>JAQIUQ010000726.1:280000-375597 GCA_030378365.1 Hybognathus amarus | reverse complement strand
AATTTACTGTGTCAATGGGAAGGGCCATTTTCATTTGTCTGGAGATGATTTAGACAAAAAGATTATTGGACATCTGTCCCTTAACTTCGTACTGCGCTTTTATTTCAGTGCTCCACTTTTCAGACAATCTGCTATCTACAGAGTAACTTTGCCACTACATGTCAACTGTTGAGCAGACTGTTAGGGGTTAGGGGCTAGGGTTTGGGTTGGTAGAGTACGTCGACATCTAGTTGCAGAAATACTACGAGTCGGTGGCAAAGTGTCTTTTGTAGGGAGCATTACAATAAAGTGTTTGCAGATATACACAGACAGTCTACTAATACTCTAGTGACTGCTAGTTAACATGGAGTTGCAAACTTTCTAATGTTTAGTAGAATCTCTGAAGTGGATCATCGAAATAAAGTGTTACTGCCCCTTAAATTTAGCACTGATTTCGTGAGCATTTTCTTTTTCTGACATTGTGTGTCTCTCTGACTCTGGATTAGGTGGACTTTCCCTTATCTGCACTGGCCAGAATGGGAGAGGGTTCCATCACAGGAGATTCGCAGGACTCCTCCTCTTCAAACACTCACTTTGACTTCAGCCCCTGCACACTGGAGCATCTACAGGAAGAGGACGCTGAGACAGACAAGTGAGTCAAAGCGATCACCTAGGCTAATTTTAATAAAATCGTCATTTTCAAATTTCCTCTTTATTCCATTTGCTCTGTCAGTATCTTATATGTCCTCCTCAGTTAAAGTGTGTCCTCTATGTGAAGCATGTGACGCTGAATATAATTTGCACACCTGAAAAGAGGAAAAATCTGGTATTTGATACTGAGATTTCCCCTCAAAAAAAAAATGATTGGATAAAACCACATTTAAATATTGTTTCCTGTTCAGACTTCAAAAAGTGAAACAGGTTTGATCCCTGAACTACATTACCATTCGAAACCTTGGGTCAGTTTTATTTATTTAATTTTAAATTATTACTTTTATTCAGCAAGGACACATTGGCCCTTATTTATCATTCTTGTGTAGAAACGGGTATATATGTGGCGTAACGATTATGCTTACACTCCTCTCACCGCCTGATTTATGAAGCTATATAGATAAATCTCAAAGTCACCGTGGTTTGCAGGTGTACACTGGAAATTAGTTGTACACACTTTTGATAAATGAGGGCCATTAAATTGATCAAAAGTGTCTGTAAAGCATTAATAATGTTACAAAAGACTTGCACGTCTCTATTCATCAAAGAAATCCTCAAAAAGAATTTTTGTTTCCACAAAAATATTTTTTTCAACACTGATAATAACAAGAAATGTTTCTTAAGCACCAAATCAGGCATATTAGAATGATTTCCGAAGGATCACGTGATACTGAAGACTGGAGTAATGATGCTGAAAATCCAGATTTGACATCAGAGAGAATAAGTTACCCTTTAAAATGTATTAAAACAGGTCAAATAAATTTAGCCTTATTGAACATAAGACTTTTTTCAAAGCATCTTACCAAGCCCAAACTTTTGAATAGAACCCTGTAGAATTATACATCCCTGTGCTTTGCAGAATTATGCCTCCAAAACATTTTATTTGCACCTGACTTTGGATTTTGGTTAAAAGCCGAGCAGTCGTTGTCTTATAATCGGGACTGTTTCACAGGCCTCACAGCTAATTTTGTTCCTTATGTCTCTGTTGGGACGATGCACGTGTAACGTTTGAACAAAGCATTGCTCTGTGGTGCTCTCCTCTGTAAATGATCTTATTGGGACAGACACAGAGAATTAAGCTTGTGCCTCATGACTATGGGGCTCCTTTGGAGAGAAAGGGAATACTGACGACATGTGTGGTTTTGGTATGTTGGGAGTGGAAATATATGTCACTATTGTAGGGTAATTGGATTTGATTTACCTTACAGACGCAGAACAGCACTGCCACTAACCAAAGGGTGAGAGCTCTTTTGCTTTTGTGGTCAACCATGTGGGGTTTTCGTGGTGAAGTGTTGGTATCATTGTCTTGGCCAATAATAACAATAAGCGCAGGGTTCCCACGGGTCCTTGAAATCCTTGAAAGTTTGTGAATCAGATTTTTGGTTTAAGAGCCCTTGGAAGCTCTTGAAAATGAACATACATAGATACAGGCCTTTGAAAGTTCTTGAATTTATTTTGTGCAAGAAGTTTTCTGGAAAAATATTCCCATATTATTACTCTCCCGGTCCGCTATCTAATGTGTTATTCGCCAACACTCCGACTACTATACTGGCCTATGCACACCAGCTTGCTTGATTTATGTTAGTTACGTGCATTTACACGTTAAGTCCAAAGGTTAATCTACATGCAATTCGCATAGTGTTTACCCGTGTAAGGCACTTTGTGTTTTACTTTGCCATGACATTCACATGTGCACGAAACCACAATGATGGCCCCTTGACATTCACAGACACACCAAAAAAAATTCAAGATTTTTTTTCTCACCCAAAGATACAAAGAATTTTTGTCCCTTATTTAAAATGTAAAATGATGCCGTTCTGTCTATCAAATCAGTCCGGACTCGATTTGTCATAGACAGTGTGGGATTGTCCTGTAACTTACACTCACCGGCCACTTTATTAGGTACACCTGTCCAACTGCTCGTTAACACTTAATTTCTAAGCAGCCAATCACATGGTGGCAACTCAGTGCATTTAGGCATGTAGACATGGTCAAGACAATCTCCTGCAGTTCAAACCGAGCATCAGTATGGGGAAGAAAGGTGATTTGAGTGACTTGAACGTGGCATGATTGTTGGTGCCAGAAGGGCTGGTCTGAGTATTTCAGAAACTGCTAATCTACTGGGATTTTCACGCACAACCATCTCTAGGGTTTACAGAGAATGGTCCGAAAAGAAAAAACATCCAGTGAGCGGCAGTTCTGTGGGCGGAAATGCCTTGTTGATGCCAGAGGTCAGAGGAGAATGGCCAGACTGGTTCGAGCTGATAGAAGGGCAACAGTGACTCAAATAACCACCCGTTACAACCAAGGTGGGCAGAAGAGCATCTCTGAACGCACAGTACGTCGAACTTTGAGGCAGATGGGCTACAGCAGCAGAAGACCACACCGGGTGCCACTCCTTTCAGCTAAGAACAGGAAACTGAGGCTACAATTTGCACAAGCTCATCAGAAATTGGACAATAGAAGATTGGAAAAACGTTGCCTGGTCTGATGAGTCTCGATTTCTGCTGCGACATTCGGATGGTAGGGTCAGAATTTGGCGTCTACAACATGAAAGCATGGATCCATCCTGCCTTGTATCAACGGTTCAGGCTGGTGGTGGTGGTGTCATGGTGTGGGGAATATTTTCTTGGCACTCTTTGGGCCCCTTGGTACCAATTGAGCATCGTTGCAACGCCACAGCCTACCTGAGTATTGTTGCTGACCATGTCCATCCCTTATGACCACAATGTACCCAACTTCTGATGGCTACTTTCAGCAGGATAATGCGCCATGTCATAAAGCTGGAATCATCTCAGACTGGTTTCTTGAACATGACAATGAGTTCGCTGTACTCAAATGGCCTCCACAGTCACCAGATCTCAATCCAATAGAGCATCTTTGGGATGTGGTGGAACGGGAGATTCGCATCATGGATGTGCAGCCGACAAATCTGCGGCAACTGTGTGATGCCATCATGTCAATATGGACCAAACTCCCTGAGGAATGCTTCCAGCACCTTGTTGAATCTATGCCACGAAGAATTGAGGCAGTTCTGAAGGCAAAAGGGGTGCCAAACCCGTTACTAGCATGGGGTTTCCTGATAAGGTGGCCGGTGGGTGTATACTGGCCCAGGTCCCAAGGACATCTTAGGTTTGGTGGTTAATGCCAGGTTCCATTCTGTTTCCCATAGTGACAGAGTCTGAGGAACATGCGCTGTACACCGGCGTAATGCACGTGTTTTTTAAACCATGTCGAGACTCGCGTCCTCTACAGATCTGAAATAGGTATCAATGTAATTATATGACGTACAGTTGAACTGCACAGTTTAATTTACTCAGTGCGGTGGGGTGGATTTCTGACAGTTGCAGTAACAGACAAATCTGTGCATTTAAATATGTAAGGCAGATTGTTTTTTTGTTTTTAAATCTGGATAATCTCTTATTGTCAGAGCTTGATAGACAGGTATCTATTATATTTGTAGATGTTATTAGACAGATTAATTCATAAATTATAATTAATGTTATTTTATTAATTTATCATTTATAAATATTAAACATGCTAAATAAATGATGATCCTATCTGTCATACACAATTTATGGCATTTAAAAAAGTTTTAAAAAGTGCTAAATTATTTCAATAAAAATGGGACAATAATTACGTAATAATGTAGTCATAATTTAAGTAGTAAATAAATACTAATAAGGCACGCCAACATATACAACATAGAAATAAATAAAATTATAGGATACAAAATATTCTTCAGTTTTATGCAAAACATAAATGCTACAAATGGAATATCAGATCTGTCATATGGCAAAAAAGCCCCCAAAAAAAGCCCAAAAAAAGCTTTTTTGCCTAGTTGTTTGACAGATGAAAACTGTAACAATGTATCTTGCATATACACGATGTATTTTCCTTCCTCTCTCACTTAAAATGTGTCCCCACATTAAGTCCTTGAATTTGAGGGTATTGGACCTGGAAAGTCCTTGAAAGGTCCTTGAAT
This sequence comes from Hybognathus amarus, assembly GCA_030378365.1. Lineage (NCBI taxonomy): Eukaryota > Metazoa > Chordata > Actinopteri > Cypriniformes > Leuciscidae > Hybognathus > Hybognathus amarus. The sequence goes on along the minus strand of JAQIUQ010000726.1, from coordinate 370,922 downwards.
TTGATGTTAACCAAGGTGTGGGAACCCAGATAACACTAACAATATGGGCCAACAAACCGATTATTCACATAAATAATATGTGAATAAAACATTTAAATATTCGGATCTGCTTCTAAATTCTCTAGTCGTTAATTCAGCACTTGCGGCTATTTCATTAGAATGATAAAAAATAATGTGAATTTAAGTGACTGTAACAAACTTCAAGTTCAGGGACGAAATGAGGCGAACATTAAACGGAACTTTAATCATCATAAAAACCCCCCAAAAAACGAAAAGGGGTGGCAGCGGCGACTGCGGAACATAAGCATAATAAACATCACGTTTAAAATGCCCAAAGCTCTCGGCCTCAGCCTCTTCAAAAATGTTTTAATTTAGTAAAAAAAAAGAGCACTTTATCTGACAAAGAAATGATGTTTTCATTCCTGATTACATTGAAACAGTATTGATTAGTATTGTTAAAAACGTATACATTTATTTGCATACGATTCATTTCTCAGACACAGAATCCAGTAAAATCAGACAACACAGGATTTGGGAAAAAATAAAATAGAATTTTGGGGGAAAGCCTATTATTGTTTAACAAATTAATAATTTTATTAATTTGTTAAAGTTTCATTCATTGAATTGATTAGACGTGCATTTGATGAACATGTTTCGTCATGGTTTGTACAGCAGGACGGATCCGCTGGGCTCTTGGGAGAAGTGCAGAGTGAGGATGATCAAGTGTGTTGAGGTGGAACTTGGAGCCTTCTAACTGGCAGACAGTACGTTGGTGAGACAGAGACGTCCTGTCCACACTTACCCCTCAGGAAATCAAGAGACAAGAAGTCATCAACGGTGGTAGCGACAAAGTGTGGTACTGTATGGAGCAGTGTTGGGGAAGTTGCTTCCTAAGTAGAATCACTGATTTTTAATTACTTTTCAGGCATTTAAATCCAGCTATAGGATACTGGACAAAAGATGAACATTTAGGGTTTTTTTATTTAATATCAGATAAATGACACAGTTCCTGCAGACACAAGTCACCTCTCTGTTATGTGACCTGGATCTCTTGCCATTTAATCCTATTGTTACTTATTTCTTTTTGATTCAAACACTATTGGTTACTGGTAGGGCTGTAGTCAGACCAAAGAATCCTTAGTCGACCGAGGTCTTGTCCTGCTGACGATTACAGTCGACTAAAAAAAAAAACCGGATGTTTTGATTTAACATTTTTTAAACAATTGTCATAGAGCATTTATAAAACAACAACGAAAAAACATCAAAAATAAATAAAACTATAAATAATAATACAATTCTTTGAAAATTAAGTGATTTTTTTTAACTGCAAGTGAGGAGCTCTGTCCTTGGTCTATAGTGACAGTCACAATCGCGCACCTGATCACACCACACTCTACAAAATAATATAACTGCTATCTGCCACATAATGAAAAATCCTAACAAAAGCTCTCGTTTATACAGGCTGTATTCTTCTTTACTTACAAAGCTATGGGTTAACTTTTGTCCAGCCGATCTGTTAGGCGTTTTAAAACAACAGACAAAATAGCCTAAAAACAATCTGAAATCTAGGCTGTGTTGTAAGATAGCATATAAGTTTAATTTCGTTTTGTTACATTATTTAGGCTACTTTCAAATGAGTCAAGTGTACAAATAAAAACCTATTAAGAAAACAATCTATTGAGTCAGTATGATAAAGCCGTTAAAAGAGCTGCTCACGTCTTTTGCGCGCTCTAAGTTCCAGATTTCAAATAGGCACGCGAATGTGCGCGCTCATAATGGAGCAACGCGGTCGCCACCGTCGCCTACCTCCACAAAGATGTAGCCAGACAAAAGATTTAGATTTCTTGGACATTCTGTCGACTAAAGTAGCGTGAACTGAATGAATACAGCAAAACTATCTAACCGGTACATCCCTTACTGAGCGCGAGCAGCAGCGCAGCCAGTAGGTGCGGTTCCCGAGTGTGTTATGTGTGTGCGCTGAAACTGTGGCGCAGTTACAAGAAATAGCCTAAATTAAAGCATTTAAAGATGGGGATAAAACATAGGCTAATTATATTTAGAATACAGTAATAAATAACTGCTTTATAAAAGGAATAAATATCAAGGAGTAAATCATTGAAAATGTATTTCTATTGGCAAAAAAAAAAAAAAATGCGACTGGTCGACCAATAAGAATTTCAGTCGACCAAGACGGCATCGACTGATTAGTCGACTAAACGACTGAAAGTTGACAGCCCTAGTTACTGGATATTAATGTTTCTACCATGATTCTTAACTAAAACTGTAGAGAAGGAATGCATTGACGTCACTTCTTCACACTGCGACAACTCCTCGAGCTGAACTGAGTGGCAAAACAGCTGCTGCGCTGACTCTGGATTAACAGGGGAAACTGCGCAAATGCGACTAAAACGAACAATTTTATAAATTTAAATTAAATGTTGGACTCAATATAAGTGTTCCTTACAGCTTACTAAAGATCCAGTGATCCATGGATATTGACATGCAGCCAGGAATCGTGTTGTCTGACATTTATTTGCTTTATGTTTAGGTCTATATTGCTTCTATTTCCCCGGTGTCCAAATTCAGGCAAACATAAAATGTTGTAAGGAACACTATATCGAGTCCAACATTTTAATTTAAATTGATATAAATTGTTCGTTTTAGTTAATTTCCCCTATTAAATCCAGTCACTGCAGTAGATATCTTTTGCCTACTCGGTCAGGCTGAGAGGGGTTGTTCCGGCGGCTCATGTGTATGCATTCCCTCTATAGACCTAAACTTAAAGCTAATATGCCTGTGAACGCTTTATATAAATACAATATAGTTAGGTCTTAGTGTTGTAGCTTAAAACTTTATAGTTTGGTTATTAATATTTATTTTGATGAGTTGTCACACACTACAATAAAAATATAGCTGGGTATGGGTTTTATGTTCGCTCACTGGGAGTCCAGTTGTTTCTGTGAATGTGACTCCATTTGTCCTCTTTATACAGTTGTAAAAATATTTCCACTTTGGTCAAATCTGAATTGTACAGTCAATCCAAATTTTCCCCACTTTATATGTGCTAGTTTGTCGTCACTTTGCGTGAAAACAAATACAACTTGCCCCCTTGTCACTGCAGCAGCATCAGAGCCTCCACACTGTAACACAAGTAAGATTATGATATATTGTATATATTTATTTAAATTTATTTTCATTTTAATGTATGTATATTAAACACCATTAAACACATTATTCCCCACTGTTTATTCCCTGTTTGGACTTTATTTCTATTTTAGATTTCATAACAAAACAAGAGAGGTAATGCCATACTCTATCTCACTTGTCTCTGTCAGTGTGACTTGTTGTTCCCTTGGTTCACCAGTATAAGGTGGGGTCAGTCAGCTGTAATAGCCTCTGCCAATGAGGTGTAGTGACACTGAAAATGTATTTCTGAACATTATCCCATAGGCGGTGTGTTATTGGGGGTGGGGGGGGTCAATTACATTTTATTTTATGTGAAATTAAGTAATCTTAATTATATTGCAAAACAACTTCATATGAGCTTAAAAAATTCCATCTGATCTCCCAGTGTAGTTTCAGGTCTACTGTTATTTAGAACCTTTCACTTTAATTCCACGGCTAATTTTTGCTCACCTGCAGAATGCAACCACAATACAGCTAATAAACTCCAATGATCTGCTTTTATGTCATTTTTCCTTTTTATTCAAAATATTCACAAACGCAGAGCACTATATTATTACTATACATGAAACACTGATATTTGAATCGCAGCTACTGTGCAAGCTGATGCGTTTTGTTAAGTTTAAACACATTTATCTGAATTTTTGTGGTTAGTTAGAGCTGTACGTTCAGAATTGGATCTGTTGGGATTTGGATTTACAACATGTCACTTCTCCATATTATCTTTAAAAGTAGCTGGTTGATGAACTGGAGAGCAAATGTAACTCACTTACAATATTACACAACCATGCGTTGTACATGTAAATGTTTGCCCTTATTATTTAAGCAGTAGGCTACTAAAGATAACCGTTTTAATATTAAGGACAAATAAGCGCCTTGTTGAAAATAAACACTTCTCAACATTATGGAACTACTAATAAATGCATTTTTAGTGAACTTTTTTTTTTCCATCTTAGCGTTTTGAACCAAGTCGTGGCGTTTGCGGAACACAGTTGAGCCACAAGACAACTATTTGGCTTTGAAAATGAGCACTTCATCGATTTAAAAAACAAACAAAAAACCAGCACTATAAATCAACTCTAATTTGACAATTGAACAAATTACGCTCTGCTAGTTACTGAAGATACTTTACACTAATCCATTTTTTATGGAATTTATGACAGTTGAAGATAATTCCAAAAGAAGTGGGCAGCTCTTGATAAAGTGGGTGATTATTGCGGTTACGCTAGCTTTAATCACGTCGGCTGGTGCCGGCTCATTTCAGGAAAATCGATTACTCTCAACAGTGCATAAGCATACATTTACCAGAAGCCTTTTTATGCTTAGGTATCACCAGTGCAACCATCCTGTGGTGACTGTTCATCTTTCCATGTCATCGCATTCACAGAATTGTTCTACATGAGAGACACAATTGGATGATGAAGGTCCTGAGAATTGTTTACTATTATAGACTCATTCTGCCTTCTGCAGACATCAAAACATCTCCAGTAATTGAGAGAATTTGTCAGTGCACATAAATCTGAAAAACATTAAATCTTCAAAACCCTTGCAAACACCCGGCTGTCTTTGTTCTTCTCACTTCAGCGTCTTTAATCCAGCATGGCCTTGCCGTTTGGAAGAATACGAGATTTGCCCATTGACTTATTAGGAGATCAATTTGCTTTCTGGGTAAGAGAGATACAGCAGCTTAGCTTGAAGCACCTGCGGAGCATAAAATTGTTAATGTGAAAGCTGTTGCGTGCACGGCTGTAGCGCAATTTGCGGATACTTTGGAATATATGGTATTACTAGAAAATGTCAAACATTTGCCGCAGGCCCAGGAAACGCCCAAGATCTTTGCTATGGCCACTTTAAAAGCCAAGATTTGCAATATTCATTTTGTGAAATAATCCTGTATTTACATCAGCCAATCTTTGCGTTCCTTAAATCATTAGTTGTCGAGATAGAGGATTGTCAAAACACGTGCGCGCGCGCGCGCGCGCGTGTTTGTCCGAGCTTCATGGTCTGTCATGTTTGTTTGAAATTAGAATATTTGAGATGACAAATCAAATCAAGTAGTGGGTTTATTTTCAACACGTGCTGAGTTGAATTTCAGCAGAGTGACTTTGAATCGCTTTCAGTTTATTGGACAAGTGTGAGATAAGATGTAAGTGGCTAAACTTAACATTTTCATATTTTACATTTTTTAGGTCATAAATGCTAAATTGAATGAAAAAAAAAATCACAAACTAATATAAGTTTCGTCAATTTTGTCATTCGAACGCAAATAATAGCCTTAAATTGCCACTCATGTAATTGAATAGTTTACTGTTATTGCGTGGATAAGAGTATTAATAGCTTGCTTTCATCATTTCTCACCACAGAGAATACGACGTGTATATTGAGAATATAAGACATTAAAAAAGCTCAGCCTTTGGAGGAAGAGATTACCGCCCATGATATTAAAGCTATTGAATTTTGGCTCCAAAAATTGCCCTTGAAATGCACATCAGAGAAATTAAACATTTGAAGCACCAAACTAATTTAGGACCTCTTCGCATCAGTAAAAAACTGTCTAATTTGCCCTGTATTAGTCATAAGATCAATAACTCATTCATTAAACTTAATTACCTAATTTAGCAACTTTCAGTGAATAATGTTCATACAAAATTAATCACCAGTTGACCTATGTTTACTTCTTCACTGACAGCAAAATGAAAAGCCTATGTCAGTCAAAAAAACGAGGGACAGGGCAAGATAAAAACAGAATAAAGAGGGTGATGTGATGAGAACTCTGATATGGTTTTTAAACCTGTTTTTTGAATTCTTTTGGCCTTCAAAAACATTCTGAAAATAAAATGCACACGGTAGATCAGAGAACAGATTTTTACAAAACTTAGTGATGGGGATTCAGTTCTTGCCAAATGATTGTTGTTATTGGATAAAAAAATAAGTGATTTAAAAATGTAAAAACACATGTACAATTGCACAAACTGAAAATATTATGCAAAATTATTAGAAAAGCAAGAACCCTGTTATTGGATTAATAAAGCCGAATCAAAAATACACATGATTAAAAAATTTAAACATATAAAATATATTTTGCTCAAAAACTTAATTTGTAATTTCATGTTTTTGCGCTCTTTCAGTTTGCCGTTCTGCAAACTGCAGTTGTTGAGTTTCATGTAGGCGGTGCAAAACTGTCACCATTGGTCCATAAACTTTATATTGACAGTCTCCTCTAGCCAATTAATCGAAAGAGGGGGGGAGTGACCAATTCAATGTTACTCACTCACTACTGACGTCACTTGAGAGGTGTACGGTGAATAACCAACAGTTCAGCAGACAGCAGGCAAACCCTTTGCGGAGACACCATTAACATATGTGGCAACTTTGAACTGTCACTGCCACATATACGCCTTACTGGCTATACCATCATATTATCTAAATTGGTAAATGATTTGAACTCAAAGTTGATGTTTGTGATTGGAATATCGCTGGCTCAGCTTCCAATCCTCTGAGCCACACAACAGTTTCATCAACTTTTGATTTGACGTAAGTTTGGACCAATGACTCATTCATAAGACAAGGACTAACAATTACTTCATATTTAATTATAACATATGTTTGTCTGTGTGAGACCTTAGTCCTCCAACCTAATTAAACACACTATAAGCAGCTAATCATCTTTAAATATTATTACACTTTAATTAACTCCGCTGACACTCATTTTATAATAATTTTCATGTTGTTTGAATTAACAATGTAAGTCACAGATAAAAACATTAAATCGTAATATGCAATACGGTAGCTATGTAATAAACACAATAAGAATAAATCACTGCATATTAATTATTACGGTAATCTCCTCCAAGCCACTATCATTTCATTAATCTTTTGTCAAATGGTATTCTTCAGTTAGAATTATCACCAGGCTATTCTATATGATAACTTTTGAGGGTGGATAGCTATGTAATGATTGATATTACTGGCTGTGTATTATTATTATTATTACAAAGGCTACACGGATCAATTTAAACGCTTGTTGTTGTTTATTATGTTCTTTGTTTACATACTATGGGAGATGTACCAAATGCTCGGTATTTGCCTTGTAGTCACTTTTTGCTCCTTGTCTGTAATGTAACTAAATAAAATGTAATATATAAAATATAGTTATAAGGATATATATATAAGATGTGCTTGTTGCGTAGCTGTGACAATATTTAAAAGTCCTAATTGGTTACAACTGCCTTTTAATTTGAAGAAATGTACAATGTTTCAAAATGCAGGATGTCCACTTAGAGCTGCCTTAACTTATTAACTTGTCATATGCAAGTAACATTGTTTAACACCTTATTACAGTGTGCACATAAAATCCCATGTAGCGCGCTATCCCCAACAGACAATTTTATTATTGATCGTGTCCAGAGTTCAGATAAATTACCTTCCCCTTTATGCGGAATTCATGGATACGAGTCCATTGAGTGACGTTATTTCTCTTCCATCTCGGCTAGATAGCAGTGTTATCTAGAACTATGGACTCACTATTATTGCCTAAGCCTAGCCCTAATTTACATGAAGAAGTACAAAAGTGAGAATATTGGAAAAAGAGTGAAAACATGAACATAAATTTAAATTTCGCGCAAAATATTTTATGTGTTTAGTTTTTATTTATGCTTGTTATTTTTTATTCATGCTTATTAATATTTTTTAATTGTTTATTTACTTTTCTCCTATATTTCATTATTGCAGTTTGTGCAATATCACATGCGTTTTTACATTTCTAATTATTATTATTGATTAGCTGGTTGGATACATTTGGCGGATTTTAATCCATATGTGAGACCCCTAATAAAACTACTCATTTGGACAACAGTGATAAAACTTGCCTCCACATAATGAAACTGGTCAATAGTGAGCATTAGATCAAATTAAGCGTCACTTTTTTTTTAATAAAATCCTAAGTGATGATCAAAATCCTAGTGAATTTGCCCCTGTCCATGCAACTGTGTCAAATGTTCGTATACTTGAGAAACAGACATTTGCACAGTGGAGTATACTTTTCAAGTAGGCCTAAGAGGACTAATAATAGTTCAAAACACACAGAAAGTCAAATGTCTTTAATTGAATTATCAAAGGAAAAGTTTATAGATAAAGTAATTTTATGGAATTATGAAGAAATTGATAGTAAAATGTATTTTAAAAAATAATAATAATTAAATTATTAAAACAGAAATTTTAAAGGAATATCACACAAATTTTTAAAAATTTTCGCAATGGGGGCGGGTGTGGTGGCGGAGGTCGGGTCATGGGCCCCGGCTGGGTATGACAGTACACCACTACAAAAAACTAGACTATACGATGGTCATGTGGATGAATAAACCAACTTGAACACACTATATTATTTTGAACTACTAATGAGTGTTGGGTGAGTGAATAAGTGATTAAAATCATTACATTTTCCAACTAGAAATTCCACATTACCTTGTGTCTTTACCCACAGTTCAGTGGGGAAGAGAACGGAAGATCAAGAGCTGCGGGCGACTACCAGCCTTTGCCCTGGAACTCATCAAGAGCAAACAGAAAAGAAGAATGAGCCCCTCAACTCCTTCATTCAGGTCAATGGCTCACTGAGTCCAGTGGTTGCTTTCAGAATTGTTTGAACTTCATGTAAATGTCATTTTCCATAAACCTCCAGTGTTTGTATTGCATAGGCGGAGAACTCAATTGTCGCAGGCTGGCTAAAAACTATTATTGTATACTAACTCTAATATCTCTGTCATAACTATTTTATATATATATATAGCTTTATAATAATTGTTAATTATTAATGTTCATTATTATATATATTAACTTACTACTATCATAAATATTACATCCCTAACTGACAAATAATTTTTACTATGTTATGTTCTTTCATTAGCAAAATACAAATTCAATTAATATTAATGTAATATTCTGTAATGCAAATGTTGAAATACATGTAACTCTTCACAATAAGGTTCATTAGTTAAAACGTCAGTTAATTACTTATTGACAGCATTTATTAATACTAAATCTACCATATATGTTAATTGCATCATTTACTAATACATTATTGAAGTAGAAACCATTAAGGCCGGGACTTTAAATTTTGTGTTAATTATGATTAATTCATTACAGACTTTAAATTGCATTAATTATTTACACCAAAATTAACGGATTTACACATATTTATCTTGAAATTTGTGATTGGGCGGGTTACCCTGAGTACCAATGCTTGCCTCTCATGATCCAGTATGCTTCAGACAACTAAATGCCACCACCAGGACATTTAGGTCTGTAAATTTTGAAAATATCTTAACAGCCCTTTCATTTTGTATTTATATATGCTCTTTTTTTTTTTTTCCAATTTATATACTGTTAATAAATAAATTGAAAAAAAGTACATATATAAATACAAAAAAGCAAAGACGATACAATATTTCCAAAATCGACAAAGACCTCAAATGTTCCTGGGTGGTCACATAAACAACAAACAAGTGAGCGCTGAAATCGCAGAAGCCTGACTGAGACCGCCTTTGGGTTGGTCCCGGATGGAAATAATGTCATAAAATTAATCCATGCGGCATGGGACTTTGAACATTACACAGTTGCCAAATGGGTGGGATTTCACACGTGCGGGAAAAACACGGTCACTTCTATTAGCCACTATTGGCATGTTAAAAAATTGTAGTCTTGTCAAAAGACATCTGACATAGTCTAAATTGAATGTTGCACGACATTAGTACACGTGGGAGCACATGTAAAACTCGCGGGCTGGCCGTCGCAGGACTCAGGGGCTGCTTTAGACTGCCCTCAATTAGCAACTTAATGCTGCAGTGATGTAGCTGACTTTCTAATAGCAGGAGAATGCCAGACATAAGGCGTGCCCTCATCCTGGCCCGTAGTGCTCGCTGGCGTGCCAGGGCTGTCGTGGTGGCCAATATTACGCCCACTCCAGACTCTCGTCAATGATCATCACATTGTGACTTGGTCAACGGCGCACACACATCAACACGACGTTCAGTCAGTTCTGAATGCGCTGGCTCAGTAAAAGAAAAACTCATCTTTATCATTAGGATACGCTGTGTAACTAGACTAGCAGGGCTCCCCCTTAACGTCACTGCCATATCAATACTATCTTACAGAGTGTTAATTATATATTTTACAAAAGAATCATATATTTATGCGATTAAAAATGCGATTAATTTTCCTACCTGACACCTTAATTACATAAGCCTCTAATTAATTAGATAAATTTTCTAATTCTAGTTTCTCTGGCCTGGAAAATTACACTTCTTTTGCAACATTAGCTGAATGACATTGTGAAGATAGTAAACATTGAAGGACTGCAACGTTTATGGCATGTACAGCCTCGATGGAGAGAGGCATGTGAATTTCCCCAGCTGCTTATAAACACATTTGTCGCTTTTTTTTGGTGGATTTGAGCAATATAATGCACCATCTCAAAACTATTTTCTTATTTGAAAAATGTAAAAAGAAAAAAAAAAAGCTAAAAAAGTGAATTTTTGTGATTTCTTTGTCAATTCCCAATCATTCTCATATGGGGTAATCTTCTGACTCAAAGACTAGTCTAATTGAATACTCTCTATTTGACCACTTAGCATGCTTGGATCATGAACTAAATTTTTTTTGTGTTCACATACCTAATGCCAGAAATGCTCACCAAGATTCACATTCAGACCAAGCTGTGTGACTTTTAAAAAATTCAAAACAGATTTTTGAAGTCTGACTCTTATTGGTGTGTATGTGTATAAAAGCGCGTTCGCGCGTGTGGTGGGTGTAGCTCTTTTGCACCTTTGATGTTGAGTAGGTCACCCTTTCACCATGGGATATGACGCTGCTTTTTTGTAAGTCCCATTTATCTGCTGGCCAATTATTTTGTAGATTGTTTGTAAATTTCGACTCACTTCGATCAATCGTAATATCGTTTTCTAAATTTCCCATTTTGATCAAGACTACTGAAAGTGTGACTATTTTTTAATTTGTCACCACTTAGCATGTTGAATTATACCTCAATCTCATGCCAATTTTGTCGATCCATTCCCATTGCCTAATATTGTTTCTTGTAAATTTCACATTCAGTCTTCTGATTAGAAGACGATTAAGTGTGACTATTTTTTATGACCACTTAGCATGCTTTGGATCATGACCTCAAATTTTTTTTGTATTCACATACCAAATGCCAAAAAAGAACCAAGATCACAATTCGATAAAGCTGTGATTTTTAATTCAAAACAGAAAATTATTTAGAGGGTTAATAAATACTGTAAAAATATGAACTAACTCATTGTTAGTTCATGCTTAATGCATTAATGTTACAAATTTGACATTATTGTAAAAGCTGTTTACCAACATAATATTATAATTAATATTAATATCTTAAATATTAAGATATCTGTAATCCTGATAAGTTTTCTTCTATGGTTTGTCTTTCACTAGGAAAAATACATAAATATCTAAATATTAAACATCTGTGATATCCTTATTGCAAAAATGCATAGTATAATAATATTTTGAATATTAATACACTTCTGACAAAAATCTAAAAATAGACCATTTGACGTCTAAATAAATAACAAATAAACCATATTGCTATTGTGTCTGAGACTCAGATGTGGGAACATTTGCCCGTTTGCTTTATTTTCACATGTGCCCGCATCGCGTAACAGCAGAAAGCATATGTATAAACTGCGGCTTCTGTTGACAGTTTATTCATAAATTATGACAAATATTACCATAAATCATAAAAATGGCCATGTGGAAATTGGTCAGTAATTATTACAACCCAATTTGTCATGAAATGTGCATTGGTAAAGCAAATCACATTGCATTTCTTATATTACATAGACTGTATAAGTAAGGAAAGTTAATGCGGTTTTTTTATTATTGCCAATCAGGAGGCTAAGAGCTCTAGAACAAACAGGTAGTAACTACTATACGGCTGCCTGACCCTCAGATTAGACATCTTGAGTGATCCTTATCATCTGTTGCTTTCCCAGGAGTTTATTAGTAGTTGAAGTTTAAGAGTTAGACCTTGTATTCAATTTGAAATCATTTTACGGGTATTAAAAAAAGCAAAAAAAAGCAGTATAAATAATTATCTTCATGATCAAGAAATGACTCATTTTACTCGCATTGGACTTGCACTAAGAGGATAAGATGGTGTGAGGGACCCTAAGGTTACAAAGATAAACTATTGGTAAGGTGTGATGGTCACAGTAATTTACCTGTCGACCAAACTAATTAGAAACGTTTTTCTATATGTAGCTGATATCATGGAAAATATGATTTTTATTATTATATGGTCATACAATAATCTTAAAGGCGCTGTAGTCAAATAATCAATTTTTAAGTTATTAAGGCCATTATTTTTTTTATTTAAAAAAACCCAGTAATATTGTGAAATATTATGACAATTTAAATTTTTATGTTTTCTATTTTAGATATGTCAAACGAAAACCCCCAAAACATTCATGTTGAAAACGGCACATTTTTTAAAAATTATTTTAATGAATAGAAAAGTTCAAAAGACACATTCATTCAATGAACATCATAAATGTCTTTACTGTAACTTTTGATGGAAAAACTGTTTCTTTTGACTTTCTAGTCATCAAAATAATCTGAATAAAAATGTAAAAAACTGTTTTCAACATTAATATACATACATGTTTCTTGAGATAATTATTTATTGTAAGTCACTGCCTTGGCGAGAGTGGTAATTCGCCTTGCCGCCTCTGTCAACCTAGTGCTGTGGAAAGATTTGTGGATGCTCTAATGTAGATTGAAATGTGTGTACTTTTTAAATACCGTTTTAAAAAAGTCACGCATTCGATCTCACGTCAGAGCATCCACGAATCTTTCCACGCGTCGTTGACAGAGCGGCAAGAGCGAATTTTACCGCTCTCGCCGCGCGTGTGACGTACGGTAATAGGAATGATTTGCTGCTCAAGAAACATGTATGATTATTATTAATGTTGAAAACAGTTTTTTACATTTTTATTTCAGGATTCTTTGATGACTAGAAAGTTCAAAAGAACAGCTTTTATCAAAAGTTACAGTAAAGACATTTATAATGTTAGAAAAGATTCTATTTTGAATAAATGCTGTACTTTGAACTTTCTATTCATAAAATAATTTTTGAAAAAATGTGCACAACTGTTTTCAACATGAATGTTTTGAGAATTAGAGTAATGATGCTGAAAATTCAGCTTTTTTCAGAGAAATAAATGACATTTTAACATATATTAAAATAGAAAACAATCGTTTTAAATTGTCATAATATTTCACAATATTACTGGGTTTTTTTTTAAATAAAAAAAATAATGCAGCCTTGGTGAGCAGAAGAGACTTAGAGAATTAACGGCTATTTACGCTACAGCACCTTTAAGAGATCTTATTGTACATGACCATCTGATAATGGGATAAAAATCATATTTTCCATGATATCACTCATAGAAAACATTTCTAATTTGAGTTTGGTCAAGGGTGAATTCTGTGACAAGTCACACCTACCAATAGTTTTATCTTTGTTGACCTTCCAGGATAGTGGTCCCTCATGCACCATCTTCCTCTTAGTCAAGTCCAAGATCTAGATAGAGAGTAAAATCATCATTTTCTTGATAGCGAGTGATAATTTGTTATACTGCTTTTTTTTTTGCTTTTTTTCATCCATTAAAATGGATTTCAATTCGAACAAATACAAGGTCTGACCTTAAACTCCGCTATCATGGGGTTTCTCGCTCTGTTTCAGTGAGGACAGATCCAGTCGTCTCTGGTAGTCCTCCAACCTCTGGGGACAACAGATGATCAGGGATCAGTTCAAGATGGTCTGATCTGAGGTCAGGCAGCCATTGTGTTATTTACTCACCTGTTTGTTCTCGGCTTCTTTCACCTCCTGATTGACGTGAGTGAGAATCTTTCAGACAGCATTCGCCAGCCCGTTTCACTTTACTTCTCTCCTCAGGGTCCTCTGTAATATGTGAGAATTTGACATGTCATGCAATGTGATTTGCTTTACCCCACCCAGAATGTACATTTCATGACAAATTGGGTTGTAATAATTACTGACCAACTTCACATGGCCATTTTATAATTTATGGCTGATATTTTGTCATAATTTCCTGAATTGAGCTGTCGCAGAAACGCAGTTAATGTGATAGCACTACATCCTTCTGCTGCTGATGTTACACAGATGCGGGATGTGTGAAACAGGGCTCAGAGCTAATTCTGGATCATAAGAGAGACTCTAAACACAAACAGACCTCTGCCACATCTGAGTCTCAGACACAAACTCAGTGGCAATATAGCAACATTTATTTGTTATTTATTTAGACATCAAATGGTACTATTTTTAGATTTTTGTCAGATATATTAATATTCAAAATATTATTATACTATGCATTTTTGCGGATGAAAAGGATATCACAGATATTTTAATATTTAGATATTTATGTATTTTCCTAGTGAAAAGGACAAAACATGGTAAAGAAAACTTATCAGATTCTGCAGATATCTTAATATTTTAAGATATTAATATTAATTATAATATTATGTATTTGGTAAACACTTTACAATAATGTCAAATTTGTTAACATTAATGCATTAACATGAACTAACAATGAGTTAGTTCCATATTTTACAGTATTTATTAACCCTCTGATAATTTTCTGTTTTGAATTATTAAAAATCACAGCTTTATCAGAAGGTTATGATACTTGGTTACTTTTTTGGCATTTGGTATGTGAATACAAAAAAATTTGAGGTCATGATCCAAGCATGCTAAGTGGTCGTAAAAAATAGTCACACTCTGGTCTTCTGATTAGAAAATGAATGTGAAATTTACAAAAAAAAACAATCTACAAATCGGCAGAAATGGATCGGCAGAAAAATTGAGGTCATGATCCAAGCATGCTAAGTGGTCGTAAAAAAAATAGTCACACTCGTGGTCTTCGGTCAGAAATGAATGGGAAATTTACAAAAAAACAATCTGACAAATCGATCAGAAATGAATGGGAAATTTACAAAAAAACAATCTACAAATCGGCCACAATTCTTAAAAAGTAGTATACCATAGTAAAAGGGTGACACTCTACAACATCAAGAGTGCAAAAAATTTACACCCACCCACACACACAAACACACTTTTATACACATACACACCAATAAATTCAGACTACAAAAAATCTGTTTTGAATTTTTAAAAATCACAGCTTCATCTGAATGTTACGAATCTTGGTGACATTTCTGGCATTAGGTATGTGAACACAAAAAAAATTTAGTTCATGATCCAAGCATGCTAAGTGGTCGTAAAGAAAATATTGGTTGATTTTGGTCTTTGGTCAAAAATTACCCCCATATGAAATGATTGGGAAATTGACAAAAACACAAAAATTCACTTTTTTTAGGCTTTTTTTTTTTTTTTTTTTTTACATTTTTTTAAATAAGAAATAGTTTTTGAGATGGTTTCAATTATATATTCAAATCCACCAAAAAAAAAACAAAAATGTGTTTATAAACAGCTGGGGAATTCACATGCCTCTCCATAGAGAGCTGTACATGCCATCGAGTACAGTCCTTCAATGTTTCTTATTTCACAATGCATTCACTAATGTTACGAAATATAATTTTTAGGGCCGGGAACTCAATTAAAAAAATTTATCTAATTAATTAGAGGCTTTGTAATTAATTAATCAAAATTAATCGCATTTTAATCGCATAAATATATGATTATTTTTTATTAAAATATATAATTAACTCTGTAAAGATAGTTGTGATATGACGTGACATAAGGGGAGCCCTGCTAGTAGTTACACGTGTCCCTTAATCATAAAGATGATTTTTTCTTTATTGGTCACGCACATTCACGAACTGACTGAACGCTGTGTTGATGTGTGTGTGCACGTGACCAGTCGCGTGTGATGATCATTTGACAAAAGTCTGGAATGTCATATTTGGCGCGCACCCTCGCGCAGCGGCACTACAGGAGCGCGTGAGACGCGCCTATGTTCTGGATTCTCCTGCTATTAAAAGATCGCTACATCATCACATTAAGTTGCTAATTAAGGGCAGACTAAAACAGCCCCTCAGTCCGAGCGGCCAGCCCGCGAGTTTAATCTCCACGTGTCTAATGTCGTGCAATTCGTTTATGTCAGATGTCTTTTGACAAGACTACAATTTTTTAACATGCCAAAGTGGCTAGTGGGAGTGACTGTGTTACCCGCCACGTGTGAAATCCACCCCCATTTGGCAGGTGTTAATGTCAAACCCTGCATCCGTTCGTTTTTATAACATTATTTCCCATCCACGGGACCAACCAAAGCGGTCTCGTCAGCTTCTTCGTTCGTGTTCACTGTTTGTTGTTTATGTGACCACCCAGGACATTTAGGTCTTGTAAATTTTGAAATATTTGTATATCTTTTATTTTGTATTTATATATGTCTTTTTTCAATTTATTTATTAACAGTATATAAATTGAAAAAAAAAAGACATATATAAATACAAAATAAAAGATATTTCAATATTTCAAAATTTACAAGACCTAAATGTCCTGGGTGGTCACATTTAGTTGTCTGAAGCATACTGTAAAAAAGTCATGAACGCTAGTTGGTGCTCCAGTATAATCAGTCCGCCGAAACTAATCCAGTGAGAAATGTTCCGCGGTGGAAAAATATGTGCGATTAAAATGCGTTAATTTTTGGTGTAAATAATTAATGCGTTAAAGTCTGTAATGAATTAATCATAATTAACACGTTAAAGTCCCGGCCCTAATAATTTTCTATTTCAATAATGTATTAGTAAATGATGCAATTAACATATATAAATATTAGAACTAGTATTAATAAATGCTGTAGAAGATCAATCTTAGTCCATAAGTAATTAACTGAACGTTTAACTAATGAAACCTTATTGTAAAGAGTTACCATGTATTTTCGCATTTGCCAGATTTGCAGAAATATCTTACCATTTAAGATATTAATTGAATTTGTATTTTTGCTAATGAAAGAACATAACATAGTAAAGATTATTTGTCAGGTTTGCAGATATCTTAATATTTATGATAGTAGTAAGTTTAATATTATGTAGAATTGCTAATGAAAAGGACATTCCATTTGTTAGATTCGCAGATATATTTTTATTATTAAAAGAGGCTGCTGTACCTGTGTATTTGGCGATGTTCTTAGCAGAAGGGGATACTTTGTGAGTCTCTGGGTCTCCACAGGAATAATGTCCTTTAACTGCAGCCTGCGACAATTACGGTTACTCTCCGCCTCCTGCAATACAAACACTTCAACATGAAAATGACATTTACATGAAACACACACGACTCGACAGCAACTTGAGTTACAAACAATTCTGAAAGCAACCACTGGACTAGTAAGCCATTGACCTGAATGAAGGAGTTGAAGCGCTGGTCTTTCTTCTGTTTGCTCTTGATGAGTTCCAGGGCGAAAGGCTGATTACTGCAGTACGTACCCGCAGCTCTCTTGATCTTCGCCTCTTCTTCCCCACTGAACTGTGGGTAAAGACACAAGGTAATGTGAAATTTCCTCATTGGAAAATCTAATGGTTTAAGATGGTTCCTAGCTGGCCAAAGCTACTCATTCATGGTCGAATTGATCGTTGGCTTGTTCAAGTTGGTTTAGATCAACTATCGGGTCCACATGACCAGTGGTGTAGTCTAGTTTTTTGTAGTGAGTATACTGTCATATACCAGCAGCACCCCATGACCCCGCCCTCCGCCACCACACCCGCCCATTTGCGAAAAATTTTAAAAACTTGTGTGATATTCCTTTAAAATTCTGTTTTAATAGATTTGATTATTATTATTTTTAAAATTACATTTTACTATGCAATTTCTTTCATAATTCCATCGAGTTACTTTATCTCTATAAACTTTTATTTTGGTGGGTTGCAAATTAAAGACATTTGAGCTTCTGTGTGTTTTAATAAACTATTATTAGTATTATTAGGCCTACTTGAAGTATACTCCACTGTGCAATAGTAATATATTTCTTTTATATTTTCTTCAAGTTATACAAAACTTTGATTTTGACAGGTTGCATGAAGCAGGGGCGTCACTAGGATTTTGATCATCACTTAGGATTTTTTCTAAAAAAAAAGTAACACTTTAGTTTAGGATCTAATGCTCACTATTGACCAGTTTCATTATGTGCAAAGGCAGGGTTTTATCACTGTTGTCCCAAATGTGAGGTAGGTTTAGTTAGGGGGGTTCAGTATGGGATTCAAAATCCCGCCAAATGTATTGCGGCCACTGATCCAAAAATAATAAGCGATGATTCAAAAATGTAAAAACACATGTGATAATATATTGCACAAACTGCAAAAAATAATACAAAAATATCAGAAAAGCAAAGAACGTGGTCAAGGATCAAAATATAATAAGCATGAATCAAAAAATAACAAGCATGAATAAAAACTTTAAACACATAAAAAAATATTTTGCACAAAACTTAAATTTATGTTCATGTTTTCGCTCTTCTTTCCGTGTTCTGCGCTTGTTCTTCCAAATATTGCAGTTCGAGTTTCATGTAAATTCAGGGCTGGCTTAAGCGTCACCATTGGTCCATAGTTCTAGATTGACAGCTCCTCCTCTAGCCAATCAATCGAAGAGGAGAGTTGACGTCACTTCGATGCGACTCACGCTACTGATTCTATCCATGGATTCACTCATAAAGGGAAGGACGTAAAGTTATCTGAACTCTGGACACATACAAATAATTGAATTCCTCTTGTTTGAGATAGCCTAGGCTACATGAGAATTTTATGTGCACACTGGTAATTGGTGTTAAACAATATTACTTGGCTCATAACGTTAATAAGTTAAGGCAGCTCTAAGTGAAACATCCTGCATTTTTGAAACATTGTACATTTCTTTGCAAAAATTAAGTTAAAAACGGCCATTGTAACCGTAGGACTTTAATCTGTCAACGCTACACGCAGCCTACCTTTATATATATATACCTTTATAACTATATTTTATATACTACATTTTATTTAGTTACATTACAGACAAGGAGCAAAAAGTAGGCTACAAGGCAAATACAAGGCATTTGTGTACATCTCATAGTATGTAAAACAAAGAACATCATCAACAACAACTAACATTTAAAATTGATCATGTAGCCTTTGTAATAATAATAATAATGCACAGCCATAATCTGGCGATCGTTACATAGGCTATGCCACCCTCAAAAGCTATCATATAGATAGCCTGGTAAATTAATTCTAAGACTAGATACCATTTGACAAAAGATTAATGAAATGATAGTAGGCTACAGAGAAGATTACAGAAACCTGGTGGATTTGATATGCAGTGATTTATTACTTATTGTGTTTATTTACATAGCTACATATTTGCATATTACTTTAGGATTAATGTTTTATATATAACTTACATTGTTAATTCAACAACATGAAAATTATTCTGGAGTGCGGCTGTCCAGCAGAGTTTAACGTCAGAGTATTAATAATCCTAAAGATGATTAGCTGCTTCTGGTGTGTTTGATTAGGGTTGGAGGAGCTAAACCCTGCACACAGGACCGACATTGCCCGATCATGTTATAGATTAAATATGAAAGTAAAACGGCCTGTAGGTGGTTACAAGTTGTTGTCTTTATGAATGAGTCATTAATTCAAACTTCTCGTTCAGAATCGGGAAATTTTTTGATGAAACTGTTGTGTGGCTCAAAGGAGTTCGAAGCTCCAGAAGTAAGGCCAGCAATTGTCCGGATCACCGAACAGGTACAACTTTGACAGTTCGTCGTCGTCAGGATGACTATAATAGCGTATCACCAGGTAGACGTATATGTAGCAGTAACAGGTCGAGTTGCAGGCACACATATAGTTCAATGGTGTCCTGCCACGGAAAGACTTTTGCCTGCTGTCTGCTGAACTGTTGGTTATCTTCACCTGCACCTCTACGAGTGAACATCAGTAGCGTCATGAGTCGCATTGGAGTGACGTCCACTCCCCCTCTTCGATTTGATTGGCTAGAGGAGGAGCTGTCAATCTAGAACTATGGACCAATGGTGACGTGAAGCCAGCCCTAATTTACATGAAACTCCAACTGCAGCATTTGGAAGAACAAGCGCAGAACACGAAAGAAGCACGAAAAACATGAACACAAATTTAAGTTTTGAGCAAAATATATTTTTTATATGTTTAAAATTTTTAATCATGCTTGTTATTTTTTGATTCACGCTTATTATATTTTGATCCGTGACCACGTTCTTTGCTTTTCTGATAATTTTGCATGATATTTTTCAGTTTGTGCAATATATTATTACATGTGTTTTTACATTTTTAAATCACGCTTATTATTTTTTATCCGTGGCCGCAATACATTTGGCGATTTCATCCCATAGTTCAGGGTTTTTCCTGAGAAAATTGTATTTCTCTGATCTACATATGTGCATTTTTATTTTAGGATGTTTTGAAGGCCAAAAAAATTAAAAAACAGGTTTAAAACCATATCAGATTTCTCTCATCATCAGCATCACCCTCTTTTTCTCTGTTTTTATCTTGCCCTGTCTCTTCCCCTCCTAAAGCTGAGCTTTGACTGATATAGGCTTTTCATTTTTGTCTGTCAGTGAAGAAAGTAAACATAGGGTCAACTGATCGGTTGATTTTGCCTATGAATAATTTTTTTGAACACGTTTATTCACTGAAAGCTACTAAAGCTAGGTAATTAAGTTTAATAAATGCATTCAAAACATAGGCTACACATTCATTATTGATCTTATGACTAATACAGGGCCGTAGACAGGGTTTTATAATCAAAGAGGTCCTAAATTTGAGCTTGGTGCTTCAAATGTTTTAATTTCTCTGATGTGCATTTCAAGACGTTTGAAGACCAAAAAAAAGAATTAGAAATAGCTTTAAAACCATGTCAGTGGGCAGTAAATTCTCTTCCCCTCCGAAGGCTGAGCTTTTTTAATGTACTTATATTCTCAATATGTACACATTCATTACTACTCTTGTGGCTAAAATGATGAAAACGGCTTTGTTAATGTTTCTTATCCCCTCGCAATGACAGTAAACTATTAAATTACATGAGTCACGTTACGGGCCTATTTATTTCAGTTCAAAATGGCGAAATTAGACAAAACTATATTAGTTTGCCTGATTTTTTTTTTTCATTCGTTTAACATTTATGACCTAAAAAATGTAAAATATGAAATGTTAAGTTTAGCCACTTACATCTTATCTCACACTTGTCCGTAAACTGAAGCGTCGAGTCGCTCTGCTGAAATTCGCGCTCAGCAGCATCTCTTGAAATAAAGCCCGCCTACTTTGATTTGATTTGTCATCTCAAATATTCTGACATTGACGAACAGTGACAGACCAATGAGGCTCAGACGAACACACACACACACACACACACACACACACTGTCCTCTGTTTTTGACGTGCTCTCTGCTCGCGCGCTGAATCTGATAACAGAACTTAAGGGAACACGAAATTCTGTCACCTACGTTTAGGGGGGCTGATGTCGGTAGGAAATTTATTTCACAAAACGATGTTGTTGCGAATCCTCACGCTTTTTAAAGTGGCCATACGGAGATCTTTGACATTTCCTAGTGGGCATACGCAAATCCTTGACATTTTCTAGTGGGTATACGGCGTATACCTGCGTATCACGTAGACTACACCACTGCACATGACAGCTTTCACATTAACAATTTTTCATGCTACCACGTGCCTTGTTTCAAGCTAACTGCTGTATCTCTTCCTTTCTTACCCAGGAAAGCAAATCGTCTCCTAATAAGTCAATGAGCGCCGTCTCATTCTTCTTCCGAACAGCGGCCATCTGTTCCGTTAGAGACACTGAAGTGAGAGAACAAGGAAGACAGTGTTTAGAAGGCATGCTTTTGCAAGGGTTTTGAAGGATTTAATAGTTTTTTTTTTCAGATTTACTGTGCAGCTGAACGATCTCCTCAAGGTTGCTGAAGATGCTTTTGATGTCTGCAGAAGGCAGGATGGAGTCTCTGATCAGCGGCTGGTAAAACAAATTCTCCAGGACCTTCATCATCCGAACGTGTGCTCTCTCAGTGTAGAACAACTCTGTGAATGCAATGACATGGAGGATGAAGCAGTCACACAGGATGGTTTGCACTGGTAAATTACCCCTGAGCAAGTAAAAAGGCTTCTCAAACTGAATGTATGCTTATGCACTGTTGGGAGTAATCAGAATAATTTTTCCTGGGATCAGAGCCGGCACCAGCCGAGCGCTGATGAGGGGGCGTCTGAAAACTGAGAGGGGGCTTTCACATTAACCCACGTCACCACTTTTATCGGGGGCTCCCCACTACTTTTGAAACATCTTCGCTGTACGGATAAACCCATAAAAAATGGATTAGGCCTAAACATCTTCAGTTAACTAGCAGAGCATTAATTTTGTTCGTTTGTCAAATTAGAGTCGTTATAGTGCTGAAATGTTTTTTTGTTTGTTTTTTTTTAAATCAATCAAAGTGCTCGTTTCGATCAGTGAAGCGGATAGTGTTGTCTTGTGGCTCGCGCTGTCTTCCCACGGACACGCGCTTCAATCAGTTGCGGAGACTAACCCAGGTGAAAAAAAAGTTCACTAAAATACATTTATTTAAGTGCACTTAGTACACTTCCATAATGCACTTAAAGTGCTCTATTTTCGCGCACTTATTTTGTACTTAATATATTAAAACAGTTTATCTTTAGTAGCCTACTGCTTAATAATAAGACGACACGTTTTACATGTTAGAAACACATGATTGTGTAATTGTGTAAGTAGTTACATTTTGCTCTCTTCTTCTCCCAGTTCATCGGCCACTTACTTTCATGTATTTCGTGATTAGTGGAGAAATTGACATGTTGTAAATCCAAAATCCAACAGATCCGATTCTGAACATACAGCTCTAACTAACGCAATCGTTATAAATGTGTTTAAACAACAAAACACATCCACTTGCACATATATGACAATCGGAATATCAGTGTTTCATGCTATAGCTAATAATATAGCTGTATACATTTGTGAATATTTTGAATAAAAAAGGAAAAATGACATAAAAGCAGATCATCGTTTATTCAGCTGTGTTGTGGTTGCGTTCTGTCAGGTGACAAGCAATGACAGCGTCACCGTGGAAACATTAAAGTGAAAGGGTTTAAATAACAGTCGCCTTGAAAAACTCACACTGGGGGATCAGATGGAATTTTTTAACTTACGTGTGGAAGGGTTGACTACAATATAATTAATTTAGCTTAATATTCACATAAATAAGGAAATGTGAAAATGTAATTGACCCCCCCCCACCCCCCGTGGCACCGGCCCTGCCTGGGATAATGTTAGGAAATACATTTTCAGTGTCCATTTTACACCTCGTTGGCAGAGGCTATTTACACTGACTCCGCCCACCTTATCTGATTGAACCAGACAAAATTACAAAAGAAATCACACTGATAACAGGAGCAGTGGCGTAGAGAGTATGGCATTACCCTTCTATTGTTTTGTTTTGTTTTATAAAAAAAAATATTAGAAAAGTGGAAATAAAAGTGCCAAACAGGGAATAAAACAGTGGGAATAATGTGTTTAATGGTGTTTAATGGGAGGGTACATTACATTAAAATGAAAATAAAATTTAAATAAAATATGTACAAATATATACATAATCTTACTTGTGTTACATATAGAGGGTATGCGTGTGACGTCACCGTCAGCCGGAGTGCCTGCAGTTACTCACAGTGAGTGGCAAAAAGACTGAGCGGCTGTATTTGTTTTCAGCGCAAATGCCGCGAAAACAAACTCAACACATATAAAGTGGGAAAGAGCTTTGCGATTGACTGTACAACTAGATTTGACCAAAATCGGAGGTATATTTTTACAGACTGCTATAGAAAGAGGAGCAAATGGATCGCTGAAATTCACAGAAACAACTGGACTCCAGTCAGCGAAAGGTGGATTTGCAGTTTTCATTTTGTGTCAATATGCTGAATTTAGCGGTAAAACCATACCCATATATTTTTTATTGTTGTATATATTAACAACTCATCAATTAAATATTAATCATTGCATATTCTGCATTATTGGATGTTTTTAATAAACACTGACCAAAAAAAAAACTATAAAGTTTTAGGGCTGGATCGATATTATGATATACATAGGCTATATATAACACTGATATAAGACCTAACTATATTGTATTTATATAAAGCGTTCACAGGCATATTAGCTTTAAGTTTAGGTCTATAGAGGGAATGCATACACATGAGCCGCCGGAACAACCCCCTCAGCCTGACCGAGTGGCAAAAGATCTGCTGCGTGACTGGATTTAATAGGGAAATTAACTAAAACGAACAATTTTATCAATTTAAATTAAATGTTGGACTCAATATAGTGTTCCTTACAACATTTATGTTTGCCTGATTTCGACACCGGGGAAATAGAAGCAATATAGACCTAAACATAAAGCAAATAAATGTCAGACAACACGATTCCTGGCTGCATGTCAATATCCATGGATCACTGGATCTTTAGTAAGCTGTAAGGAACACTATATTGAGTCCAACATTTAATTTAAATTTATAAAATTGTTCGTTTTAGTCGCATTTGCGCAGTTTCCCCTATTAAATCCAGTCACGCAGCATATCTTTTGCCACTCAGTCAGGCTGAGAGGGGTTGTTCCGGTGTGAAAGTGACGTCAATGCATTCCTTCTATACAGTTTTAATTAATAATGGTAGAAACATTAATATCCAGTAACTAGGGCTGTCAACTTTAGTCGTTTAGTCGACTAATCAGTCGATGCCGTCTTGGTCGACTGACATTCTTATTGGTCGACCAGTCGCATTTTTTTTTTTTTTGCCAATAGAAATACATTTTCAATGATTTACTCCTTGATATTTATTCCTTTATAAGGCAGTTATTTATTACTGTATTCTAAATATAATTAGCCTATGTTATATCCCCAACTTTAAATGCGCCACAGTTTAGCGCACACATAACACACTCGGGAACCGCACCTACTGGCTGCGCTGCTGCTCGCGCTCAGTAAGGGATGTACCGGTAGGTAGTTTTGCTGTATTCATTCAGTTCACGCTACTTTAGTCGACAGAATGTCCAAGAAATCTAAATCTTTTGTCTGGCTACATTTTTGTGGAGGTAGGCGACGGTGGCGACCGCGTTGCTCCATTATGAGCGCGCACATCGCGTGCCTATTTGAAATCGAACTTGAGCGCGCAAAAGACGTGAGCAGCTCTTTTAACGGCTTTATCATACTGACTCAATAGATTGTTTTCTTAATAGGTTTTTATTTGTACACTTGACTCATTTGAAAGTAGTCTAAATAATGTAACAAAACGAAAATAAACGTATATGCTATCTTACAACACAGCCTAGATTTCAGATTGTTTTTTAGGCTATTTTGTCTGTTGTTTTAAAACGCTTAACAGATCGGCTGGACAAAAGTTAACCCATAGCTTTGTAAGTAAAGAAGAATACAGCCTGTATAAACGAGAGCTTTTGTTAGGATTTTTCATTATGTGGCAGATAGTGTTATATTATTTTGTAGAGTGTGGTGTGGTCAGGTGCGCTAATTGTGACTGTCACCATAGAGCTAGTGCTCCTCACTTTTTGCAGTTAAAAAAAATCACTTAATTTTCAAAGAATTGTATTATTATTATTATAGTTTTATTTATTTTTTATGTTTTTTCGTTGTTGTTTTATAAATACTCTATGACAATTGTTTAAAAATGTTAAATCAAAACATTCCGTTCTTTTTTTTTTTAGTCGACTAATCGTTGCGCAGGACAAGACCTTGGTCAACTTAAGGATTTCTTTGGTTGACTACAGCCCTACCAGTAACCAATAAGTGTTTGAATCAAAAAGAACAAGTAACAATAGGATTAAATGGCAAGAGATTCACGTCACATAACAGAAGGTGACTTGTGTCTGTAGGAACTGTATAATTTATCTGATATTAAATAAAAAAACCTAAATGTTCATCTTTTGTCCATATCATATAGCTGGATTTAAATGTATGAAAAGTAATTAAAAATCAGTGATTACTTTAGGAAGCAACTTCCCCAACACTGCTCATACAGTACCACACTTGTCGCTCACCGTTGATGACTTCTTGTCTCTGATTTCCTGAGGGGTAAGTGTGGACAGGACGTCTCTGTCTACCAGCGTCTGCCAGTTAGAAGGCTCCAGTTCCACCTCAACACACTGATCATCCTCACTCTGCACTTCTCCAGAGCCCAGCGAATCCGTCCTGCTGTACAAACCATGACGAAACATGTTCATCAAATGCACGTCTAATCAATTCAATGAATGAAACTTTAACAAATTAATAAAATTATTAATTTGTTAAACAATAATAGGCTTTCCCCCCAAAATTCTATTTTATTTTTCCCAAATCCTGTGTTGTCTGATTTTACTGGATTCTGTGTATTCAATGTCGTTATTCAAATAAATGTATACATTTTTAACAATCTAATCAATATTTTTAAATGTAATCAAATGAAAACATAATTTCTTTGTCAAATAAAGTGCTCTTTTTTTTTACTAAATTAAAACATTTTTGAAGCAGGGCTGAGGCCGAGAGCTTTGGGCATTTTACGTTGATGTTTATTATGCTTATGTTCGCAGTCGCCGCTGCCACCCCTTTCGTCTTTGTGGGTTTTTTTATGATTAAAGTTACGTTTAATGTTCGCCTCATTCGTCCCTGAACTTGAACTTTGTTACAGTCACTTAAATTCACATTATTTTATATCATTCTAATGAAATAGCCGCAAGTGCTGAATTACGACTAGAATTTAGAACGATTCGAATTTTTTAAAAATGTTTTATTCACATATTATTTATGTGAATAATCGGTTGTTGCCCATATTGTTCATGTTATCAGGGTTCCCACACCTTGGTTAACATCAAATTCAAGGACCTTTCAAGGACTTTCCAGGTCCAATACCCTCAAATTCAAGGACTTAATGTGGGGACACATTTTAAGTGAGAGACGAAGGAAAATACATCGTGTATATGCAAGATACATTGCTACAGTTTTCATCTGTCAAACAACTAGGCAAAAAAGCTTTTTTTGGGCTTTTTTTGGGGGGCTTTTTTGCCATATTAAAGATCTGATATTCCATTTGTAGCATTTATGTTTTGCATAAAACTGAAAAATATTTTGTATCCTATCCTTTTATTTATTTCTATGTTGTATATGTTGGCGTGCCTTATTAGTATTTATTTACTACTTAAATTATGACTACATTATTACGTGAATTATTGTTCCATTTTATTGAAATAATTTAGCACTTTTTAAAACTTTTTTAAATGCCATAAATTGTGTATGACAGATAGGATCATCATTAATTTAGCATGTTTAAATGATAAATTAATAAAATAACATTAATTATAATTTATGAATTAATCTGTCTAATAACATCTACAAATATAATAGTTACCTGTCTATCAAGCTCTGACAATAAGAGATTATCCAGATTTAAAAACAAAAAAACAATCTGTCTTTACATATTTAAATGCACAGATTTGTCTGTTACTGCAACTGTCAGAAATCCACCCCACCGCCGTGAGCAAATTAAACTGTGCAGTTCAACTGTACGTCATAAATTACATTGATACCTATTTTCAGATCTGTAGAGGACGTGAGCTCGACATGGTTTAAAAAAAACGTGCATTACGCTGTGTACAGCGCATGTTCTCTAGACTCTGTCACTATGGGACGTAAACCTGCATTAACCACCAAATTAATGTCTGGGACCTGGGTCAATATACACTCACCGGCCACTTTATTAGGTACCCCATGCTAGTAACGGGTTTGACCCCTTTTGCCTTCAGAACTGCCTCAATTCTTCGTGGCATAGATTCAACAAGGTGCTGGAAGCATTCCTCAGGGAGTTTGGTCCATATTGACATGATGGCATCACACAGTTGCCGCAGATTTGTCGGCTGCACATCCATGATGCGAATCTCCCGTTCACCACATCCCAAAGATGCTCTATTGGATTGAGATCTGGTGACTGTGGAGGCCATTTGAGTACAGCGAACTCATTGTCATGTTCAAGAAACCAGTCTGAGATGATTCCAGCTTTATGACATGGCGCATTATCCTGCTGTAAAGTAGCCATCAGAAGTTGGGTACATTGTGGTCATAAGGGATGGACATGGTCAGCAACAATACTCAGGTAGGCTGTGGCGTTGCAACGATGCTCAATTGGTACCAAGGGGCCCAAAGAGTGCCAAGAAATATTCCCCACACCATGACACCACCACCACCAGCCTGAACCGTTGATACAAGGCAGGATGGATCCATGCTTTCATGTTGTAGACGCCAAATTCTGACCCTACCATCCGAATGTCGCAGCAGAAATCGATGACTAGACCAGGCAACGTTTTTCCAATCTTCTATTGTCCAATTTCGATGAGCTTGTGCAAATTGTAGCTTCAGTTTCCTGTTCTTAGCTGAAAGGAGTGGCACCCGGTGTGGTCTTCTGCTGCTGTAGCCCATCTGCCTCAAAGTTCGACGCACTGTGCGTTCAGAGATGCTCTTCTGCCCACCTTGGTTGTAACGGGTGGTTATTTGAGTCACTGTTGCCCTTCTATCAGCTTGAACCAGTCTGGCCATTCTCCTCTGACCTCTGGCATCAACAAGGCATTTCCGCCGACAGAACTGCCCGCTCACTGGAAGTTTTTTCTTTTTCGGACCATTCTCTGTAAACCCTAGAGATGGTTGTGCGTGAAAATCCCAGTAGATTAGCAGTTTCTGAAATACTCAGACCAGCCCTTCTGGCACCAAAAATCATGCCACGTTCAAGTCACTCAAATCACCTTTCTTCCCCATACTGATGCTCGGTTTGAACTGCAGGAGATTGTCTTGACCATGTCTACATGACTAAATGCACTGAGTTGCCGCCATGTGATTGGCTGCTTAGACATTAAGTGTTAACGAGCAGTTGGACAGGTGTACCTAATAAACTGGCCGGTGAGTGCAAGTTACAGGACAAATCCACTGTCTATGGACAAATCGAGTCCGGACTGATTTGATGACAGAACGCATCATTTTACATTTAAATAAGGGACAAAAATTCTTTGTAATCTTCTTTGGTGAGAAAAAAAAAATCTTGAATTTTTTTTGGTGTGTCTGTGAAATGTCAAGGGGCCATCATTGTGGTTTCGTGCACATGTGAATGTCATGGCAAAGTAAAACACAAAGTGCCTTACACGGGAAACACTATGCGAATTGGACGCAGCATTAACCTTTGGACTTAACGTGTAAATGCACGTAACTAACATAAATCAAGCAAGCTGGTGTGCATAGGCCACAGAGTCGGAGTGTTGGCGAAATAACACATTAGCGGACCGAGAGAGAATAATATGGATTATTTTTCCAGAAAACTTCTTGCACAAAATAAATTCAAGAACTTTCAAAGGCCTGTATCTATGTATGTTCATTTTCAAGAGCTTCCAGGGCCTTGAAAACCAAAAATCTGATTCACAAACTTTCAAGGATTTCAAGGACCCGTGGGAACCCTGTGTTATTGTTATTATTGGCCAAGAGATGATATCAGCATCGACCACTGAAAAACCCACACTGGTCCGACCACAAAAGCAAAGAGCTCTCTACCTTCGGTCAGGCCTGGAAGTGCCGGTGTCCTGCGTCCTGTAAGGTAAATCAAATCCCAATTACCCTACAATAGTGACAGTCCCACTCCCAACATACCAAAACCACATGTCGTCAGTATTCCCTTTCTCTCCAAAGGAGCCCCAGTCATGAGGCACAAGCTTAATTCTCTGTGTCTGTCCCAATAAGATCATTTACAGAGGAGAGCACCACAGAGCAATGCTTTGTTCAAACGTTACACGTGCATCGTCCCAACAGAGACATAAGGAACAAAATTAGCTGTGAGGCCTGTAAACAGTCCGATTATAAGACAACGACTGCTCGGCTTTTAACCAAAATCCAAAGTCAGTGCAAATAAAATGTTTTGGAGGCATAATTCTGCAAAGCACAGGGATGTATAATTCTACAGGGTTCTATTCAAACGTTTGGGCTTGGTAAGATGCTTTGAAAAAAGTCTCTATGTTCAATAAGGCTAAATTTATTTGATCAAAAATCAAAACAGTAATTTCATGAAATCATATTTCAATTTTAAATGATTTCTTTTTTAATACATTTTAAAGGGTAACTTATTCCTCTGATGTCAAATCTGGATTTTCAGCATCATTACTCCAGTCTTCAGTATCACGTGATCCTTCGGAAATCATTCTAATATGCTGATTTGGTGCTTAAGAAACATTTCTTGTTATTATCAGTGTTGAAAAAAATATTTTTGTGGAAACAAAAATTCTTTTTTGAGGATTCTTTGATGAATAGAGAGTTCAAAAGAACAGCAAGTCTTTAGTCTTTACAGACACTTTTGATCAATTTAATGGCCCTCATTTATCAAAAGTGTGTACAAATAATTTCCAGTGTACACCCAAAACCACGGTGACTTTGAGATTTATCTATATAGCTTCATAAATCAGGCGGTGAGAGGAGTGTAAGCATAATCTTACGCCAACATATATGCCCGTTTCTACACAAGAATGATAAATAAGGGCCAATGTGTCCTTGCTGAATAAAAGTAATAATTTAAAATTAAATAAATAAAACTGACCCAAGGTTTCGAATGGTAATGTAGTTCAGGATCAAACCTGTTTCACTTTTTGAAGTCTGAACAGGAAACAATATTTAAATGTGGTTTTATCCAATCATTTTTTTTGAGGGGAAATCTCAGTATGAAATACCAGATTTTTCCTCTTTTCAGGGTGCAAATTATATTCAGCGTCACATGCTTCACATAGAGGACACACTTTAACTGAGGAGGACATATAAGATACTGACAGAGCAAATGGAATAAAGAGGAAATTTGAAAATGACGATTTTATTAAAATTAGCCTAGGTGATCGCTTTGACTCACTTGTCTGTCTCAGCTTCCTCTTCCTGTAGATGCTCCAGTGTGCAGGGGCTGAAGTCAAAGTGAGTGTTTGAAGAGGAGGAGTCCTGTGAATCTCCTGTGATGGAACCCTCTCCCATTCTGGCCAGTGCAGATAAGGGAAGTCCACCTAATCCAGAGTCAGAGAGACGCACAATGTCAGAAAAAGAAATGCTCACGAAATCAGTGCTAAATTTAAGGGGCAGTAACACTTTATTTCGATGACCCACTTCAGAGATTCTACTAAACATTAGAAAGTTTGCAACTCCATGTTAACTAGCAGTTACTAGAGTATTAGTAGACTGTCTGTGATATCTGCTAGAGTTCTCAACAGGCCTGAAAATTATTACCCGACCCGACCCGAGCCCGTGGCTTTAAAGCCCGGACCCGATGTAACCCGACACATCAACATGAATTATCTGCCCGAACCCGGCCCGCGGCCCGACTCGGACGCGTGCTCTTCAATCTATTGCCGTTGCGCGTCTATTCATTCCGGTGAAATCACAAAATAAAATGCACACAAACTTAGTCTGTAAGATTGACTTACTAGTCCATCAGACAAGATCGCCAGGTCAGCATCACCGTTGCATCCAGTGCTGCTTTTTAGCTCGCGCCCACGAGTGAAAAGCCCGACCGAGTGGTACTCCTGTCAGGTTTCTCACGCGGTCATATTCTCTTTTCCTTTTCCTAGTCTTCCGACAGCGTTTTGCCAACCAGCGGGCGGGCTACGAGTTTTGAAACAAAATAGGCCTAGCCTACAAACATAATCATATGCTTATAATAGGCATCGCATGGAGGAAGATAACGTGCGTCCACAGTGGATGGACTGAGGCGTGTTCTCCTCTCAGCCAGCAGCCACCCGCGATCAGGGCCGGCGATTGCTATAGGCGAACTAGGCGGTTGCCTAGGGCGCCAAATGTGTTGGGGCGCCGCGGGCGCGCGCTCTCATCGTCGCCCTTGACCTACTTCACATTCTCTGCTACTCCCCATTAATCAATAAATCACAGAGTTAGAATGAGAAGCGAAAAGAAAAAATGTTTATTAAACATTGTCATCCTAAGGCGCCCCTCAGCCACACGTTTAATAAATTAATTACTGATTATTAGATTGAATTGATGATTATTGTCGATCTTTTTCGGGGTTGCGTTACGTTGGGCAAGTGCTCAGCTGCGGTCGCGTTGATCGGAAATGAAGCGGTATAAATAAACCATCTGGTCCACAGGGACGGACACAGAGAAAGCAACAAAATAAAAAGAAAGTCCAGTAGGTAAGCCTTTCTCATCTCAGTCATTACTTCACGGTGTCGCCTACTTGAGATTCCCGGTGACCGACGTGCTTTTTGGGCTGAGACATCTCATAGCCTTTTATTTATTTTTTGTCTTAACGGCCCATAAAACTCGTACATCGGCAGCCTATTCGTTTTGTTTTGCTTAATTGCAGGTGTTGAGTTGCTTCCAAGTCTATAGCAAGTATAGAAATTTGTACAAAACTAAATATGAAAGTTTCTTTTATTTTTCATTGCATTTGTTTTACAATATAGCCTATTATGTTGAGTGTAATGTAGGCCTAGACAGACACTGTAACTAATAGATGTTTGAATTTTTCTTTGTTCAATTTGCACACTGAATTGCACCAGGTTGATGAATTTAACATTTAAATTTGATTTAAAAAGGAATTAAACATTAAAATGCACAACATTTGGGACTCCAAACCCCCTTAGTTGTAGCAGCCAGGTAATAATTGTAATTTATCTACAACAAGTTACATTAGGCCTACATTACACAGATAAAACAATGCAACTATGTAGGATGATAGAAATATCCTTGAACGTTATTTGTAGCATTTGTATGAACAATTTATTACAGATCCTTCAACTTGTTGAAGTTTTGGAGTGATTATAAGAGCATTTTTGTTTAGTTTAATAAATGCTCATAATCAGTTTTGGGCATGTTACTTAAAAATAATTAGTTACAGTAACTAGTTACTTCTCACAAATTCTCACAGAGTTAGTAACTGAATTAAATCATTATAAAAGTAACTAATTACCAGAGAAAGTAACTATTGTGTTAAAAAAGTTAAAATAGGCCCAACTTGGATGCACCCAATATTAAATATGTTAAATTAATTAAATGGATTGGACACTGTAGAATAAATTATTATTATAAAACATTGTACACTTATCTACACTATTGTAATGTTGCTGTGGGACAATGTGGGAGACAGCAATAAAATGCAATATATTATTTTAAAATAATATTTGGGGGGGGGGGGGGGGGCGTAAAATCAATCTTGCGAGGGCAACCAAAGGGATAGAACCGGCCCTGCCCGTGATGTACTTTGCACGCAGCAGCCAAACTTTCGTTACGGTGAACAGCAGCAGTTTTTTTACTGGGTGGAAAGATTAAGCCAGAGGTCCTACCCGACCCGAGTAATTTCCTTATATTTTCGACCCGAACCCGCGGGTCCGTCCCCTGTTGAGAACTCTAATATCTGCTAACACTTTATTGTAATGCTCCCACAAAAGACATTCTACTGACTTTAAGTATTTTTGCAACTAGATGTCAATGTACTCTACTAACCCAAACCCTAGCCCCTAACCCTAACAGTCTACTACAGTTTACATGTAGTTGCAAAGTTACTTATAGATAGCAGATTGTCTAAAGTGGAGCACTGAAATAAAGCACAGCCGAAGTTAAGGACAGATGTCCAATAATTTTATCAAATCATTCAGACAATGAAATGGCTTTTCCCATTGACACACACAGTACATTTATTCTCTATAAATGTGGCACAATTTGACAACTTAAAGGTGAACTCCGGCGAACAATGAACCTTTGGTCTAATAAAACATCGGTACCTAGTCGATCGTTCTTTGAGATTTGTTTTCATGATAATTCGAATGTAAAGAGTTTTATCTCAAAAACTGTTTAGAGTATAATGCTAGTACTGGGGCATTGACTAAGTAAAAAGAAATTGCTAGTTTATACCACTAACAAGGCTCAAAATAGCCCCACACTAACACAGTAACATAATGAGGGTCCATACATGCAAAAACAAAGCATTGAGAACTTTGTAAGAGTACAGACCGTTTAATAAGAAGATACTTTATAAAGACAGTTCACTTCATGTATACACAGCAGGAGCCATCTTAAAAAATAGTCTCGATAAGTCGAATCCCGAACGCCGTTCATACAGTTCAGAAGTTCACTGAACTTCATATAGTTCAGATCACTCAGCACGACGTTCATGGTTTGACTTATCGAGACTTATTTTCTAAGATGGCTTCTGTCTGTATACGCGAAATGAACTGTCTTTATAACATATCTTCTTAATAAACGGTACTGTACACTTACAAAGTTCTCAATGTCTTCGTTTTGCATGTATGGACCCTCATTATGTTACTGCGTTAGTGTGGGGCTATTTTGAGCCTTGTTAGTGGTATAAACTAGCGATTTCTTTTTACTTAGTCAATGCCCCAGTACTGAGCATTATAATCTAAACAGTTTTTAGAGATAAAAAACTAAAGAGTTTTATCTCTAAAAACTGTTTAGCGCTATACGTCAGTAATGGGGGCATATAAGAAGTTAAAAGAAATTGCTAGTTCATACCATGTAACAAGGCTCAAAATAGCCCCACACACAGACCGTTTAATAAGAAGATATTTTATAAAGACAGTACACTTTGTGTATACAGGCAGCAGCCATCTTTGGAACACAATCACGACAAGAGACTGTTTCAGCGAGAAGTGTTCTTCAGCGAACTTCTGAACTGTATGAACGTCATTCGTGGTTTGATTTGTCGAGACTGTTTTCCAAGATGGCTCCTGTCTGTAGGGACCCTCATTATATTACTGTGTTAGTGTGGGGTTATTTTGAGCCTTGTTAGTGGTATTAACTAGTGATTTCTTTTTACTTATTAAATGCCCCCATTACTGAGCGTTATACGCTCAAACAGTTTTCAGAGATAAAACTCTTTACATTTGATTATTATGAAAACAAATCTCAGAGAACGGTCGACTAGGTACCAATGTGTTATTAGACCAAAGGTTCATTGCGCAGAGTTTCTCCTTAAGAAGAACAGGCCAATTATATTCTGAAAAGGGTTAGTCAGCACATCTGAGCCATGACCCCAATTACCCAGGAGCGCTCAGACAAAGAAAACAAATAAAAACATCTAATTACAAACCTGAGGCTGTATTACATAAACATCCTGAACTAAGAATCCTATTCTATCTGTTTAGTAATCAAAGTTCACTTGGTAACTTTTTCCAAACTTAAATCAGGAATTCAGATAGGATGTTTCTATAATACAGCTTCTGGAGAAAAAGGGGAAATACTGAAGAAAGGAGAGGATGAGAAACCACTCAGGGCAGATAATGAAAGGGAAAATAACAGTACAGAGAAAAAAATAGAAGAGAGAAAAATTTACATTAGGGGCCTATTAGTTAATATAATAACGAACATAGTAAGAAATATATTTGTTACAGAATTAACCAATTCATTTGGTAACATTAGTAATAAAACATTCAACTGCTCGTTGTAGCTGCCAGGGGTCATTTAAATAATAATAACAGATGCAACTTTTGATTTGATTTATGTATTAGTACATCATGCTTTAAAAGTATTTTTGTTGTTACTGTAGTTCAATATAACTAATGTTACTAATGGTAACATTAGTAAACCTAATTGTAAAGTGTTACCAAGAAAATAAACACTGATGATTTTCTCAGCCGATACTCACAACTACATGGTCAGCTTGGTTATTAATTTAGCATATCATGTAGAGTGGGGCCAAAAAGTATTTAGTCAGCCACTGATTGTGCAAGTTCTCCTACTTAGAATAATAAGAGAGGTCTGTAATTTTCATCATAGGTACACCTCAAAAAAAATTTATAAAATAAAAAAAATAAATAAAAAATCCAGGAAATCACATTGTAGGAATTTATTTGTAAATTATGCCGGAAAATAACTATTTGGTCAATAACAAAAGTTCAGTTCAATACTTTGTAACATAACCTTTGTTATCAACTCCCTCCACAAATTTTCTATGGGGTTGAGGTCTGAAGACTGGCTAGCCCACTCCAGGACCTTGAAATGCTTTTTACGGAGCCACTCCTTCGTTGCCCGGCCGGTGTGTTTGGGATCATTGTCATGCTGGAAGATCCAGCCACGTTTCATCTTCAAGGCTCTCACTGATGGAAGGAGGTTTTGGCTTAAAATCTCATGATACATGGCCCCGTTCATTCTTCCATCAACACGGATCAGTTTTCCTGTCCCCTTTGCAGAAAAACAGCCCCAAAGCATGATGTTTCCTCCCCCATGATTCACAGTAGGTATGGTGTTCTTGGGATGCAACTCTACATTCTTCTTCCGCCAAACACGACGCAGTTGAGTTTTTACCAAAAAGTTCTATTTTGGTTTCATCTGACCACATGATATCCTCCCAATCCTCTTCTGGATCATCCATATGCTCTCTGGCAAACTTCAGACGGGCCTGGACATGTACTGGCTTAAGCAGGGGGACACGTCTGGCACTGCAGGATTTGAGTCCCTCTCGGTGTAGTGTGTTACTTATGGTAGCCTTTGTTACTTTGGTCCCAGCTCTCTGCAGGTCATTCATCAGGTCCCTCCGTGTAGTTTGGGGATTTTTGCTCATGATCATTTTGACCCCACGGGATGAGATCTTGCATGGAGACCCAGATTGAGGGAGATTATCAGTGGTCTTGTATGTCTTCTCATTTTCTTACAATTGGCTTTATGCACAGCTGCACTACTTCTTGAACGTAAGCCAGCTCCTTGTTCCCTGTCTGCCATTATTGGCCAAACTTGATTAATTCAGGTGTGTCTGATTATTGTTGCTGTGACTACTGAGGTCAGGCACACCTGAATTAATCAATTTGTCCAATAATGGCAGACAGGAAACAAGGAGCTGGCTTAAGTTCAGGAAGTAGTGCAGCTGTGCATAAAGCCAATTGCTCCCACAGTTGATTTTAACACCAAGCTGTTTTGCAATTTCACCGGAACAAATAGAATCTCCACAACGGATTGAAGCGCGCGTCCGAAAGAAG
The DNA here is from genome assembly GCA_030378365.1 of Hybognathus amarus. Classification (NCBI taxonomy): domain Eukaryota; kingdom Metazoa; phylum Chordata; class Actinopteri; order Cypriniformes; family Leuciscidae; genus Hybognathus; species Hybognathus amarus. The sequence goes on along the minus strand of JAQIUQ010000726.1, from coordinate 333,663 downwards.
ACATTGAGGTGCGTGTGCTAGCCACAACAGACAGGGTATATACAGTAATCCTTAAGTTAAATTTACTACTTTTTAATACCTTTTTACTACCTTCAGAATTTTTTTTAAAACCATCACGACACTGAATTGCAAGTGTTAACCAGCGACCTTTCTATTACACAGATTTTGACATTTATAACATACAAAAATGAATAGATTTAGAGCACGCATTCCATTTTTATGTTTAGTGGATTGCATTTGCGACCGAAGTGCATTAGCTCCCATCCAGTTGACACTGATGTTTTTTTACACACCAAACAATAGAGGGAATGCATTGACATCACTTTCCCGCCGGTACAACCCCCTCAACCTGACTCAGTGGCAAAAGATCTGCTGCGTGACTGGATTTAATAGGGAAACTGCGAAAATGCGACTAAAACGAACAATTTGATCAATTTAAACTAAATGTTGGACTCAATATAGTGTTCCTTACAACTTACTAAAGATCCAGTGATCCAGTGATATTGACATGCAGCCAGCAATCGTGTTGCCTGACATTTATGTTTGCCTGATTTCAATACCAGGGAAATAAAAGCAATATATGAAGAGTTCAGATGCAAAAGCCTCTAAATGCCATTTGAAATTTCTTCTAAAATTACCATTTTTATCAAGCTTGTATATTTAAGTTCAGTAATTTCACTTAAATGACAATTAATAGGTAATCTTTATTGCCATTTAAGTGAAATTACTGAACTTAAATATACAAGCTTGATAAAAATGATCATTTTAGAAGAACATTTCAAATGGCACTTAGAGGCTTTTGCATCTGAACTCTTCATATAGACCTACATAGGCTAAAGCAAATTTGCCTGTGAACGCTTTATATAAATACAATATAGGTAGGTCTAAATCCAGGTGATCACTTATATCAGGGTTATATAGCCTCTATATATCGTCATATTGTCCAGCCACTGAATATGACGTCAGCATCAAACATAGACAGAGATGAGAGATCTTTGATTGTGCCCAGATAAGCTAAAGCCCATATTTAAACGGACTAACGCAAACACAGAATAGGACACCTGATGGTCTGAAAAAAAATAACACCTAATTTTTCAAAAATAATACCTCTCAGACTAAATGTAACACTTTTAATGGCCTTAAATTTGACAATTTTGATTTATCATTTTTTAATAATTTTTAAACCCCGCGGACACCTGAACAGAACACGGTATCGCGCCACTGATCGGCAGAGGCAACGAGCACATGATCACTTCATTTAAAAAAACAACACAAGTTAGCGCTAGATTGCCTCTTATTTGGTTTAAACCTGACCGTGGACCAAAGACACTTGACAGCAATGATTCGAGAAGAGTCTCTCACCAGTTTCAGACTCTCGGCTGATGCCGTCTGGAGCTGCTGGAGCGCTGTAAGGAGGTGATGTGACCAAGGCAGTGCTGCCATCTGAGCCCTCACTGGACTGACTGCCCAGTATGGGAAGAGACGACCCGTCTGTCTGCTCTCCAGTGCCCAACGGCAGCTGAGGCTTTGTCAGACGCTGCCTCGGCTTCAGAGCCTCTCTCTGTCTGACTGCAGGGCGAGACACGAGAGAGAACAAAATCAGTATCAGTGCTGGACATTAAAGACAGCTGACAGAATTGTCTGAGAAACGTGGATGGAAAGAGTTGGGACAAAATATTTATAATAAGGAGAAATGTATTTAATTCAGTGAAGAATGTGCAGTCTTTTACTTTTAAATCACCCCAATTTCACTTCTGTAGTATTTCTGACCTGAATAGCCCTACCTGAAAAACATTTATTATTTGTTTTATTTTTTTCAGGCTGGAAAAGATTAATCGCGATTAATCGCATCCAAAATAAAAGTTTGTGTTTACATAATATATGTGTGTGTAGTGTGTATAATTATTTTGTATATATAAACAATATATGCACATATATGCATGTATATATTTAAGAAAAATGTGTTATTAATATATCAAATATTTATATTTATGTATAATATTAATTTTGTATAAACATATATAAAGTATATACATGCAAATATTTCTTAAATGTTTACATGCATGTGTGTGTATTTATATATATAAAATAATTATACACACTACACACATATATATTATGTAAACACAAACTTTTATTTTGGATGCGATTAATCACGATTAATCTTTTTCCGGCCTAATTTTTTGTACTATTGCTTCTAATTTGTTTATTACTGACTGTTTTTTCGTCTTGTGTTTAACCTTTACAATAGTTGTGCTAGGAATTTTTGCAATGCTATCGAAAATGGAACTGAGAATTATGAAATTTCACAGGTATCTAAAATGTTTATGTTGGGGTGAAAATGGGTCTAAAATGTGTCTCTTCAAGTCTCTTCAAATAGGTAGTTGCCTTTAAAAAAATGGTCACAAATAGGGAAGTTAAATAAGCCCACGGTCACTTCACAAGGAACTGAATTAAACCACACACAAATTTCACCATAACAAAAACTGAAAGAAATATTTTTCTCAGGGAAATGATGGTAGATTTTCTCTCTCTTTTTTTTTTAAAGGGTGGTAAAATGCAATTTTCACAAGATGTAAAATAAGTCTCTGATGTCCCTGAGTGTGTGTGTGAAGTTTTAGCACAAAATACCCCCATATATTTTTTATATAGAATGTTAAAGTTGTCACTTCTTGAGGGTTTTGCAAAAATGTTGTGCCTGGCCCTTTAAATGTAAATGAGCTTCAGCAGAGGGCGGGGTGGGGTTTATGTACATTTTGGGGTTGCTGATGTCACTAACCCTGGAGGAATGTCATGTAGTCCCTACCAGCTGTATGTTGTAGTCCTTTTCTTTAAAAGCAAATATCTTCCTTTGCTTTGAACTTGGAGCGTTGTAACTTTGATACTGCTGTATATGCTCAAACAGCAACATTACACACTAACTTAAGTTAGAAAAGTGAAATCCTACTTTACCACACCTTTAAAGCCTTTTTAAGTTTCAATATTATACACTCACCTGCCACTTTATTAGGTACACCTGTCCAACTGCTCGTTAATACTTAATTTCTAAGCAGCCAATCACATGGCGGCAACTCAGTGTATTTAGGCATGTAGACATGGTCAAGACAATCTCCTGCAGTTCAAACCGAGCATCAGTATGGGGAAGAAAGGTGATTTGAGTGACTTTGAACGTGGCATGATTGTTGGTGCCAGAAGGGCTGGTCTGAGTATTTCAGAAACTGCTAATCTACTGGGATTTTCACGCACAACCATCTCTAGGGTTTACAGAGAATGGTCCGAAAAAGAAAAACATCCAGTGAGCGGCAGTTCTGTGGGCGGAAATGCCTTGTTGATGCCAGAGGTCAGAGGAGAATGGCCAGACTGGTTCGAGCTGATAGAAGGGCAACAGTGACTCAAATAACCACTCGTTACAACCAAGGTGGGCAGAAGAGCATCTTTGAACGCACAGTACGTCGAACTTTGAGGCATGTGGGCTACAGCAGCAGAAGACCACACCGGGTGCCACTCCTTTCAGCTAAGAACAGGAAACTGAGGCTACAATTTGCACAAGCTCATCGAAATTGGACAATAGAAGATTGGAAAAACGTTGCCTGGTCTGATGAGTCTCGATTTCTGCTGCGACATTCGGATGGTAGGGTCAGAATTTGGCGTCTACAACATGAAAGCATGGATCCATCCTGCCTTGTATCAACGGTTCAGGCTGGTGGTGGTGGTGTCATGGTGTGGGGAATATTTTCTTGGCACTCTTTGGGCCCCTTGGTACCAATTGAGCATCGTTGCAACGCCACAGCCTACCTGAGTATTGTTGCTGACCATGTCCATCCCTTTATGACCACAATGTACCCAACTTCTGATGGCTACTTTCAGCAGGATAATGCGCCATGTCATAAAGCTGGAATCATCTCAGACTGGTTTCTTGAACATGACAATGAGTTCGCTGTACTCAAATGGCCTCCACAGTCACCAGATCTCAATCCAATAGAGCATCTTTGGGATGTGGTGGCACGGGAGATTCGCATCATGGATGTGCAGCCGACAAATCTGCGGCAACTGTGTGATGCCATCATGTCAATATGGACCAAACTCCCTGAGGAATGCTTCCAGCACCTTGTTGAATCTATGCCACGAAGAATTGGGGCAGTTCTGAAGGCAAAAGGGGGTCCAACCCGTTACTAGCATGGGTACCTAATAAAGTGGCCGGTGAGTGTATAATATAATATTAAAGATGTACACTAATATTGTATTTCCGGAATAACAAAATTAACGGTTAATTTTAAATATTTCAACACTCTAATTGTCCGTCAATAAAAAAAAGTCAGTCTTGTCAATTAGAGGGGAAATAAAATATGAAATGATCTTAGTGAAATATTTGTGTTGGACAATGGGGGGCCTTTGAGTCACATAGGTTGAGAACCACTGGTGTAATCATTCATTAAATTAACCATCAACTTACTTGATGAAGCATCAACCCTGCTCGGCCGTCTCTGAGGGAAAACGTTAGGAAACCGTGTTTTCTTTGATTTCTCCTCACTTCCATCTTTCTCAGGCTTTATACTTTTCTGATTAGGGAGCAAATAGACACTGGTTTAGTTTAGAGTCATTTGGAGATCAAGTGATGATTTTTGCTGAGAGATTGTACCTTTATCTTAGGGAAAATATTCATTAGCTTGGGCTTGTGCTCCAGCCCTCGAGACTCCTTCACTTTTACGCCGAGCTGCTTCATATATGACAATATGACAAACTGCATGGTGGTACTGCGAGAGAGAATAACAGAATGAGAGAAATTTTAAGGGATAGTTCACCCAAAAATGTTTTAATTCTCTCATGTCGTTCCAAATCTGGAAGGCTTTCGATCTTCTTCAGAACGCAAATGAAGACGTTTTTTTAAATCTAAGAGATTTCTCTCTCCCTTGACAGTCTACGCAATTAAAGCCTAAATTCAATTTCTGTTCATCATATCAAGTTGAACGTGTCTCATTAGAAAATTTTGACTAAACTGCTCAATCCATTTGGATTAGTTTGACAACTCTTTATGAACTTTTTAGAGGGTCAAATTGGTAGTTGCGTAGCTGTCAATGGAGGGACAGAAATGTCACATTTAAATAAAAATATCTTTGTTTGTAGTCGAAAGATGAACAAAAGTCTTACAGGTTTGGAACTAAATGAGGGCAGAGTTTTCATTTTTCTAACTACACCTTTAACACTTGGAATTTGTTCAAATCTTGCATTCATGTTACGTTATTATATCTGTATAAATACCCAGATGTCGGATCATTCAGCCAAAAACTCACTAGCTAATGTTGTTGTCTAATCAATCCTTTGACTTGTGACTGTGTCATTTCCAGCAGGGGGAGCAAGTGCTCGGTTCAGTCCATGTTGAAATACTTTACAGTGCGCAGAAAATTATTCTGACAGCTAGGACCCCAGCCGAAGAACTTACAAAGCTGTTCTCACAAACACTTACAAGCCAAACAGATGACTTGTACAATGCGTAACTGCAGTCAGTGCCAGAGCAGAAATAGCCCTCACAAGCTCCTGTCAGAGGCTTCACGAGGCTCCAGTCTCTTGTGAGCCATCTGGGCGGACACACAACGCCTCAGTCCCTGCTGTTGCCACCCATATGTGCTCCTGACCAATCATATGCTGCAACTACACACCACTCACAAGATTGCAGCTCAAACTGGTGGGAAGGAAACTACAGAGCTAGTGTGTTTTGTTGCTAGTTTTGCCTATAAAAGCTTATTAATACCTTTTAATACTTGAAGTTTTCAGTATACGGCTTTATGAAATAATGTAAAACTGTACTGTTTTATTAAGTACTCGTACTTTTAGTGTGACGTTGGATTTAGATTCAGCCTACGAGTCTGGACAGTGCTTCGGGGTTAATTTAGGGTGATGTAATATGTCGTTCATGGAAGAGAGAGGACATGAGAATTCCCCTTACCACTTATCTTCCTCTGTGGCCTGCGACGTCAGTCTGAAACAAAACATAAGTGAAGTGTTTATTGAAGTGTGAGAGAGACAACTTTCAGTTTTACATCTCATTTGAATAGTATCTTGTGTAAAAATTCACCCATTTTGGATTCAATCTAAAGATATAATAACAATTAGTTTAATGTCAGTCCTATCATTTTAGGCTAGGTTTAATCTTAGTCAATCTTTGGGTCAAATGGGATCATGTTGTGTCCAAAATAAGTGTAAATAATGACCAACAATTAATATGTCATTCGTGAACCCTTCTTAAAATAATCTACCATTCCAAAAATTTGGTAAAAATGACATCGCTATTAATTTAGGAAGTGAACTCAGATAAGATAAATGATGCTTCTTTATTTAAAGTTATCTTTATTTTTGTTATATTTATCAGTCAGGAACAGGCTTAAAATGTCAACCCAGTTGTGATGATTTGCCAAACCATGCCAAAAACCAGCATAATACTAGAATCCATTTCTTTTTTCTAATAAGTTCCTTGAAGTATCAAGAACTATCTGACTAATGACATATACAGTTCTGCTAAGTTTAGATATTGAACAATATGTAAACAATAAGTAAACTTTAATATCCTTTTGCACTGATAGGCAATTATTTGTTACTATGACTAAATCGTCCACTGCTGTCACTCAGGGTGTCCCACAGGGCTCTATTCTTGGTCCTCTTCTTTTCAATATTTACTTATTACCCAATGGTCATATAATCTGCGGTCATAGTCTCAGATAACAATGTTATGCTGATGACCTACAACTTGTGACTTGTGATAAAGTAGCAACAAAAAAATATATAATAGGCCAAGCCCATTTTTCCAACATTTTTGGCAGAATATTAGACGTTAGATTCAGAGTGGTTTAGCAGAGCTGTGTGGATTCAATGATGAATCACAATGTAACATGCTCCAGAGCAATGACTTTGAAGATCTGGCAAGAAGTTTAATAATAAATGCTTTTCCACAAACAACTGAAAAGTTGATATGTAAAGAAGATTGTTATTTTCCAACAAGACAATGCTCCAGGCCCAAATTGTTTAGCCACCAAGTCCATTAAGTTAATGTTTTGGCCTGGTCAAAAAGTCCAAATTTAAACCCTATAGTGAATATTTTGTCTCACATTAAACTTAAACAAACTGTTTTTTAACTACTCATGCACTTCTTGAAGCCATTAACAATAAGAGGAACAATAGTTCTTTTTCCTGTAAAAGGCTATCTACAAGTTTACCCACATGGCTTTCACATTTAAAGAAAAAAAGGGGAAGCTTACTCAACTTATATATAAATAATGAAGAAGAAGAGCTGTGGCAGAATAAGCAAATTTATTGTAGGTCAACAGCATAACATTGGTATCTGAGACTATGACTGCAGATTATATGACCACTGGGTAATAAGTAAATATTGAAAAGAAGAGGACCAAGAATAGAGCCCTGTGGGACACCCTGAGTGACAGCAGTGGAAGATTTAGTCATAGTAACAAATAATTGCCTATCAGTGCAAAAGGATATTAAATTATGAAAGAGCAGCACCCAAGATGCCTCCAGGTGAAATATGAGAAATAATTGTATTTTTTAAATAGGGGAGATGTTTTGATGCTGTTGTTTTTTTCAATAGTACTGACTGATAAAGCTACTTGATAGTTCAATATACTTTAGGTATACTGAGCAGTACAATTTATATATATATATATATATATATATATATATAAAATGGTAAGCATCTTGAAAATTATGTAAGGGCTATGTAAACTTATGAGAAAAGGGGTATGTGAATGATGGTGATCTGCAGTGTGTGTTTGACCGCCAACCTTACAGAGACAATAAAAAAAAAGTATATGGACATATATATGTCAGCACAGATATGTGCACTTACAGTACATCCTCTATCTTAGAGATGATGTGCTCTGCACAGGATCGTTCTTTTCTGGAGCCACGCGGTCTCTCATTCTCTCCGTATCTAGACGGGCTAGTTCCGCTTCAGCCAGCGTCAGACCCATACTGCGCTTTTGCCTAAAACATACAATTAATACATGAGAGAAGATACTGGAGGAGAAGGTTACACTGACACTTGTGCTGATACATTTGGAGTTCGTAGAGTATGTGGATTAGATGAGTGCATTTTACCTGAAGTCTTCTAGGTTCTTCTGAATGTCAGGTAGAAGTGTGTCCTGCAGCTGCTGCACGTACTGTCGGTGGACATCCTCTGAGATGGGCTCCGGCCTCTTCCGTTCTGCATTAATTGAGTGTGCAGTCCGCTCTATATTCACGTAAATGCATAAATAATTCAAATGAGATGGGTGACTTAAAAAAAATAGACACAATATATCAGCATCATTTTGGAAAATGCTATGTATTTTTTTTTGTTATGAATAAACCATCCAATACCAGTCAATAAATATCCAACATCGGCCGACAACGAAAAACAAAAATCAAACAAAAAAAAAAAAAAAAACAAACTCAACGGATATCAGCTGATAAATAATATGGTGCAGATACATATTGAACATACTGGATTTAATGCCTTCTGTCTATTTTCAGATTTCAATCACTTTCAAAATCTAGCACTAACCTATGGAGAAAGACATTGTGTATAAATTCACCTATTTTTGTTACATTTTAGTTTATTTTTGTTAAAAGATATGCAATCTAATGGTAACACATAATAATAAGGTCTCACTTGTTAAAAATGAGTTAATGCACTAACTAACATGATCTAACAATGAACAATACATTTGTTACAGTATTTATTAATCTTGGTTAATATTAGTTAAAAAAATCCAGCTGTTCATTGTTTGTTCATGTTAGTTCATAGTGCATCAACTAATGTTAACAAATACAACTTTTGATTTTATTATTAGTAAATGTTGAAATTGAAATACTAGTTGAAATACTAGTTGAAATAGTTGAAATACTGTAGAAATGCAGTTCATTGCAGTTTATGTTACTAAAGTTAACTTATGTTAACTAAAGAAAACTTATTGTAATGTGTTACCATTATAATACTGGTCATTTATAGGTTTTCAGTCATAACAGAAAAATAATCATTGACTTATCAGTATCAAGCAGAACATCAGTTCATCCCTATGAGAGAGGAATTTATTGGTAACATCCTAGATTATAATTACAGATATCAACATAACATCTGAATTATCAATTCCCCAATTAGCAATCAGACAAACCAATGTTTAATAGGACTTATTCAACAACAATTGGAAAAAACAATTCAAAAAAACAAGTGGTTTTATTTGTTTTAAACCTTACACTTGACACTTGAGGAAATATTACTGGATCAACTTTTTTGTTGGTCCTAAAACATTTCTATGAAACATTTTAAGCTGAAGGTCGAAGGTTTACACAACTTTTTATCAGCCTATCATTTTATAACTATCCATGAATGAAAAACAAAAAGTGATTAAACAATGTATTTAGAGTTTATTAGATGTTTGAACTAACCCAGGTCAGTGATGACGGATTCAGGTACTGCTACTTTCAAGCTCTGTTTAAAAACAAAATACAGCTTAGTCAGAGATCACATCATCTAAGACAAGCTAAAGAATCTGAGCCTGTTGTCAGGTCCCTCACAGCTGTTTTGTCTATGAAGAAGGTATCCATGAGGATTCGTCGTGTCTCTTTGGAGCTGGTCTGTTTGTAAAGTTCAGCATAGAGGTAGCACAGCTGCGAAGTGAGAAGGGAGATAAGAGGCGCTTTAGTGACTCATCTGATCTGAGACCAACTATAAGCATGCAAGAGAGATTCATTGAACATGGAAAATCCTTTATAAATATTTTGTTAGATGCCTGGAAATTCCAGGTTTGTGTGAGAGGGTTTGATCGATCTCACCAGAGGCGCAGGGTCAAACTGAGAGACCACATGATGGATAAAAGCTGCCAGGTGAGCAGGCCGGGATTTCAGGAGGTCTATGCTCTGAAAACAGCTACACTGGCCATTCATCTAGAGACAGAGAGAGAGATATTTACAGTACAAGCAAGGCAAGCACACATTCTTATATTATTAAACTTTATGATTCAATGGCAAACTTACATGTGGTATTGTGAATGTAACTGTGTAAAAGTTTTTGCTGTTTTCCATGAATAAATTAAAATCTAGTGAGTCTCCTCATTATAAACTGTTTACATAGTCTGTTATTTTCTAAGGCAACATCTATCCTGAAAGGGAGTGAAGTAGAAGTAAGAAAAAAACAAGTGGTTTTATTTGTTTTAAACCTTACACTTGACTAAGCAAACTGTACTTTTGATATACTTTATATAATAAATGGAACCTTATTGAAAAGTGTTACGAATTAATTATACACCGATTAAACGTCCCATGAGTTCAGTGTTGGAAGATCAGTTCAGTTGTTTTAACCATTCACTAAAACGAATCGGTTCAAATGAGTCATTAGTTCGCAAATTGATTGAACGTGTCATTATCGGACGCGTGCGCGTTGTGTGATTATCCCGGCGGTTGGGACATCCCACAAGATGTGTGTCATCACAGAAATGCTCCGAATGCTTTCCGAATGCTCCACATGAAACTTTAGTCTCCCGACCTTACCATCGTGTGCAGCGGTTCAACTACAGAGAGAGACAATTTTACTCACAGATCAAATAAGGCTTTGGTGGTACAAAAAAATCGCTTTGGACGCCATGCTATGGTGCTTGATAAAGGACAAAAGGAACAGTTGTGAGTTTACTGTCTGTAGCCTACAAGCTGGTTCACTCAAAGCAGGAGCATCAGAATTTAGAACAGGTTCTCGAAGTGGAACCGGTTTTCGAATTCCCATCCCTATTCTTAACTTCTATTTTCTCTGTCACTGCTGTCATTTTTGTTGCATGTTTAATTTGTAATTGAGAAGACAGTGCTCAGGATACATTTATATATTCACCTAAATGCTGCTCCCAACAGAAGAAAAGGTGTAAACAGGGTTTCTGCAGGTTTCAGTAAGTCAAATTTAAGACCTTTTTAAGACATTTTAAGACCATAAACATTGAAATTTAAGACCTACACAATGCATTACCAAAAATTTTAATAAAAAAATATTTGGAAAAAAATTTATTATGTGTGTGTAGGTGAAATTTGTACTTTGCATTTTATACTGTAAAAACACAATTATAGTTGATTTTAGTTGATCATACCCAGAGATGAAATGGCATGAACATTTCATTTCATGATTACTATGAAATCAATTTGCCAAATGTATGTCTAAACCCAGCAAATAAAATTAGCATCAATATGCACTTTTTGTTTACATAAACATTAAAATACCATTAAAAATGATGGCCAGATTTTAAAGGAGTGTCTTGCAACAGGTTAAGTCTAGTTAAAATAAAGTCTTCACAAAAATAGTTTTATAAACAGATAAACCTCACGTATTTCAGCCTTTAAATGATCTTTTATAAAAAGATTGAGTCAAAAAATGATAAATTACTGACATTCACATCCCTTTATCTTTTATTATTAATAGTAAAATTTGGGCCGATTTTCCTGTTGCGTCTGTCGTTGCTATGCAACCATGCGCTGCGCTCTCCATAACGACAAAGACATTTTAGTAGCCAATGGATTTCCACCAACAGAGAAACGCTTGCTGTAACGTTAGGTCTGCTACAAGATTTATTCACGGAGAAGAGAAAAACAGCGGTAGTGTTTGGGTGCACCGCGATCCTTCATGTTGACTGAGCTTTCAATGTTGTTACGGAAGGGCCTGATTGGTTGGTTCTTGGGTTCGTATGTGCCATTCTGAATCTGAAATGGTGAGATTTTTTCAATCTCGCTGTGGATGCGACGCGCCTATATTTGAATGAACTTGAGCGCACAAACCTGGTGTATGAACGGCCTCTTGGCGAGCTACCTCGTATCAAGTCACGAGCTAATGCTAGCGCGCGAGCGGCGTGTTTAAACCGGTTTGAACCCCTGCACTAGATCTCCGCGTTGTAGGCTACGACTCAATACTTTTTAGCTACTTTGTAATAACTTTCTGCGGCCAGAGTTTTGGCAAATGAACGAGGGTAAAATCTTTTTAAGACCTGACTAAATCAAATTTAAGACCTCAGATGAAAATCTAGCCGTTTTTAAGACTTTTTAAGGCCTTAAATTTAAAGTTCAGAATTTTAGACTTTTAAGACTTTTTAAGACTTAGCCCCGCGGAAACCCTGTGTAAAACTAGAAGAAACGAGAACTACAGCATGAGTATATCGGGGCCTTAGTCACTATTATTTGGAGGAGACCACGAGTACAAAAATACAAGAGGCACACAGTCACCCCTACCTGTTCCTGCTCTGTGTCAAAGTCTTCGTCCTCAGCACCAATGATGTGAGCAACCGGACGAGAAGGAGGGGCTCCCCATACTCGACTGAGAATCCTGAATGAGAAACGTACAGTTTTTGCACAGCTCTGAGAAACTACGTATAAAGTCATGAGGTCAAGAGGTCACTCACAAGATCAGGTGTGTCTTCGGCGTCCGGTGAAGGACAGAGAGTTGAGGCTGTCTCGGGGTGTGGTCTTTGGGCTGTGGCAGGGGGTCTCTCTTTGGCATGGGCTCTCCGGGACAGGACTAGGCGTGACCTGCATGGAGCAATTGAGAGCAAATGTCAATTACATAGAGGAACCACAGATCTACATTCAAGAAATGTGAACGGGAAGGGTAATGTGTTCGGGAGGTGTACTGACAGGGGTCGTGATATTGTTGGTCCACAAAGGCTCTGTTCCAGCATCACCCTGCCAGGAAGGGGGTCGAATCCAAATCTCCCCCTCCATCCTCCTGTTCTCCTTCACCTGGCCTTGGAGATATGGAGCCATCCTACAATATACACAAACTCTCATTATGATTATAACATCATTATGTTTTGTTATAAAGTGAAGTGTAATTCCCACACCAGGAATGGTACTGAATAGAATTGAACAAATGAATGACTGAACTGAAGAGAGGCTAAGCACCATTTTATATAAGCAAGTTTTCATGTAAAAAGTTCATGTAAACATTTGTGTAACTTCTCAGAATAGATTTACATCCAGATCACAAGAAAAAAAAAGTAAAACAAAAAAACTGAGCAAGAAAATCACTGTATGTTTGTAAACATTGGCATTTCATTTGGTCTCACAAACCTTGCATAAATCATACACACATAACATGTCATAACCAGACACAGTGTGGCAAAACACGTTAAAAAGTGGCTTTTTTATGTTATTCAGAGTTTTTGTCCTAACCAGTCGTGACAGCAATGCATCAAGAGATGGGATTATAGTAAAGTCAATTCACCTTTATTTATATAGTGCTTTAAACAACAGTTTCAAAGCAGCTTAACGGTGATAAACCAGAAAATAATGATTCTATTTTTTTAATGGTTTCTATGGAGTCGCGTTACTGATGATTTGCTTTGAGATAATAAAATTACTGAAAAACCTTTTTAATATTATCGAGGGCTTGGAGCCAGAGGGGCGTAAGTGGCTTTTAACAAACTTTACAGGAGGGACAAAACTAAATTTTGACCACATTTCAATCACCTGTATTAATAACCTTAAACCACAAACATTGCAACCACAGTCATACCTACATGAATGAGTATTTAGGTAAAAAAATGTATGGCATATATTAACACAATGACAATGTTCTAAAAAATGTTCAAATAAAAAAAAGTCAAATATGTCAGATGCGCCTTTTTGTTGCTTTATTCAATACAGTTTATCTCAGATAGGTATTTTTGACACCATTGGATAGAGCTCACCGATACCTTTATTTTGATATAAAGAACTCATATTCGCCCAAAATGCCACTTACGCCCCTCTGGCTCCAAGCCAGTGGCGGATGCAGAATGTGACAGATGGGTGGGCCTGGATTAAGTCGAGGTGGGCCAGAACTCGAGGGTTTCTAGATTTTGTAGTTTTACTACTAGATAGGCTATATTTATGGAGATGAGAAATAAAAACTGCACTGTACAGCTATGATCAGCTGTTCTGTCGAGCTTTCGAAGTTGTTACTGAGGCAAGCCGATCAGTTGGTTTTTGTCACATGACCTGCGGTGCGCTTGCGGCACTCATCGCGCAGGCATATATGCGCGCCTGGACAATCGCTTTGTGGTCACGGAAAACGCGCGTCAGAAACTCGTGGTTTATGCATAATAAAAAAAAGAATGCATGAAACCTTATTGTAAAGTGTTACCGGAAATACAACTGGAAAATTTGCGAGATGTGTCTCGAACAGAAAAACAACTCGGTTTCACGTTCACTGTTTTTATTTCAGCACCTCGGACAGTCTTCTGAGGCATAAAACACCTGCAGACAGAAACAATCTCGTTTAAATTGCAGATCACACGTCGAGGACGCACGTTTTGATGCAAAACCGGGAATTTCTGATGCGCGTTTTCCGTGACCACAAAGCGCACGTTAAGAAGGCGAGCTTTAATGGCAAATCGCGCGTCCCTTGGCTGTCGAAACGCACGCGTTTGACGAGTCAATCAGACGCCTGACCACGTCTGTCGCGACAACGTTGCTTCCATAATGAGAGCATACAGTATATTTGAAATGACAGCGCGCAAAAGAGGCGATCTGTGAACGGGCCCTATTCTTTGTCTTTCCAAGATGTGTTCATGTGAACAAATGAGCCTCGTCCGCTCTCCTTGCAAGGGGTGTCGAAGTCTGGACAAAATATGTACAGTGACATGACATCACTGCCAGATTCAAACTGCGTTCGCTGGCGCTGACCAGAGATGGACGCGCTCAGCGCTCGTCATATCATATAAAGTGTTCGGCGGGCCGTATGGCCAAACTTCATTATTATTATTAAAATTAAAAAAATATATATTGTTTTTATTAATCTGTTTGGGTGGGCCACTTGTCAATTTCGCTGCAAGACAGCAATGTGCCTGCAGAGAAGACTCCGCCCTCATGCTCTTCTGATTGGCTGGGGTTTGTAATTGAGTTTGCAGCATCTTGTGATAGTGTTGTCAAAATATTCGGTACTTCGGTACCAAGTCGGTAAAAAAAAAACGTCTCGGTACCACGTATCGGTGGTACCGAGTACCCGGTCAAAGCGCTGAGAGATGGCGACCGGCGGCGCTGCTGTGGTGACTGCACTTGTTGATAAGAAGGAGGGAAGAGCCATGTGTGGAAACATTTCGGATTCGTGGCTGATGACGAGGGGAACATCATAGATCCTCAAAAACCAATTTGCAAACAATGTCATTGAAAGTTTTCTCTCAAAAGCAGGAAACACATCAAACCTAATAAAACACCTTAAAGGCCGACACCCGGATCTAATGAAAGAGTTCAAGCGGGTACATTTCAAATTAATTTCAAATATAGAGCCTCTCTTTTGAGTTATATACCATTTTTAATTGTAATGTCGGATCGAAATAAACAATATTAGCCGTGTAGTAAATCGTTAGCATGTTACGTGGTGCAGCTAACGCAAATATACTGAGTGTTAGAATTAACCTTCTTTATTAACTATTTAATGCCCCTCTACATTTTATTAGGGTAAAAAAAACATAAAAAACGTAGGACATGAAGGTTTTTTTTTTAAATGACACACCAGAGGTTTTTTAAATGACCTGTATGCATAACATCTCTCAAAAAAGTCTGTCAAAAAGGCAGTTCTAGGCTTATTCTTGGCTGGATAACAAGCAGGTTTAATATAAAAAATAAATAAATATGAATACAGTTTGACTTTGATTAAATAAAAGTGCATTCAAATAAAAAGGTTTTATCTTCTCCTGTATAGTTTGGCAACACTTTTAGCAACACTTTTGGCAACATATTTTAGTTTATAAAGTGTTGTTCAGCCATGGCATATTTTGTTTCATTTATAAAAACGTTTAAGTTTATAAATAAGAAGCGTGTTTATTTAGTCATGGCGAATTGTTGTGTTTTTTTTAGGTGTGTAATTTATTTTTATGTATAGAAAAACTTGAAACAATTTTAAATAAGTATAAAGAATGGCATTGTTTACCTTTATTAATAAAAATAGTGTGTTGTTAAACTAGCATGTTTTTGTGTTTTGCTTTGGTAACGAGAACCATGGATTTTTTTCTTTAAATTGAGTCTAGATTAAACTTTGGCTTGGTACCAAAATTGGTACCGAGAACCCTGGATTTTCACTGGTATTTGGTACTTAATACAGACATTTTGGTACCGTGACAACACTAGTGTATCTGGCGTGGATTGACAAATTGATTGTCATTGTAATCTTATCGCGTCTGGTTAATGCATGGTGTAAGACTACATCAGTGCTATTTCAGTATCATTGATGCTATGATTATATTTATATACTAGTTTGTGTTAATAGTTTGAATTAGATTTAATTTTGGTTAAAGTTTTAGTAATTTTGTTGGATGTTTTTATCATTATTAATATTTTTAAAGCATGGTTGTCTATAGTTTTTATTGTTTCAGTTTATTTATTATTTTAGCACTTCACTTAAAGTCACCATGAAACCAAATTTGGCCATTTTTATTTTTTGTAATAAATATTGCAGTTATAAATGATATTTCTGTGCACATCATTATTTATTTATTTTTAAATTCAAGTGGCTTTATAATCTTTTAAAATAACTTCCCTCCCTCTTGCAACGGCATCTCTCTCTTTTCTGTTGAAAGGTTTTTCGGTGCAAGGTCAGGACAATCTGTCACTCACATGACATCACAGCAATAGCAAACCATAACGATCAAATGATCCAATCAATTACCTATGCACAATATATATATATATATATATATATATATATATATATATATATATATATATCACTTGAATATGAATCACAATAGGGACTAGAAAAAATGACTAACTTGTGTTTCATGCCGGCTTAAACTAAACAAAAATGAGAAATGTTGTAGCTGAAATTAAATAGGTATTTAAAAAAAAACAGATCATATTTATTTTATTAAAGTAATGTTTTTATGGTTTTGGTTTTAGTTTATTGAAACATCCTTGGAAAACAATAACTAAATATTCAATTGAAGCTGAACCAGAAATTTTCCATGTGTGCTACTGTCATGCATTCCACATGTTTTATGGTTTAATAAAAATGTCACGTTGCTTATTTATACATTTAGGGGAAAAAAGTGATTGTGTGAATCTCATGAAGAAAAGTCTCTCTTATATTTCAACTCACAAAAAAAGGAAGCAAAAATGTGATTCATAATGTCAAGACACAATCATTTTTAATATATTAACATCTCTTATTTTAAATCAATAATTTCTCTGAATCAGATGAAGGGAGTGTGCATGTGTTGTGCGTGTATATGAGTCTGTACCTGTCCAGTCCCAGTGGGCTTGCTGAGCTGCTCCTGGTGCTGTGGAATGTGCTTCTTGGCGTCCTGGTTTTCCTTCAGTAGTTTAGGTGTAGGGTTCCTGCTGTACTCCTCTGTCATGGCCTGCAATTTATCAAACATCACAGCGGCTCTGATCATTCACAAATCTCTTGTTAGAGAGGATGTGAGATTGAAGACTGACTCTGTCACAACATCACATGGTTGATAAATGTACACTTACGTGTATGAGCTCAATGACAGTCCTAACCACACATGAGTCAGTCTACAATTATAGCTTCAGTTCTGCAAATTAAGACATTACTTTCCCACAGTTTAAAACCAATTGTGTGTTACACAGGTCTGCAAATATTAATAGGCGCTGCATGTGTCAAGCAACTGTGGCAGCAACATTGCAAGTAGTCTTAATCAGCAACACAATCTTTTATAATAATAAAATATATTTCTTGAAGAAACAAAATAATAGATACAATAAAAATAATAATAATACACATCTTGTGTAGGCTTAATTTGTAGATTTTAATAGTCCACTCACAATAACAAATGTACAATACCGTTTAAAAGTTTGGTAAATTTTTGGTAACACTTTGGATTGATGGTCTACTCATACACACTTATGAGAGTTGTATGACATGTAGATGCAATGTTTCTTAATGAGTTAGTAACTTATAATTAGTATAATGTCTAAAGTGGACCAAAATAAAGTAACATTTTTTAAAAGTATAATCGTATGGTCACAAAGATTGCATTTATTTGATCAAAAATACTGTGTTAAATATTATTACAATATTATTTTTTCCTAAAATAACTTTCTACTATATTTTAAAGTTTAATTCATTTGGGTGATTCTCACGAAATACAGATTTAGAAGGAGCCCAGCATTAGAATTTTTAAAATGCCATTTTTTTTCTTTCTTTTTCTTAAAATGCCTATTTTCTTTTTGCACATATAAGATTAGGGTCTGAACTTACTATAACCATTATTTTTATAAGATTTAAAAAAATATTTACTATATTATTATTTACATTTTTAGATGAAGTCCATAAAAAATTATCATTACCGCAACATGACATTACCTTAAATATATGGTATATGTTTCGGATAATGAGAACTAAAAAGTTGTGTAGGTACTATGACAAACAAAAATTTAACTTTTATCTGGAAATAAAAAATAAGAACTGCTTATCTGGTAGGCATCTTGTGTGTCACAAAAAAAAATCTTGAAAATGTTAGTTCCTTTGAGGACTTAAAACAATAATTGAAAATTGTTGCGGAGGATGAGATAATTGGTCTTGGACACATTTATATTCCTTATTATTACCACTACATTTACCAATGATCACCAAATACCACATCGTTTCTTTATTCGTAAATATTTATAGTATAACATGCACTGAAGTTTTTTATTTTTTATGTTTTTTAATTATAAATATTTTCATCTCAAAGAACCCAAATCCAGTCATGGACACGTTGCGGTAATGAGACATTTCCCCTTAAATGTGGAAAAAACAACAAAATTGGTATTTATGATGTCATTTGAAATCATGTGCAAAATAGTACATGATGAGATGAGATGTTTATAACTGTATTCTTTTTATTTTGATAGCATTTACTTTTATAATCAAAATGTTTCATGACACCTCATAAGTCTAATTTCGTGAGAATCACCCATTTGTGTGATCGCAAAGCTGAATTTAAGTGTCACATAACATAAATAATTAAAATGTGCTGATTTGGCTCAGAAACATTTCTTACAATTATAAATGTTAAAAACAGATGTGCCATTTATGATTGTTGTGCAAACAGTGATCTATTTGTTCAGTATATGATGAATATAATGTTGAAAAAAGCCTATTACTTATTCATTTTGATGTTTTTGAATGCAAAAACCAAGCAAACGATATAAGTTGACCTCAGACAACAATATAATACAATTTAAAAAGCCAGTTCATGACCCCTTTAAAAGTATAATCTTATGGTCACAAAGATTGCATTTATTTGATCAAAAATACTGTGTTAAATATTATTTTTGCTAAAATAACTTTCTGCTATATTTTAAAGTTTAATTTATTTCTGTGATGGCAAAGCTGAATTTAAGTGTCACATAACAGAAATAATTCTAATGTGCTGATTTGGCTCAAGAAACATTTCTTACAATTATAAAAGTTGAAAACAGAAGTGCCATTTATGATTGTTGCGCAAACATACATTTTTTCAGTATATGATGCATATAAAGTTGAAATAGAAATATTTTGTTACAAAATTACAAGTTTCAAAAGTCTTTTTTGATCAATTTACAGTGATATTGATGAAAAAACAGTAAATCTGATAGCAACCTTTCAAACTGTAGTGTATCCTTTAAACGGTTATGAGGAAATACTCAATCTAGCGAGCCAGAAATTATTTTTGTGTAGAGCCACAGCTCTGTTATCAGTCCGAAACACTGTCTGTATGAAAGCATGTGACTGCTGTTGTATTTTTGCTGCTATGATGCCTCAAACACACAATGAGTTACTGTAGTAAAAGGCTTACAGTTCTATGATAGAAGAAAAGAACGAGAGCTGATGGAGATCAAGGCTGTTTTTCGGTGATCTGAGGACAAGACTGAGTTCTTACCCATACAGGCAGAGGGGTGGGTTTGCGCTCCGAGGGGCTGGGAAGAAGAGGAGCGGTCTGGACCGATGGGCCCGGGGAGTGAGGGGAAGTGAGCGAGAGAGAGACCCCTCCTCCACCTCGCCGTCTGAGAGGGGGATCTGAGGCAAGCCTGGCGGTCTCCCCAGCACGGTTAGGGCCACATCAGGAGCCCGCTGTAAACAAACACACACAAATAGGTTATCTGTACAGAGAAACCAACAACTCCACAGTATAGTTCACTTTAAAAATTAAGGCTGTGAAACGATTAATCGCGATTGAATCGCATCCAAAAATAAAAGTTTGTGCTTACATAATATATGTGTGTGTAGTGTGTATAATTATTTTGTATATATAAATAAACACACATGCATGTATATATTTAAGACATATTTGCATGTATATACTTTATATATATTTATACAAAATTTATATTATGCATAAATATAAATATTTGACATATCAATAACACATTTTTCTTAAATATATACATGCATATGTGTGTATTTATATATACAAAATAATTATACACACTACACACACATATATAACGTATGTAAACACAAACTTTTATTTTGGATGGATTAATCGCGATTAATCGTTTCACAGCCCTTCTTTAAATGTGAATAACTTCAGTAAAATGATTAAAGTGAAAGCCACAGGCTACTTACATTTTATTAGCTTTACAACTTCTACATGATTTGAATGTGTAACTAATGTCCCATTGACCTGCATGAAAAAACAAACACAAAACTGATTAAATTCATAATGATACTCAACACTAAAAGCAATATTGCCAGTTACTTTGTTTATTTATGCACCGACAATAAAAGAGTGCCGAAAATGCTTTTTATTTAGCTTATGAGTTTTGCATGACCAAACTACATTTCCCATTATTCTCTGTGACAGCATGATAAATATATATTCACACAGATAAAGCATAAATTATAAACCAAACATCACGCCATTTAGATTTACCAATGCTCCACTAAAGCTTCCTGTCTTTTTTGGGTAGTGGAAATGAGAAGAAACATAAAAAGGCCCAACGTGTCCATTTTATTCTGACAGAATTGATGTGAAGTTGCACAGCTGTTCAAATGTAAAAAAAATGTAATCAGCAGGGACACATACAATTGATCAAAATTGACGGATCATGTGAGGATCATCATCATGTGACACTGAAGACTGGAGTAATAATGCTGATATCTTTGTCATCACATGAATATATTACATTTTAAAATAAGTTCAAACAGTTATATTAATTTGTAGGCTATATTTTCATGATTTGTAAATCAACTTAAATAATTTATGCAGTTCAGATAACATAATATTTTGAGTTTCTGGTGATTAAATCAATCTCCTTCATTGTACTAACAAAATTTTTCCATTTCAATGAACTTAAAATTAAGGCACCCAGATTACTTCATTATTTAAGTTAAACCAACAATATATTTTACAGTGTAATAGTATTTTACAATATTTTTTGATCAAATAAATGTAGCCTTGGTGAGCACAAGAGACTACTTCACCTACTGAGCCCAAACTTTTGAACGGTAGCGTACGTCACATCATAATTATTAGGGCTGTCAACTTTAGTCGTTTAGTCGACTAATCAGTTCAATGCCGTCTTGGTCGACTGACATTCTTATTGGTTGACCAGTCGCTTTTTTCTTTTTTTTTGCCAATAGAAATACATTTTCATTGATTTATTCCTTGATATTCCTTTAAAAAGCAGTTATTTATTACTGTATTCTAAATATAATTAGCCTATGTTTTATCCCCAACTTTAAATGCTTTAATTTAGGCTATTTCTTGTAACTGCGCCACAGTTTAGCGCACACACAACACACTCGGGAACCGCGCCTATGGCTGCGCTGCTGCTCGCGCTCAGTAAGGGATGTACCGGTAGGTAGTTTTGCTGTATTCATTCAGTTCACGCTACTTTAGTCGACAGAATGTCCAAGAAATCTAAATCTTTTGTCTGGCTACATTTTTGTGGAGGTAACGTTAGGCGACGGTGGCGAGCCGCGTTGCTCCATTATGAGCGCGCACATCGCGTGCCTATTTGAAATCCAACTTGAGTGCGCAAAAGACGTGAGCAGCTCTTTTAACGGCTTTATCATACTGACTCAATAGATTGTTTTCTTAATAGGTTTTTATTTGTACACTTGACTCATTTGAAAGTAGCCTAAATAATGTAACAAAACGAAATTAAACGTATATGCTATCTTACAACAGAGCCTAGATTTCAGATTGTTTTTAGGCTATTTTGTCTGTTGTTTTAAAACGCCTAACAGATCGGCTGGACAAAAGTTAACCCATAGCTTTGTAAGTAAAGAAGAATACAGCCTGTAACGAGAGCTTTTGTTAGGATTTTTCATTATGTGGCAGATAGCTGTTATATTATTTAGTAGCGTGTGGTGTGGTCAGGTGCGCGATTGTGACTGTCACTATAGACCAAGGACAGAGCTCATCACTTGCAGTTAAAAAAATCACTTAATTTTCAAAGAATTGTATTATTATAGTTTTATTTATTTTTGATGTTTTTTCATTGTTGTTTTATAAATGCTCTATGACAATTGTTTAAAAAATGTTCATTCAAAACATCCGGTTGTTTTTTTTTTTTTGGTCGACTAATCGTTGCGCAGGACAAGACCTTGGTCGAGTAAGGAATTCTTGGTTGACTACAACCCTAATAATTATGACATATTAAGATTTCCAAACTCTTAAGTATGAGCAGAGAAATATACACAACTATTCTTCTTTATTCCGCCAGCAGGAGGCAGGATAGGCACCCGAGGCATCCTGTCGACATCAGGTGAGCCTGTCTGAAGAGCTTTTTTGTGCTATAACCTCAGGGCTTAAAGACACAAGCCCAAATAACAGTTTCTGGGGTTGGTCATGCAGACTACGCTCATTTTTAACTGAATCCCAAGAAGTTATATTAATAAATCTGAACTTCATCACAGTGAAGCCCCTGATTGGTCATCACCTTTATGATCCGGTCGCCTGTCTGAACACCAGCTCGCATGGCAGCTCCATCTACATGCAAAAGAAGAGAAGAGAGATCATGCGGTCGGCTGGAATGAAAAATATACCATCATTGTGCCATGATACGGCCACAGTTCAGAGTAAGGATGATCACAAGTAGCTTGAATACACATTTTCACTGCCTCACTCTAGTAACTGCTAAAAGCAACTATGTATTTAGCACTGTCAGTGTCGTAATTATACCGTACTGTGGTGTTACACAACTGGATAATTATCTAAGGCTGGATATTTAAAAGAGACAAGTGTGTGTTTAAGTCACTTGTGAAACTACTCTGCATGTGCATGTTATGGGGGCAAAACACGGACAATGAACAACACTGTGTCTTTCTTACCCTCTTTTACAAGCTGTACAAACACAGGGTTATCGCCGCTCACTGTCAGCCCAAAGCCATTCTCATCTTTCTGGATGATGACACAACGCTGCACAAGCCCTAAGAGACAAACAGACAGAAAGATAGAGGGATAAATAAATGGAAAGATATGGAGGGTGCAGGAGAAGGTTGAGGACTTGGTAAATAGCACTCAAGGAGCTGGATAAAGAAGAGTGTGTTATTCCTGGTCACATACAGTATAGTGGTTGTGTGTATGTAAAACCAGTCCAAACGGTTGAGACTGAAGGTGAACACACGGAAAATGATTTCTTAAAAGGCCTTGAGCATGCCAGATGCACTCAGTCATAAAAGAGCTTTAGAAACAACAAACAACAAAAACCTGTTTCTTTCTGGCATGCCAGTGACTTTATAGGGAGTCAAAATGACTTGTAAAGTCAAACACACTACTGTTCAAAAGTTTGGAATCAGTACCTTTTTTTATTTTAATTAGGGCTGTCAAATGATTAATCGTGATTAATCGCATTTCAAAATAAAAGTTTGTGTTTACATAATATATGTGAGTGCACTGTGTATAATTATTTTATATATATAAACTACACACACATGCTTGTATATATTTAAGAAATATTTTCATGTATATACTGTGTATAGGTTTATATATAATTTATATTATATAAAAATATAAATATTTTATATATAAAGATTTTTTTCCTTAAATATACAAGCATGTGTGTGTATATATATATATATATATATATATATATATATATATATATATATATATATATATATATATATATATATATATATATATATATATATACAAATAGTATACACAGTGCACCCACATATATTATGTAAACACAAACTTTTATTTTGGATGCGATTAATCACGATTAATCATTTGACAGCCCTCATTTTAATTAAATGAATTCTTTAATTCAGCAATTATGCATTAATTTGATCAAAAGTGACATTTATATTGGGTACATTTATATTGTTACCCAAAAAACCCCTGTTAAGAATACCCCAAAAAGCATAATGGTTTCCAAAAGAAACAGAATAACTGTGTTCAATGTTTCTGAGCAACAAATCAGCACTCTAAAAAACGATTCGTTGGCTGAACAACCATTACTTATAAAAGTAATTGGATAAAACATAAAACATTAAGTATTCATAACTTTTCAACGTTTACTTAACATATAGTGTGTGTAACACAAAAATATAAGTTACTAGGTGCACTTAAATGTATGCATAAATAAAATGAAAAAACATAAGGCATGTCAACTGCTACAATAATTGCGTCAAAATTAAGTAAATCGAGCATATATTTTTAAGTAACTATATGAGCCACGTGATATGCAATTTCCCGTGATTCCAGACAAAAAACAAATTAAGCCATTTTGTGAAACGTGAAGACGTTGAGAAGAGGTAAGCTTATTTTTTGTACTTAGGCCTACACATAATCATTTATGGCATTTTTGGTCAAGAATTTTACTATTAACTGAATTTCAGAATTGCTACAAATTTTGCATCAACAATATTAAAACGTGTTACTTACGAATGTAAACGTTTGTAGTCTACATATTAATGAATGAAATAAGTGTTTTGCACGCGAGTATTTGAAGAGTGTGCTTCCATCGAATGAATCAAGTGTCAGTTATTGTGCTTTTTCAAAAAAATGACCATGATGTTGGCTCGTTTGCATTAATGGTGTGTTCACACCAAACGCGAATTTAATTATTTGCGATAGCAGATTACATTCATAGTCAATGCAAAGACGCGAAGACGCATCATTCGCGCTGGCCGTCGCGAATTGGGTGACTCGTTTGCCGCAACGAACGTCTTCCTCAGTAGAAAA
This sequence comes from Hybognathus amarus, assembly GCA_030378365.1. Taxonomy (NCBI): domain Eukaryota; kingdom Metazoa; phylum Chordata; class Actinopteri; order Cypriniformes; family Leuciscidae; genus Hybognathus; species Hybognathus amarus. Next base: position 308,545 of record JAQIUQ010000726.1, on the reverse strand, counting down.
ATTTGAACTCGAGAGGGCTGCGGAAGATTCAAGCGTCTAACTAGACGCGACGTGTTTGAAACGTTCGGTGTGACCAATTCGGACGGCGCTCTCTCCCCATGGATAGATTATAGTTTATTAACGAGTTGTTTTTGGATAAAACAAATGTACTTTGCATATTTACAAATTCCCATATTCTCTATCTCTAATGTCTATACATGGATCGTGGGAAAGGGGGCCTTGGGCGCGGGTAAACCTACTTTTGGGAACGTTAACATACAAATATTAAATTCGAAAACACATTGCCTACAGCTCCGTGTGCACGATTTTATTATTAAATAATGGCAATCTTGATTCTTGCACAATATTATTCCTAAATGACAGTGACAATTCAGTAAATTAAACCTTCAAAATTATTATCAAAATAGTAAATTCCATTTAAACAAAAGTTTAGCTTCAAATAAAGATTGTAGATCTTTACTGTTTTCCAGTAGTTACTGTTAAAGTGTTTTTGAAGAGATTCGTTCAAAACCTCTGGACAAAAGTCATTAATTAACTTCTGTTTTGTTTAAATTAATAGATATTATTTAATAGATTTTTTATATTTATAGGCATTTAATAATGGACTAATTTGTTGCATTTAATTGTTTTGTTTTTTTGTTTGTTTTTTTTGATAACCAGAAAAAAATTATATATATATATATATATATATATATATATATATATATATATATATATATATATATATATATATATATATATATATATAATTATTATTATTATTACAACAACTATTTTCTATTATATTTTAAGATGCAATTTGAAAAGTTTTGGGTAAAAAATAAATAATAAAGTGAAATGGTTTGAATTATCTGGAGAAGTGCAGTAAGCAGACCAATAGCTGAAGATCTAAGTTAAAATGGTTGGTTCAACTGATTTAATTGTCTTATTTTTATATATAAATGAGCTTAAATGTTAAGTTAACAGAACTAAGATTAGTTTTGATCTCACATGGCCTGCACTGTGTTGGATTTACTTAAAATATATATGCACCATTTTTGCGTTATACTTTAAGTAATCCCAACTTGGAATAATTTTACATAAAAGAAACTTAAATATTTTAGTTCACGTAACATTCTTTACTTAAAAATATATGTAACGTGATGCATACATTTTTAAGTAAAAAATGTTGTGTGAACTCAAATAACTAAGTACATATAACAAAGATTCTCTTGTTAATTTTAAGTAAAATTATTCCAAGTTGGATTACTTAAAAAAGTATGATGCAAAAATGGTGCATATATATTTTAAGTAAATCCAACACATATTTTTTAGAGTGTATTACAATTGCATTTTAAAATTAATTAAAAATGTTTAAACTGTTTTACTATTTCACAACATTAAATAAATGCAGCACAAGAGACTTAAAAACATTGTACTGACCCCAAACTTTTGAACAGCGTGTGTGAATGTGGAAAATATGCTCAAGGAGAAATAGGAAAGATTTTAGACATCAAAGTCAAAATGAAACTGAGTCTGCAACCCATTTTACCATTGTATTCAGAAGTATTTCCAAGAGAAACAACAAATTCAACAAGAAAAAATAATATTTTCAATTAATATAAATAGAATATATTAGAAGGGTGTTAGAGTAGGAGCAAGTTATTGCATTACAATGAAAGATTACAAAAAATAATATTACAAAGAATAATGTGCACTAATCACATTAATTAATTACGATCAGGAAGGTGTATTATTAAAGTAAATGGGGTCAATTCTTCAAACATATTTAGAAAAGAATAAATCCCTCAACTATCAGCACTTACGTTTTAAGAAAAAGATTAAAAAAGCAAGTTTATAATAATGAAATAAACTATAAGCACTAACAAATAAATAAGTCATAATACAGCAGAAAAGAGTAGTGAACATACAAAACACGCGTGTATCAACTACACAAATTAAGATTTATTCAGCCCAGATAATAGCCTATATATAGATGTATTTGTTTTGTTTGTTTTTTGTTTAAATTTGAATATTTCAGTGTGTAAGCACATTGTTATTCCAGATCTGCCAATGCAGATATATAGTGCAGAAACTACAGAACGATTTATGCCTTAGTTGACTGGTGTCTTTTAACAGTTTTTACATGGCCATTGCTTTTGTGAAGAGTGGAAGTGTAAAAAAATTAAAAAATAAAACATGTCAGATAATAAGTATCTCAACAGACTGCATCCGTCTGCAGTGTGTTTACATGAAGCGTTTGGTGTAGCTCAAGAGCCATTCATGTGTGATGGCTACAAAGCGGATTTCTCCATTTGTGCTGTTAACACAGAAACACACATGCACTCGCAAACACTCGGGCTGAGTGCAGCCATTATATTGGACTTGATAAACCTATGCACTCCAAATTTGTGACAACCACACTCAATAAAACAGGACTAGACGACCTGTGTGACATCTGTCCTAGATGCGTCTTTTCAACCCTTTTATTGGTTGTATTATATGTGCAATTTTTATTAATTTATACATTTTGTATAATTATTGTTTTGCACACAAAAAAAATTAGAAATATGGTTTTGTGTTATGTAGTACATGTTGCATGTACACTCACCGGCCACTTTATTAGGTACCCCATGCTAGTAACGGGTTGGACCCCTTTTGCCTTCAGAACTGCCTCAATTCTTCGTGGCATAGATTCAGACAAGGTGCTGGAAGCATTCCTCAGGGAGTTTGGTCCATATTGACATGATGGCATCACACAGTTGCCGCAGATTTGTCGGCTGCACATCCATGATGCGAATCTTCCGTTCCACCACATCCCAAAGATGCTCTATTGGATTGAGATCTGGTGACTGTGGAGGCCATTTGAGTACAGCGAGACTCATTGTCATGTTCAAGAAACCAGTCTGAGATGATTCCAGCTTTATGACATGGCGCATTATCCTGCTGAAAGTAGCCATCAGAAGTTGGGTACATTGTGGTCATAAAGGGATGGACATGGTCAGCAACAATACTCAGGTAGGCTGTGGCGTTACGACGATGCTCAATTGGTACCAAGGGGCCCAAAGAGTGTCAAGAAAATATTCCCCACACCATGACACCACCACCACCAGCCTGAACCGTTGATACAAGGCAGGATGGATCCATGCTTTCATGTTGTAGACGCCAAATTCTGACCCTACCATCCGAATGTCGCAGCAGAAATCGAGACTCATCAGACCAGGCAACGTTTTTCCAATCTTCTATTGTCCAATTTCGATGAGCTTGTGCAAATTGTAGCCTCAGTTTCCTGTTCTTAGCTGAAAGGAGTGGCACCCGGTGTGGTCTTCTGCTGCTGTAGCCCATCTGCCTCAAAGTTCGACGTACTGTGCGTTCAGAGATGCTCTTCTGCCCACCTTGGTTGTAACGGGTGGTTATTTGAGTCACTGTTGCCCTTCTATCAGCTCGAACCAGTCTGGCCATTCTCCTCTGACCTCTGGCATCAACAAGGCATTTCCGCCACAGAACGGAATGTGATTGGCTGCTTAGAAATTAAGTGTTAACGAGACAGTTGGACAGGTGTACCTAATAAAGTGGCCGGTGAGTGTATTTGGTCATACAATTTTGTATCCTAAATTTTGTCAAAAAGTAAATTTATTTTTGCATGAAAACATTCACACAGGTTTTATGCGAAAAATAAGCATGTATGCGTGTGTGTGTGAGAAAACAAGTAAGTTGATTGTCAAAATACTATATGAAAATGATGTGCTTATTTTAAATTCAATTCTTAATGAACTTGAGCTGGGTGCACTTGGTCAACTAACCACAAAGAATTGGCTAAATAAAATGTTTCAAGCATCTGTTAATTCATTCTGTTCACTTAGATCAAACAGATGGCTGTAAAGTAAGATTAAAAGAAAACTAAAAGGCATGAACTCACTATATAATAGATAAATAAAACAGCCGATGTGTTACAGCGAGAACTGTTGCAAAAAGGCTAAGGTGTTTGAGGAAAAGGCACAGCACGTTACCACAATAATGCAAAAGGACCAGGATTGTTGACAACTAAACAGGTCTTTGAGTTAATCCAAATCCACCAATTTATAGCCCGACACCAAGACATGCTAAAGGATTGGTGCAGGTTGAGTCTGATAGGCCGGCGGGCATAAAAAGGGAAAAATGAGGCTCACACACACACACAAACCACAGCAAAACTCCAGAGCAGCGGCAGTGACCCATTGACTCTTACCACAAGACTCTGGCCTTCCGTCGGCTACTACACTCTGAATAGGCAGTTCTGACACATGCGGCACACACACAAACAGCAAGAGAAATAATACGATTATGCAACAAAAATCTTGTTAAAGAGAAAAAGTAACTGATATATAAGTTTGTATGGAGGAAACCTGTGGAGTTTAGCCGAATTGATCACATTTGAGTTTTAAAACATAAATAAATAAATAAATAAATAAATAAAAAAGCATTTTTTTCAAAAACATTTGTACAATAAACAATAATAAATCAAGAATAAATCCAAGTATCACTTTTTTAACAAAAGTCACACTTTTACCAGATTTGAGAGAGTTTATCCAAAAACAAATGATTTCAGATAAACTTCATTCATCAAATATTCCTGAGGAAAAAACCCAGTCACAAATGTTTTCAACATTGATAACAATATATGAAGAGTTTGGTTCCAAAACGCTATAAATCCATTTTGATGAATTTGAGTAAAACTGTGTTTTCTTTAGCAAGAAAATGGGAAGATGAAAACCACTATTTTCTGTTTCAAATTTTCACATAGCATTTGTAGGTTATAATATCAATAAAAATTTAAATCCAGGTTTTGATTTTCAAAGATTTATTATAAAAAACAGATTGTTTTTTCCCCAAAATGCAATAAATCCATTAATTTATTTTTTTCAAAATGCAATTAATCAAAATAAAATTTTATACACATTGAATTTCTTGTGCATACTATAAATCCATTGCTTTAATATAACAATATTTGGTAACACTTTAAGGGTACATGTCATGAATTATCATGAACTCATGGATAAATGAATCATGCATGAATTATGCATTCATTCATACATTAATATCATCAGGAACTAACAACGTTTTTTTAACAGTTCAACGTTTTTCATTCATGACTTCATGGATGAACAACACCTTAATTAAAACATTAACTAAGATGAGCACATCATCATGAATTATGATTTATTAAGCATGATCTAACGTTACTTCTGCATATCGCTGTTGTCAACCTTGAGATGTCGCCGCTGAGCTTTTTTGACGGCGATCAGCTGTAAAATGGCTCGGTCCTGCTCGGTTTTCGTTGACTTTGAATAAAACAACTGAAAGTTTTTCAAAAGATCCCTGGGGTCAGAACAAGCAACAGCCGGCATTTCCTCATCTTCTTTATCTCACGTAAATGATTTGATTTCAGAGGTCACGTTTACCCATGCAGGATGCCTTACCCTCCGCAGGTTCACCAATGCTGTCAAAATTATTCATTTTTTTGTTTGTTTGTATCGAAAGGACAAAATAGAGAAAACCCAGGAAGCCGGGTGTAGTTAAAGCGCTGCCGTTACTGTTTACATTGCGTGGAATGGTGCGTTGTGATTGGTTAAGCGGATATGTCGCATTTTGCAGAAAGGGGAGACTGGCGTTTGTCGCGGTTTGGAAAGAAAGGGAGAAAACATTACATAATAACACGGCGGATACTCGTATTTTATGTAAATTTAAACATTGTTTTGTATCTGGTCGGTATAGAAAAGTCTGATTTTTGCAGTAACTAATTTTTTTTTTTAAATGGCGTTTATCGTGTTTTGGAACCAAACTCTTCATATGTTCCTAATTTAACATATTAGAATGGATTCTGAAGAAGCTCCATACTTTTAAAGCATAGTGTATTAATCATTTTGTCTTAACACAATCCATATTTCCCATCAGGACATTTTGAGTTGGTTGTAAATTTATGGATACACTTGTCTTTGTTACAGTGTACCTGTCCTTCACCAATTTTTAACCCGCTTTGTATGGTTACAATGTCGTAGTATATGTAAATTAGCAATGTTTACTCGTTCTCCATGTTACGTGGACTGAGAAATTCACATTTATTTTGACAGCTCCAGGGCTTTTGTGAAAACTACAGATTATACATCCGCATTTCTGTATCCACGGATGGTTGAATCAACAGAGGGTTATTAACATAAAATATTATTGTACAGGTAGGTCTATCACTGAAAACAGTATCGTACCATGTTTACTCTTTGAACAGCATTATGGTAAGAACAGAAAACACTATGGAACAGCTTGCTTTCTTATACAGAACAATGTTTTGCTTAGGGTGGTTGTCCGGAACTGACAGTTTTCCCTTCAGTCTGGCCTAAAACTCTTGGTGGTAATCTAGTTTGAAATGTTGACTGAGCTTGAAATTTTCATTTTGAAAGTACTGCGTTCTCTAAATCTCTAAATATTTACGATTCTTTGTTAGCCTTTAGCAACTGAATCAAATGTGCTAGATCCTTCACTGGAAACTGAAAGTAACTCACTCCCTCTAAACGTCTACTCTTCGGATTCTTGCACCCTGGAAGGATACAGGTCAGCACCATTATGACCAAATGTTTGCTAAGAAGTATTTCCTACAAAAGCAAGGCAGTATTTAAAGCTACACTGTGCAACTCTTTTAGTTTAATCTTAGCTAAAAACACTTAGTTCTTTCAAAAATATATGTAAGGAATAATTGACGACAGGCCGTTGAATTATTAGAAAAATAATGCACACCCGAGGTGGTAATGCGGTCACGGCGTGAAGCGGAGTGGCCGTTACACCTCGGGTGTGCATTATTTTCGATAATTCAACGGCCTGAAGTTGATTATTCGGCTTATACTACAGTTACCACACCTCAAAACATTGTTCAGATGATTCATATCAAGACGTTTGTCAAGTTTTTGACATTAAGCGCTCTAATTTCTTACGCATCTAATCCCATGCCTCCGTTGCTAATTCCAAAACGTCCTTTTAGAGGACCGGCAGACTAATGTAATGATGGGGGACACACTTACAATTCGCTGAAATATTCGAAGACCGACTGTTTCCATCGACTGTAGCAGGTCTTACTAAACACCAACTGTGTGAACATAGACTGACGCGCTGCTGTACTGAACGCGCGTTTGGGCATGATCAGTCAGAAGTATTAAATTATTCATAACTGGCGTAGGCCTAAACTAGTCTGTCCCGGCTATATGCAGTTATTAGTGCAGTTATTAGAGAGAGCGAGAGCGAGAGAGACGTTGAAATAATGAGACAGAAAAGCATGTGCGTCAATATTATTTATTTATTTATTAACTTCGTTTTAATTAATTCGTTCATTATTGTTTTCTATAATTGACAGTAGATAACCCAATAAATGAAAAACACAAAGCCCTTTTAACAAGTAAGCCTATCAATAATTATTTATTTGTTATATTATCTGGAATATTACGAAAATCCATGCAGGAGGACTATTAATTTATTTATATATTCAGTTTAATTTTCTATTTAGCCTATTATAGATATGACTATACTTTATTTATTAACGTCAATTGATTGTGAAGTTAGACATCGAAAATTGCAGATCAAGTGCATGGGGCTGCATGTCTTCTCTTGTTATGAATTGAATCCTAACTCTGCGCAGTGATATGGAACTGTAATGCGGTTCAAACTTGCCTGAAACTACTTTAGCCGTGAGTTTCCCTGAAAATAATTGCACACCTTTAGAACGTTCTCAACCAATCAGAATCAAGTATTCAACAGCCCTGTAGTATAAGTGCTCATTAAAGGTATTGAAGGTCAGAATTTTATAAAAACTTTTTACCATATTTGTTTAAACTTTCTATATATATCAATGCATAATTAAAATCTAAGTACTCTGAAAAAAAAGAGTATAAAAATCGAGTGACTCTAGACCGTTTAATGTGCACTAAAGGCAGCTCATTAGTTCGAACCGGGACGAATCAATGGGACGAAACAATTGGCTTAGGCGACTGTCACTCTCTCGCAACCATGGCAACCACCCTTTTGCCACACAGGACCTGCCCACTTGCGCGTATCCAGATCGTACCTGTTCGCGTGCTTGTTTGAGCTTGAAGATGCAAAACCCGACGCAGGTCCTCTTGTCTAAAAAGTGCTCCTTGCCCTGCACTTCGACTACCCCGTCCTCGGCCTCTACTTCCTCGGACCCTAATAGCAAAATCCTCTGCTTCGCCCTCGACCACGGATCTGTCCTCGAGCTGACGATGCGGTACTTGCTGTCTTATACTGTCTATGGGTAACTTACTTGTCTCGGGTGTGTAGTCCTCATCAGAATCAACAATGCTTTCATCAAGCAAACTCTTACATGCAGAACACCATATATATGTAATGAATCTTACATGAAATTCCTCTTCATCACAGTGTAAATGATGGCAATGGAAAAACGTGTATCATGCAACCTGTTTTTAGCTTTGCCTTATAGATAACTAACTAGCTCGTTAGCGAATCAATATTGTTAGCTTTACCAATATCAATATGCTAGCTTGATAGAGAGTAATAAAATCCAACTTATTTGTTTATCTTCATAATGATAGTTAGATTTTTTTATTTACATGTGTTTCTGACATGATGTCACTACATGCACTTCTTCCTCCCTCTCCGCTCGTCTGAGGTAAATAATGCGTCTTCAGCTCAGCTGTCGGAGTTGTGCGTTCATGTGTTTTGGGGGCGTGGCTTTGGAAGGAGCCAAGAAGGGAGGGGGTGAAGTGAATGGAAATAATGAGCTGTCTTTAAAACAGTCGTGAGAGGTCTACAGACACTCGATTTTTATACTTTCTTTTTCAGAGTACTTAGATTTTAATTATGCATTGATATATACAGAAAGTTTAAAGAAATTTGGAAAAAAAGTTTTTTTTTTCAATTCTGACCTACACAACCTTTAATGTATATTTACTTCGTTCAAGTAATAAAGTGTTCTCGTGAGTGTATAATATGCCATTGAAAATACATACGGGTAAAGGGTTCTAATGTCGGTCGCCATGTTGCCCCATCCATCTTGAAAGTACATTAGCCAAAGAGGGACATACCCGTTAATTCAAGCTTCGCCTTTCGCGCTTACGTTTGAGTTAATACTCATGGACGAGGTCGAACTGGAAGCCATGTTAATCTTGGACTACATTGGCCACCGTAGGAGTTAAAACGAAATCGGAATTGAGAGCAACAGAAACTAATATTCCCTGGATGGTCATATACCTTTTAAGGCAGTAAGCGAATCCATAGCAGACTGGTGAGAATGGCCTTGGACAACAACAAGCCCAGTGCATTATGGGTGTTGAAGTTTTCCGACCTATTTGGCAAATGGGAAGGCAGCAGCCTTTTCTCTCGGGTATCACCGATTCAAACAAAAAAAAAAGTCGCCTTTCTACTGTATAGGCAGCTAAGTTTTATTGAAAGCTAATTTTGCCAGTGGTGAAGCACCCCTTTAAGTACTGAGTAATATTAAATAACAACATTTATTTACTGTAGGGTTAAGAATAGGGTTTGGTTTAGGGTTAGTTAATTATGCATCATTTACTATTATTACTAGAGTTCTCATAACAAGAACACTCTACAAAATGATAGGTGTATCTATCATTAGATATAAAAAATAAAGGTGTAGGTTAAATAAAGGCTGTCCAACAGTCAGTTTATCCATGACCAACAGACACTGCTTCCCTTTCCTCCCGAATCATTTATAAAACGATGACTCATACCCATCTCAGACACACCCTGTATATCCTCCTTGATGACTCGGCTAGATCCCTTACTAAAATAAACTGTCATCATGAAATGAGATTTCCCTCTCTGATGGCTGCACAGCTGTGCGTCTCTGCAGCAGGAAGAGCGAGAGGGATTACAGGCCTGTGACAACATCCGGAACTTGTGATGAGATGGGCCTCCTACATAATGGCCCGACCAGGCTGATAAAACGATATCAAGTCCAAAGCTCTGGAAATGAACGAGTTAAACTTCCATGCTGCATGGCAACATGGGCTCCGGTGTGCTTGATTTGATCACTTCAGTCATGTCTTGTTAATCCCAAGAAAGATTATAAATGAGTCAGGACTTCAAATCCAGGTTTGAAACACAGATGTGTGTATACAAGAGCACATTTTCACTGGTACCTGACGATAATAAAGAAATTATACATGCCCACGGATCTCTTCCCATCAGAGTGCGAACATGAGCATTTTGCATTTGTCCAATTAGTCATTTTTTATTGCTCACTTTTGGTTCATGTGTCTGCAACCAGCATTTGGTATAGAGGGAATGCGTGTGACGTCACCTCCGGCCGGAGTGCTTCAGTTTCTCACAGTGAGTGGCAAAAAGACTGAGCGGCTGTATGTGTGTTCAGCGTGAATGTCGCAAAAAACAAACACAACACATATAAAGTGGGAAAGAGCTTTGCGATTGGCTTTACAACTAGATTTGACAAAAAATCGGAGGTATATTTTTACAGACTGCGATAGAAAGAGGAGCAAATGGATCACTGAAATTCACAGAAACAACTGGACTCCAGTCAGCGAAAGGTGGATAGCAGTTTTCATTTTGTGTCAATATGCTGAATTTAGCTGTAAAACCATACCAATATATTTTGTATTGTTATATATATATTAACAACTCGTCAATTAAATATGTATCATTCCATATTCTGCATAATTGGATGTTTTTTTAATAAACACTGACTAAAAAAAAAACTATAAAGTTTTAGGGCTGGACGATATGATGATATATAGGCTATATATAACACTGATATGAGTAATCACCCGGATTTAAACCTATATTGTATTTATATAAAACGTTCACAGGCAAATTTGCTTTATGTTTAGGTCTATATTGCTTTTATTTCCCCGGTGTCGAAATCAGGCAAACATAAATGTCAGGCAACACGATTCCTGGCTGCATGTCAATAATATACATGGATCACGATCTTTAGTAAGTTGTAAGAAACACTATATTGAGTCCAACATTTAATTTAAATTTATAAAATTGTTTGCTTTAGTCGCATTTTCGCAGTTTCCCCAATTAAATCCAGTCACACAGCAGATCTTTTGCCACTCGGTCAGGCTGAGAGGGGTTGTTCCGGCGGGAAAGTCACGTGAATGCATTCCCTCTATTGCTGTATGCTGAGTAAATGTAACATTTAACTTGGTATGGGTAAACTGAGTGAAGAGTAGTAGTGAAATAACAACCAACCAACTGTTGAAAAACGGAGAATGTTTAAAATAGTTCAGTTAAAAATGAAGTGTCTCATTTGCACTTACACATTTAAAATTCACATATTTCTGATTTCAAAACTGCAAAAGATTTGAAAGGCTTTGTGGATCTGTGGTGAAGGAGAAGATTTTATGTGAATTTAAATTTTAGTCCTTACACAAAGCTATCGTATGAGAGCAGGCAAGTCATGTAGACTTTATTAGTGATGGTTTTGTCATTTTTTTAGGCTTGACAGCCTCAGTTCTAATTCATTTTCAATGTATGGAAAAGTGTGTAAACATTTGGCCATTTGTGACCACCTCAGTCAAAATAAAACTACACTGCAACCCACCACACACATTATTTGAGACGTGTCATTTATATCATGATGATAAAAATGTCTTCAATGTTTTCAAGAAGGGTGTAATACTGGACAAAACTGACACAACTTGGCCAAGTTCCTTAAGCATATAAAATGTTAGAAATTTGAGCAAATATTTACCGTTACCGTTTATATGTTTCCAGTGTAATTTTTTTTTTTCATTGTTATATTTCATATATACACCAGAGTTGAAAAGTTTGGGTTCGGTAAGGCTTTTTATAGTTTTTGAAAGTCTCTCATGATGGCTGTATTTCATTTGATACAGTAAAAACTTTTTTATTATTATTTAAAATCACTGTTTTCTATTTAAAAACGTTTTAAAATGTTTTTTACTCCTGTGATGGGAATCAGTGAATTTTCAGCAGCCAATAGGGCCATTCACACGTTTGTGTGGTTAAAAAAAAAAAAAGCATATAATAAAAGTTGAACTTGAGCACCATGTTTTTAGAAAGCTGTCATGCACAAGACCTGCAAAAGCTGCAAGACGTGAGCACAGCGGTTAAACAGGTCTGTCTCAGCGCGTTTACATCGAAAAACAATGGAAAAGTAGTCTAGTGGAATAGAAAAACCCCTTCCTCCATTCTTCGGTGTCACATGATCCTTCAGAAATCTTTCTAATATCAGGGCTCCAGGTTGATCTTTGAGAGAAGTGGTACCGGTGACCATGTTCTACATAAACATTAGCCGCTTTCCGACCAAGTAGTTACAGGAACTTAGTTATAGGAACTGTTCACTTCTAAACAGTTCTAAGAACTTACTCTCCCCCAAACTCGGTTTTGCTGCTTGCGTTCGCACTGGCCAAGTGGCCATAGGAACTGGTAGGAGGGATAAGCGCAAGTCACGATGACCGCCATCATCACTAGACGTCAGCGCGGACACATAAGCAACAACAAATAATCAGCATGGCTATTGCAATGTTCCTGTTCTGCCTTGCCGGGACCTTAATAACTGAGAACGAACGGCGGCGTTAAAGATTATGCTTGAGTCTGTACAGAGAAACACAGAAGACGAAGGCTCCAGCGTAATATGATATTAAGTAATATGATGGAAGAAGATAAAAGAGCAGAGCGCAGGAGGCAAACAAAATGACGGGTAAGTTTAGCTAGCATTAGCAATTAGCTGGTTGAATGCATTATGTTTGTCTTAAAGGGTGGGTTTACTGCGATTTCACTTTTTTCATTTTAAATAGTGTGTAATGTTGCTGTTGGTGCATGAACAGTATCTGCAAAGTTGCAGCACTGAAAGTTTAGTGTAAGCAGAGATATTGTCTTTTAAAAATCAGGAAGTAAAATTGCCTACAAAAACAACTCGTTTTGGACTACAGCTGGGTTATGGTACGTCACTAACCCACACATTTGCATCAACCCTCCCTCCGGAATATGCAGGAAAGGGCATGCGTCGAGTGAGTTGTGTTCACGCAGCTGTCAGGTCTTCTGTGTTTCGGGCTACCACGGACACTATACTTCGACAACAATGGATACAATTTGTGTTTGATTATATTCCTGAAAGTGACGGTCGTAATCTAGCTCTCTGTGCTGCGCATTTACCAGAGACAGCTTCCAGAATCTCCACGAGTTCAACACTGGATTAATGTAAACAAGAAACTGTTTCTAAATCATGAAGCAGATCCAACTTTAAAACCAGCAGTTAAAAGTCAGCAGTTGTTGGGCCACAACCTGTAAGTAGGCTAAGACTTCATCATTTTAAATGTATTTGCATGTATAAATCCTGACGTAGCGTTGTGTTTTGTTTTTTGTTTTTTTTTTCAAATGCCAGCGCTGGCTTTGTAGGCTTTATGGGCTACTAGTAGGGATGTCCCGATACCACTTTTTCACTTCCGATACCGATACCGATGCCGCAGCTTTGGCTTTTGCCAATACCGATATTAATCCGATATTTTTATTTTATTTTTAAACTAATAAAAATATAGCAATTTTCTCAATTAGCCCCTTAAAATATACCTTCAGTATATAGTCCACAACAACAGTTGATTATGAAAGATTGCCACCCTTTATTCAAACACTACTATATATATATATATATATATATATAAGAAAATACTGGTACTTCAGTAGGCTACTTAAAGCTAGCTAGCTACCAATAGGTTTAAAGTTAAAACATTTTAAACAGCAGTATTCTACATTGTAAATACCAGTACAGTTTTTTTTAAAGCAAGTATAATTTCTATAACTGTGTGTTAAACTGATTATCACTCTTGTGTGTGTTAAACACAATCTACTTAAATCCCAAATCCCCAAAATATATGATCATAATCTATGACAAAAAATGCTATTATAAACTAGATTAGTGAATAATACATATTGCTCTTTGTATTGTTGTAAAATACATTCATGAAAAACAATAACATAAATGAAAAAGATAATTATTTTAGAATTTTAAAATTGAGACATGTTCTAAGTGTATTGCACAGCTATTTAATGAGGCAGGAACATTAATAATTATTAATGTTAAGAAGCTTTAATTGCGTCACTGCATTGTGATATGAATCACTCCAACACAGTGCGGCACAAAGCGCTTATGCGCATCCCGAGTGCAGAATGATACGCTTGAAACCACGTGGAGTTACAGCGCGCAGCCGAGTATGCAGTATGCACCCTATGCTATGCACGCTGCGCGTCAAGTCCGCTTTGAAAAGTGCAAAGCACAAAGGAAATACATATTGATGGGCAGTGTATTATACAGTATCTATCTATACAATAGTTTATTGAGCCTTTTCTTTTAACAGTTTTAAATTTCAGTTACTGTGCGCGTGAAGAACAAAGTGCTCTGACTCTAGTGTTGTGATCTAACCGAGGGCGTCCGACACCTGGTAGAAAGTAACACGATTAAGTTACAGCAATTAAGTCCAGCAAGATAATGTTGTTTTATGCGAAAACATAGACCTTTATCTACAGATAAAGTATAATTATTAACATTGAATCATCTTGAAGATAGTTTCATCATTGACTGTAACCGAACGCGACGCGCTGTTTGAGTGCTGAATGGAGAATGTCTGACAGCCGCGAGAGGGAAAAGTTTACGTGATCTTGAATTTAGTGACTTAAATATTAATTTCTCTCACACATAATGGCTTCAGAACACTTATAATAGAGTGCACGAAAACGTTATGGTACTTAAGAATGTTTTTGTGCTTTCTGTGGGGCTTAACAATAACATAATAGTATACGCACAATATCGGATGTGGATCGGCCTCGTCTCGATCGATACCCGATCCTGCAAAAAATGGCAGGATCGGAGCAGATACCGATCCTGAGTATCGGATTGGGACATCCCTAGCTACTAGTTAGGCTATTTTGTGTCTACGAATGGGCGTTAATCTTCCAGACAACGTGAGCGACAGTTTAGCCAAACACACCGGCCCAAACGAACCAATCTGAGCCCGCTACGTGGTTCTGAGGGAGTGTTTTCATAGACTCAGGAAGTCAACCACGCGTTCAGGGGACAGAGGAGAGCGCGGCTGACAATAAAGGTGAAATTTATGAAAAATAAGACTTTTAAAAAAAGAAAAACCATGGATACATGTTATATTGCACCCCATAAACACAATCATGAAAAGAAAAAGAGCAGTAAACCCACCCTTTAATCCTCGTTGTAATGTTTTGCAAAACACACAGCGTGTGGCAGAGAGCGTGCTACAAGTTCTGTGTTGACAGTGGGCGTGACTTATAAGTTGAACCAATCAACGTAGACCTAGGGAAAGGGAACTAAAAATTCCTCGCTCTAGACTAGGTACTGAAAGAGTTATAGGAACTACAGTCTGAGGAACTAAAAAATCCCCAATTTAGTCCGGTCAGAACACGAGAAAAAAAGGGTTATAGGAACGTTAGGTTCTCAGGAACTGCAAAAGTTCCTCCGGTCGGAAAGCGGCTATTTACATCTTACATGTACATTTATTCATTTAGCTCAGTCATTCCCAAAGGCGGGGTCAGTGGGAGATTTTGTATGGGTCGCCAAGTTGAGCACTATTTGAATATTTCAGCAGTTCTTATGTGTGTCCCGTATTTCTGTCGACTGAACCAGCGATATTAATCATTCATTGATTTGATTATTTCCTTTCCATGAATTGGCCAACGCGCGTGCAAAACCGTCTAAAACGATTCGGATTCATTCGCCTGAAGAGGTTTCTCGGTCAGTAACAACAAATATACCCCTTTTCCACCAAAAAAGAACTGGTTCGGAACTGGTGCTGGTTCAAAGTTGGTTTCGGAGTTGGTTCAACTTGCGAACCGCTTCAGAAACTGTTTGTTTTTCCACTGACTAGAGCGCCCAGGGAACGACGTCGTTACGTCACTGTTTCACGTCGCCATACGTCTTGCAAGTACAACATTACTTTGGGATTATCTCTAACTCGTGTATCAAAAAGGCTTTAAAAAACAATCGAAATGTGTAAGTCTTTTAATATTTTCGTTTGATATGTAATCTTTTCTGATAAGTTATGTACCCCTGTCTTGTGTCTATAATGTCTTAATATAAAAAATAAATAAAAAAAATAGAAACGCTTGCGTTAACTTCAAGCATAACAATTACAAAGGCGGACTCCATCGTGTTTCTGGAAATGTTTCTCTTGGCTTTGCGATCCTTTATTATGGTCAGAAAAGATGTTTAGGACACATCTAAACCCGCCCAGCCCCCGACGTAAGCATGACGTGGTAAAAGAACGGTTCTAGTCCAGCAAAGAGTTGGTGCCGCTTTGGAACCAGTTCTCCTGGCCGAGAACCGGTTCCTTGGCTGTCAAAACACAAAGAACTGGTTCGCGCGCAGGCACCGGCTCCGAACCGGCTCTCAAAATGCTTTGGTGGAAAAGGGGCTATACAGTCCCTCCAGAAAACACGCGATTATGCGATCGCTGAATTCAATGCAAAATCAGCCAAAGTCCGCATATTTATGCGGGGCCGCATTTTTTCAAATAAGCCACACTTTCGCCGCAAAAATTGACGATTTCCGTGCAAAATATGCGGGGTTTGCATGATTTCATAATCCTCGCATTTTCGTTGCAAAAAAGTCACATATATCTTAGCAGAAAGTTGAAAAATGTTGCGTTTGCTTCATACAAGAGCAGCCATTTCCCCCTGTTTCCATGGGAACGTTATGAAGTGACGCAATTACGCGACGGGATAGCTCACAGCTGAAGTTATTGCAGCGGCCAGGCGATTGACATCTCATAAATCTACCATATAACATTCTGTCACATGTTCTACCGTCACATAAACAAAAAAAGATAGAAGAAGCATCAAACAGAAATTACCCGCACACATGGGGTGTTCGAGGCGCACATATAACACTGCAGACAGTTCAGCGCGCAGCTCTTAAAGGGGCCACAACTTATTTACACTTCGTTACAGTCTGAAACAAAACTTTGCTGTTTTTGAAATTGTGAAAGAGAATCTATTGTGCACTTATTCTTTGAATGTCCATATTCTTCAATCTTTTGGAATGAGATGTCTCGATTTCTAGGTTTTAAAATGAATTGCAACCTTGTCTTAAATTTGTCATCTTCATACAAATGATTTTGACTTTCCTATAAGAAAAATGTATGTTATAGATTTGTTTCTATTATTAGGAAAATTTCATATTCATCAAACTAAGTGGAGTAACTCAAAACCCAACTTTGCTCATTTCAAAACAGCCTTTAAAATGTATTTTGAGTCTGTAAAAAAAAAATAAAAAAAAATAAAAATAAATAAATAAAAAATTGAAAAGCCCAAAAGATCTGTATCTCTGCTAAAGGAATTTAATATATGTCTGTGATGCCCTCTATCTTTTTTTTTTTTCTTTTTCTTTTTCGTGTTTTTTTTCCCCAAATTATTGTTGTCTCATGTTTTACTTATCAAATGTTATACTTATCAGAAAATGTGTAAAAGAAATGTCAAGAACTTGATATCAAACTCTGTGATTTTGAAAATTCAATAAAAATAAAACAAGATGAGAAATTTGCTTATCAAAGAAAGTAATAAGAAATGACTCTTTACATTAGGTAGTAGCCTAGTGAGAACAGGGTGTTGGGGGGAATCACTTTTTTCTCTTTTTCATCAAACCGCAGTTTTTGCAAGTTCCCGCAATTTTTGCAAGTTCCCGCAATTTCATCGCATAAAATTGCATAAATATCCCGCATATTCCATCGCATTTTTTAAGAAAACGAGCCGCGTAATCAAGGATTTTTGCCCGCAACAATCACAAAAAAACGCCGCGTTTTTCTGGAAGGACTGGCTATAGAGAACAAAATAGCGCTGGTTTCAGTCGTTTCACTAGTTTGAACTAGGCAGCACAGTCCAGTGGATATACGGAACGCAAACCTTAAAGGAGTTGCGTTTCTCCGGTCCCGGACACTATTATTAAACAGCGTTGCGACATCCACAAAATCAAAAACCACAAATCACTCAATGACTTTAACTAGTTTTAAATCTGAAACATGAACAAAATAAGAAGACTATAAATGCAATAATCACCGTACAAACATTTACCATGTAATAGCCTATGAATGTAATAATTTACCACAGTTTGGGCATACGTGTGGAATATTTAAATTGAATACTGTTATAGTCATTTATAGTGCATTAGATTTATTAGGGGGGTAGAGGAATATATAATTAATTGTGTGTATAGTTTTTTACCTGTTTAGGCATTTTTTATACAGTGGTAGTGAGCCATGCATGGTTACAAAGTCTCACTGTCAGGATATTTACGTCTATAATAATTATTATAGTAAATTGTGTACAATGTACACTGTGAGAATATGAAAACAATGAGATGCCCTGTCAACTCTTCCTTTCTCATTTCACCTCTGCATTTCGCTTATTGTCAAAAACGGGTTAATAAAAAAGTGCTTTGTCAAATATCTGTATCTCTTTTAAATAGCTAACTAGAAGCTTATCTGACCTTAAAAATGGTCATACACATTTTGTTAATGCACAAATTCTCTTTGTGATACATGAACTATGGGCCTAATGTTTATTGGGTCACGAGGATTTACCGACTTTAAAATGTGGGTCCCCAGAAAAAAGTTTGGGAAACACTGATTTAGCTGACGCTTTTATCCAAAGCGACTTACAATTGCTATATATGTCAGAGGTCGCACGCCTCTGGAGCAACTAGGGGTTAAGTGTCTTGCTCAGGGACACATTGGTGTCTCACAGTGGATTTGAACCCGGGTCTCTCACACCAAAGGCATGTGTCTTATCCACTGCGCCATCAACACCCCATATAGTGGCACCAGCACCTGATTCGCTAGCATTGCACATGTAATAATAACACTAATTTAATCATTTTGTCTCTTTGAAATCCACATTTAACAGTAGCTTAAGATGAGATGTGGATATAAATTTAATTTTATTAAAAAAAAAACTACAAAAAAAACATACATGCTAACGTTTTCTTACTGTAAAAATAACGTCATTTTTACACAGTAAATTTGAACTATTCTGACTGTGAGTTAAGACTCTACTCCTATTAAAATTGGCAATTGGTCTGTGGTATTTGTTATGAAAAACGGTAGCCAAAATACACCGTCTAAATACAAACGCACAAAACTATAAATACTGTAATCATGTTCCACGACTCCTTTAATACATTAAATACCTTTCTGCATTATTATTATACATTCTATATGAATATCCCGTCTTTCTGCCACAACACCACAGTTACAGTTAGTGTACAATAAATCCATGGTAAATGTTGGAGATTTGTGGATCGAAAAGCCTTCTAACTGGATTGCTGTGGCACACTATTTATCTTGTTCTTCACAGTAGTTTTGTTAAGAAAGTTAGCACTGTTTCATCAAACTATTTTAAAATAGGGCTGTGCAATTAATCGAATTTCAATTTCAATTTCGATTTTGGTTCCCAACGATCTCCAAAATAGCACAATCGAGTGAAAAAACGATTATTTTGCCACGTTCTGTTTTGAAAGAACACTGACTGTAATTTTGTCTTGTGTTCTGAATGACGCGCACATCCGCCCTCTCCGAAGCCATGAAACTCGCTTCAGCCTACTAACAGTCGTCAATTGCAAGCACAATAAACTTCACAAAAACAATTGTCTAATTTAATATCTAATGGAGTGAGACCATCTCGAGGTGTCGCGATCTTTGTCTGCACGACCACTGCAGCGCGAGCGCACGTGACCTGATCATCTGTGCCGTGCAGCGGAACGAAACACATCGGGAATGAACACTTGTCTGCTTGTCCGGGAAAAGTCGATTTTTTTCAAAAGTGAATGGTTTTGATTAGGGCTGTCAGTTAAACGCGTTATTAACGGCGTTAACGCAAACCCATTTTAACGGCGTTAATTTTTTTATCGCGCGATTAACGGTCTTTTTGTCCTAGCGAACTTTGTCGTTTTTTCACATACTTTTGCAACAGGACGCGGCATGCGTCCCTGATCCATTTCAGCGTCTCGCGCTCGTTATCCACTCAAAGCCGGCTCGCAAGCCGAAACGAGTGTGTGCGGCGTGCCTGTTGTTTTGTTTCCGGTCTAGCTAGATCCGCTTGCGCTTTGGTCGAAGAAGCAACGTAACGTCCTCGCGCGCGCAAGCCATTGAAATGAATGGGTTTCAGAGCGCAGCGCGAGGACGTTTTGTGCCGCACACACTCGTTTCAGCTTGCGAGCCGGCCAAATAGCAACGTTATGTTTTAAGTGGATGACGAGCGCGAGACGGCGAAATGGATGCCAATGAGATTCTGAATGTAAAGTTTCATTTTAAAAAGTTGCCAAATTGTCCCATTGACAAGACCAAATCGATCTGTATGTTTTGTCATTATGAACTGAGCTATCATCATCGCAGCACGTCCAGTCTGAAACACCACTTGATGATGGCCAAGCAAACACACACACACACAAACACAGATGATGCAAATTCTCCACCCCTTGCCAATATCAGGACCTCATCAGTATTTCTTTCACCCTTTTATTGATGGACAGTGTTACATTGTGTGAGAGATTATTTAGGCTATATATGTTAGAGTGAAATTGAACACTATTCCAATGTTATTTTCAATAATAATAATTAAAAAAAAAAACATTTGCACTAAACAAGCCAATCCACTTTTCCATGTTGATAAGAGCATTAAAATGAGAAAAAAATGTAACAAAAAGAAATCAAAAGACCTTAAGAATAGATAAAAATGTGCGATTAATCGCGAGTTAACTATGACATTAATGCGATTAATCGCCATTAAATATTTTAATCGTTTGACAGCACTAGTTTTGATCTTATACAGTCAGTATAAAGAGCGATTGATAATGGATAGTGTATTTCTGAAGCTGCGCTGCCTGTCTGAGACGAGTGAAACAATTAAAATAACAGCACACACAAAACTCACAGAGGAAACATACTGAGGTAAAGTTCAAGGTTTTCTATTTATAATAGGCTATATGATAGTTAAGTAACATAACATGACCAAGTAGCTGTTATATCACGATTGCAATTACATTGGATTTATAGTTTAATAAACAAGTTACCTGGTTTATATAATATAGTAACTTACATTTTAGACGCAATATTGACTGGCTTGTTCTATTTCACCGACGAAAATAGTTACAAAAGAAAAGCAACATTAACCCCTTAAGTGTCACGGGCCCACCGGTGGGCCCAAATCCATGACATTTTTAAAACAGTATTATCCTATACTAAACCTAAACTAATCTTGACAAACTATATATCATTTGAAAGCTTAGAATCTCTAGTTTTCATATTTGGTGATTGATTTTCAAAATATATCACAGAGCAGCCGTAATTTATCATTTTGCAACAATAATATTTTCATACTCTAAGGCTTTCATACTCTAGTGTATGAAGACTACCTATGTACCTTTATTTTGAAATTGTGATGAACATGAAAAATCATGAAAGAAGGGTAGAAACATGTTTGTTTTCATGCCAAGAGTTCAAAAGATAGCCTCCATTCAATTATTTTATAATTATGATAATTATTATTTCATATGGAAATGTAGGCGCCCTTATATGGGCGGTAATGGAGTCTGGTTGTCATCTAGTGAAAAAGTTTGGTACTGCGCCCAAACAAAATCTTACTGAAAGCTCATTTTTTGAGATATCAACCTAAAATTTGAAACACAACTTATTCAGAATTTTGGCTTTGATTTTTTTTTTGCAGTTTTAGAGTCGCCCAGGTTTTGAAAATATATTTTATATAAAATATGAATAATATATTTTTTTTAAATTGTACATTTTCATAAACTCAAACTTCTATAACTTTTTTTCTGTTTCACATTCTTAATTTATTTCACTTCTACAAAAATCTGCCAAATGTCTTCTTTAAAACGAGACCAATCTTACGTCTATATTCCAAAGCATTCTTGAATTACAACCATTTAAGTTCGAAATGTGCATTTTCATCTATTTTCAAAAAAGGGGGGGGTGACACTTAAGGGGTTAAGCACTGTTTTGTTATTGAATGATTCACTATTTTGAACGAATCGTTTTAATGAATGACTCAATCATTAATTTATTAAGATGGTCACTTGCCACCACCTATTGATTTATTCTTTAGGTATCATTGATTTTATTTTATTATTGGTTTAAACATTAACCTCATAAATGTATTTATTACTGTTGTAATTTTGCAGTGTAAATTAATTAATTTGATTGATAGCAGCTATTTTTATTAAAACTGAATTTGATCAAAAGTAAGAATTTGACATGAAGATAGCACATATTTAGTTATATTAAGGTTTAAAAAAGTGTCCTTTTATAAAGGTAAATAACACCCCCTCCCCCACCTACAAAAATTACTTAAAGGGATAGTTCACTTTGAAATTAATTTTTGATATGTTTTAGCTTGCCTCAAGTGCATCCAAGATGTAGGTGTCTTTGTTTCCACAGTATTTTCAATTTTGATATTTTTAGGTCAAACCGTTGTCTGTCAGTCATATAATGGAGGTCTATGGGGTCCACCTCAAAGAGCATGCACAGAGAAGTCCAAATTAAACATGATTTAATGACTCATAAATGTAAGTACACATTGATGGCCTAAGACACGAAATGAGCAGTTTGTGTGAGAAAACGAACAGTTTTTATATAGATTTTACCTCTTGTAACCACAGCCACATTCAAGTAATCTGAGGGTGCGGGCGCTTTGTGGCTGTGGTTACAAGAGGTAAAAACGATATAAATACTGTTGGTTTTCTCACACAAACCGCTCATTTAATGTCTTAGGCCATCCAATGTGTATTTGCATTTATGAGTCATTAAATCATGTTTAATTTGGACTTCCCTGTGCATGCTCTTTGAGGTGGACCCCATAGACCTCCATTATATGACTGATAGACATGAACGGTTTGACCTAAAAATAACAAAATTGAAAATACTGTGGAAACAAAGACACCTACATCTTGGATGCACTTGAGGCAAGCTAAAACTTATCAAAAATTAATTTTCAAAGTGAACTATCCCTTTAACATGTCACCTTTGTGAGTTTGCAGGTCTGTTTAATAGCTACAACAAAATGCTCAAATTTAAAAAAAAAATAGTAAAAAAATGCTTGTTGAGGTGTCTTTTAATAAATATAACACTTTCCCAAAGTCATGTGAAATAATCGTGTTACATAATCGTGATTTCAATACTGACCAAAATAATCGTGATTATGATTTTTTCCATAATCGAGCAGCCCTATTTTAAAATCACGAGACATTAGTGCTTTGTATAGAAAAACTCTAATGGCTCTAGCAAATTTCAGTCGCATCAACAGTAAAAAAGCAAAATACAGGCATTTAGACGCAGTCTAGAGCCCTGAACATACTGATGTCTTATCACTATCAATGTTAAAAACAGTTTCTGATTAATGTGTGTTTAGCTGTGATATATTTTTCAGAATAGAAACAGCATTTATATTAACAATCGTACAGACCCCAAACTTTTGAACGGTAGTGTGTGTTGCAGATAAGCCAATGATATAATGTTTAATGACAGGTTTTATTGTTTATGGGTAAACTACCCCTTTAAGTGTTCCACTGAGTCACATTACTCAGCGGTGGCCAAAAGTCAAAGTCAGTGTTAAACCTTTAAACAAGGTGCTACTCCAGCATTTAAATGATGATTGAGGTCCATGTGGTCCCTCTGATGTCCCAGCTTGACATGTTCCTGCTGTAATTATCTTTACACAGACTGAGGCAGTCCAGCAGCACAAGTTGGGTCTGCATTCAATCTCTCAAACAATAAATCTGCAGACATGCAAGTTCACTGCTCTTTAGAGCAATGCGCACTATATCTGCACAATATCCGAGCTGTCACAACCCAGATATATGCATTTCATTAGAAATAACCTGATTAACTTTGGCAGTTACTTTTAGCTTTCAAACAAAATGACTTGAAAACACTGAAACCTCTTGTTTTGCATCACAAAATATTCGTGGAATTACATATTCTTGACATTATGTAGTCTTTCAAGAGGAGGCAAACCGACTGGTTCTTACCTGTGGGGTCAAACTCATGCGAGGGGGGACTGACGCCTTGTCGCTTTTGGGCTTTTTGTCTGGGGGATGGTCCTTGCTGAGAATACTTCCTGTCCTGTGCGCACACACACACACACACACACACACAAACGGGAAAAAGGGTCACCATCACCGCCACATCATGCTATTCTTATCCAGCAATACACAAAAACTAGACAGGAAATTTGGATCCACTTAAAAAGGTCACACTCATGCCCCATGTCCAAAAACAGGCCCAGAGAGAGCAGACAAAACATTTCTGACCCACACAATGCAAACTACTGTTCACTGTGAATTCACCAATTACAAAAGAGCCATCATGTTGATGGGTCAGGATGGTTGCGTAGTCATCTATTAAGTGAATTTTGAGTTTAGCTTTAATATGGTACTTTAAAGGGGATATATTTATAGATGGCACTTCCCAACGTGTGTTTTAGCATATTGTCCTGGTAAATTGAAAACAATTTGTACTTTGCATTTATTTTAATTAAAAAATATTTTTTTTGTCTTTACGACTGCAATTATTTAGCCATAAAAAAAAATTTAAGAATAAAAATTAGAGAATACTGTATTGTTGAACAAATAAATGCATCCCTGGTGAGCATAAGACACTTCTTTTAAAAACATTTTAAAAATCGAAACTTAGCTCCAAACTTAGCATAATTCAGAGGTGGAAAAAAAATTCTTAGATACAAATTATGAAAAATTTTCCTCAAAAAACAAAACAAAAATAATGGTTGAAGACAATCAGGGGCCAGTTGCTTAAACTTAGCCACTATAGTGATTTAAAATTAAAATACAGGTTCTTTATTAACATCGGTGGTTTCATGAAAAAACTTTATAATTCACAGAACCTTTCCATTGTACGGTGGCGTATTGCATTCACTTGAAGAAAAAATATCTACTCTGTTTTTCTGAATTAACGAGTTAATTTTTCATGAGAAAAAATTTTTTTGCTCTGTTTTTCTGAATTAACGAGCTTAATTTTTCATGAGAATTTTTTTTGCTGTTTTTCTGAATTAATGAGTTAATTTTTCATGAAAAAAAGTTTTTGCTCTGTTTTTCTGAATTAACGACTTAATTTTTCATTAGAAAAAAAGTTTTTGCTCTGTTTTTCTGAATTAACGACTTAATTTTTCATGAGAAAAAAAGTTTTTGCTCTGGTTTTCTGAATTAACGACTTAATTTTTCATAAGAAAAATTTTTCATTAGAAAAACTGTCCATGAAAAATTAACTCATTAATTCAGAAAAACAGAGCAAAAAAAATTCTCATGAAAAATTAACTCGTTAATTCAGAAAAACAGAGCAAAAACTTTTTTTTCTCATGAAAAATTAACTCGTTAATTCAGAAAAACAGAGCAAAAAAATGTTTTCTCAGTGAAAAATTAACTCGTTAATTCAGAAAAACAG
Source organism: Hybognathus amarus (assembly GCA_030378365.1). Lineage (NCBI taxonomy): Eukaryota > Metazoa > Chordata > Actinopteri > Cypriniformes > Leuciscidae > Hybognathus > Hybognathus amarus. Next base: position 283,076 of record JAQIUQ010000726.1, on the reverse strand, counting down.
AGCAAAAAAAAATTTTCTCATGAAAAATTAACTTGTTAATTCAGAAAAACAGAGCAAAAAAAAATTCTCTCATGAAAACTTAACTCGTTAATTCAGAAAAACAGAGTAGATTTTTTTTCTTCAAGTGAATGCAATACGCCACCGTACCATTGAGGTTCTTTAAAGTGGAAAAATGTTCTTCAGATAATTAAAATGCTCTTAACATGAAGAAATTTTTTTTTATTTTATGACCCGTTGACTGACAGATTATTTGGGAACCAAAAAAAAAAGTTATTCCTTTAACAACTCTCTTTTGGAACATTTTTAAAGAGTGTATGTAAAGACTTTCTTAAAGGGATAGTTCAGCCAAAAATGAACATTCTGTCATCATTTCCTCACCCTCATGCTGTTCCAAACCTGCAGTGTTGTGCCTGAACGCGTTCATATTTTGGGCGAATGTGAACTGAACGTACTGTATTACTGCCTGATGAATGTTACTGTGAACGCGTTCATTCTGGTGTCTGTGAACGCACGCTCTCTCAGTTTAACTTCGTTCAATAGGGTGCCAAAAACCCGACTAATACACATTTAAACAGGCCTTAATATGTAGCGAAAAAACACCCAATCTGGCAACACCAGCCACCGGAGTCGGCACCGCGGCCGCTGTCGACAAAGCAGCGAGAGAGGAGGCGTCGTATAGAGAGCCTAAGTCCCGCCCCTCCGCTTCCGGTTCATGGGACCTTATTTCGGAAAAATAATGCATGGTAGTCAATGGCGAGAGATAACTTATCTTTTTATTCCGTCTGAACTGTGTCCTGGATTACACATATGATGTTTGTCAATTTAAAAGATAATTATGAAAGCCAAGAAAGTCGCAGTTCGTCATAAAACAGAAGAGTAACATTTAGTTTTATGTGAAAAACCCTCAATGAACTACATCTCCCAGGAGGCGAAACAACGAGCAAGATCAGCTGCTGTGTGTGTGTGCAGTCTGGAACAACACACTCATGACGGTAACGTTACGATTATAACGGAAGACTATAGAAACAATGACATAGCCTCAGTAAAGTTCGCTTCATTCATTGAGAGAAAATGTGCGCCTTTGGGGTTTGTAGTCTTTGTAATTACGTATTTTCACAGTCTTATATCTCAACAGTTTTACATCAAACTGCGACTTTCTTGACTTTAAAATGTATCTTTTAAATTGACAAACATCATATGTGTAATTCAGGGATCAATTTAAACGAAATCAAAATATTTGTTATCTCTCGCCATTGACTACCATACAATATTTTTCCGAAATAAGGTCCCATGGTGGACGACCGGAAGGGGAGGGACTTAGGCTCTCTATGAAGAGGTCGGTGAGGATGGGAAAAATCGTACATTTTTGTATATGGGCTGTGGTAATAAAAAAAAGAAATATAGGAACAAAGCAACATATGGAAAAAAGAACTATGAACTAGTTCATTTTTTGAAGTATGAATTATGAACTGAACTAGTTCAAATATGTGAACTGAACTCTTCTGTTAAAAACAGGTTTGGAGCAACATGAGGGTGAAGGACTGACAAAATTGTCATTTTTGCATGAACTATCCCTTTAAGAACTATTTTGGCCAACTAGCATTTAACAAAGAGGCAATCAGTTGTACTTTTCTAATTCAAATTGGACCGTTCTACCTTTTTATGTACTGTAACTAGGACCAGCCTTAAAGAAAAAAAATTAGATTACTAATTTTTAAGACTAGTCCAAGTAGTTTATGCAACCGGCAAATTTTAAATTGTTGTAATTCCTAGAATACACACTTTGGATCCTGCTCGCAAGCAAATAAGCAAGTGTTTGTTGTTAGATCGCTTGAAAGTGTTACCGCCTGATAATATATTAATTATCATTGCCAAATTTCAGGATTTTCATGGATTTTGGACAGTAATTTTAATCTATAATTTTAAGCATTTTACATTTGAAATATATACAATTTATCCATTTACATTTGAACCATAATCTATCTATCTATCTTTTCTATCTTTTAACAATCATCTAAACATTCAAATATATGCATTACATTTTAAAAGATTAGAGGATTATAATAAAAGCTAATACAGATTTTTCTGTTCACGCAATGCGCGTGACGTCTACGTTCGTCAGTCAATGAACTGAACGTGTGTTGCGGAAGAACACTTTAGCCGGAGCTACTTCTCTCCATTAATGTCAATAGCGAGTCACGAAGGCACTGGGCAACTCCGCATCCGAGTTCGACCCCGGGATAAAATAGTGCGAATATAAACACTTATTACAGGCGTAGCGTAGTGATTCAGGATAAGTCAAAAACACGGTTTGGAAAATGGATTCATAATGTAGTCATAATATACACCAAGGATGACTTGAGGGTTCATGTTGAACATAAGTTACGGACTGCAGCAGCGGATACAACGGCGTTCTGGCGGGCGAGCGTCCACTCGCACATATACGACCACATAAAATTTTACCTCGTACATTCTCAAAAAATGGTCGCAGTCTGGAACCCTGATTTACAATAGTGTAAAAAGACTTCTCCTAGGTTACCGCCTGAGTTAATGCTGTGAATCTGAGCGTTTTTATTTCCATACTGTGTCACTGTGTTCATATCAACAGCAGCATCAGTGTTGTGTCTACCCTCAACCTGCCCATATCTCTGTCTGCAGAAAACCGGCATTAGCTGTCTGTCTGGCTGCCGTGCTTCTCTCTGGGACTATGAGGGTGTTTCACTACAGGAAAGAGCAACAGGAAGGAGGAACAGCACTCACCTGCTCGCTTTTTTGGGAAACCTGGAAGACAAAGAACACATATATTTAAAAAAATAAAACAAAAAAAAGGCTTTTAACAGCTTTTACAGAAATTTAACAATAGCAATTTGTTTTTCAAAAGTAGTAACTACCATTCCAAAGGTCGTGAGATTTTTTTATTTTTTTTATGTCAGTAAGATCGGTTAGACTTTTTATATTGAAAGAAAGTCTCCAAGGCTGAATTTATTTAATAAAAAATAAATACTGTAAATACAGTAAAATTGTTAAATTATTAGTTTAAAATAACAGTTTCCATTTTAACATATTTTAAAATGTA
>JAQIUQ010000726.1:0-272500 GCA_030378365.1 Hybognathus amarus | reverse complement strand
TTTTACGAGGTGGCTAATTCGTAACAAATCATACGACCTCACTTGTACGAATTAGTAAGATTTTTGCTAAATTGTACATGTTTTACGAGTTGCCCAATTCGTATGAAATTCGTACGAATGACCTAGCCCTGATCCCGCCCCTAAACCTACCTATCACGTGGGTTTAGACAAATTTTACAAATTCGTACAAATTAGCCACCTTTTAATCATTCGTACAAATTCATATTAATTAGTCGTGAGATAGCGTTGGAAAAATAAGACATGATTAATGAAAAATGGTTGACTTGGTAATCTCTTTCAGTATTTTTTTTACTTGCACTCCGGCCAAAACATTCTGCCTTAGACGATATGACAAATTACTATTAAAATGATATTTGTTGGTATTGACAAATAACTAGGGCTGTAGTCAACCAAAGAAATCCTTAGTCGACCAAGGTCTTGTCCTGCGCAACGATTAGTCAACTAAAAAAAAAAAACTAAAAAAACGGATGTTTTGATTTAACATTTTTAAACAATTGTCATAGAGCATTTATAAAACAACAATGAAAAAACATAAAAAATAAATACAACTATAATAATAATACAATTCTTTGAAAATTAAGTGATTTTTTTAACTGCAAAAAGTGAGGAGCACTAGCTCTATGGGACCACACGCTACAAAATAATAGAACACTATCTGCCACATAATGAAAAATCCTAACAAAAGCTCTCGTTTATACAGGCTGTATTCTTCTTTACTTACAAAGCTATGGGTTAACTTTTGTTCAGCCGATCTGTTAGGCGTTTTAAAACATCAGACAAAATAGACTAAAAAACAATCTGAAATCTAGGCTGTGTTGTAAGATAGCATATACGTTTATTTTCATTTTGTTACATAATTTAGACTACTTTCAAATGAGTCAAGTGTACAAATAAAAACCTATTAAGAAAACAATCTATTGAGTCAGTATGATAAAGCCGTTAAAAGAGCTGCTCACGTCTTTTGCGCGCTCAAGTTCGATTTCAAATAGGCACGCGATGTGCGCGCTCATAATGGAGCAACGCGGTCGCACCGTCGCCTACCTCCACAAAAACGTAGCCAGACAAAAGATTTAGATTTCTTGGACATTCTGTCGACTAAAGTAGCGTGAACTGAATGAATACCAATAAGAATGTCAGTCGACCAAGACGGCATCGAACTGATTAGTCGACTAAACGACTAAAGTTGACAGCCCTACAAATAACAGACTCAACAGCAGGGCTGAGTACACAGAAGAGATTTCTACAGAGCCATGAATGTCGCAGTGTGCAGAAGCTGACATCACAGAGACATGACATAATAGACACCAATTGCCATTGACTTAATAGTCAATGATAATTATCAGTGAATAACAAATTAAATTTTGTCTTTTCCCTCACATAAATTTACCAAATCACTTAAAGACGCAATTTAACAGAAGTAGCAACAAATTATTTCTTATGTATGTTAACATACAATTCACCAGTTGTTGATCGGATGGAGGCAGATCTAAATACGAGTTTGAGAAGACGATTGTAAGAAAGGTTAATGATAAGAATTGGAGAAGTCGGCATACGTCGCAAGGGAGAAGTCTGCCATTGCACCGGAAAAACAAAAAAGGAAACATTACTATCAGTTCATGCATTCGAACCCATGAACTTGGTGTGGATAGTGCCATTGTTTGAACAACTGGAATGCAGAACACATGAAAGGATGAATTGTTTGCAATAAGATCATAAATATGCATTTCGGAAATAGGGTCAGTTTCCATTTCGTGCCAGCTTTAAGTTCTGGAATATACAGCCCTACTATTTTAATGGAGCTTTTTTGTTTTTGGGAGGCAGTCAACTTTGAGTATCTGGAAAAAGCAGCTTGGACATTCTGGATTGTTGTTTTATTTGAAACAACACAACAAGTGCCAATAAATGATGAAAAGTACATTTTTGTGTTAACAATACCTGTAACACTGTTCAGTGCAAGTTACTCAAATCCATTTCAGATTAATTAAAACTACTGAACTACATGCAGGGCTCAACATTAAGGCTTGTCCGCTTGTCCAGAAGAGAAATTAGTTGTCCGACCGGACAAGTTAAATTTCAAACAAAATAAAATGTTATGTTACTTCACGTTATGTGCCACTCGTTACGTCTATTTTACAGATTTAATTTTACCGATTTGAAACGAACATTTTTCGCGCTGCCTGTGAATGTCCTGAATGTGACTCACAGAAAGACATCCGTGCGGCAGTATATTGCGCATGCACAGACTGCGCGCCAGAAGTTCTCTTTCGCACTTGAACGAACATCAACAACACACACAATTAAGCCAAAATGTCATTTGTCGAGTATCTTCATAACATAAGAGCAGTCTTATGATGGACATAAAGAGTTGTGACTCGTGAGAGAATGAAGTGCGTGTGAGATCCGCGTCTCTGTCCACAGCGGCTGCTCTTAAAGGGCCAGCTACCAATAAAGCGTTCTGTCAGTAATGTTAATGAAAGAACAAAGGGAACAGAGAAAATTACTCACTGCTCTTGACTAAAGAACTTGTGTAGCTTTAATAAGTAGTCGTCTATATATAATTTATGCAGCGCAGACTATTTGATAACTTTATTCAATTTCTGTATATGTACTACCTGTTAGACAGATAATTTTTATCCAGACATCAATGGCTTATTGATCATTATAGGTGTTATCATTTAGTTGTTATTGCTAATTTCAGAATTATCACTAATCTGTGTGTGCATTTGGTTAAGAACCAAATAAGTTGACTCATGAAACCATTTGTTTATTATAGCTATCACAATCACATATGACAACTGCAATATTGACCTCAATAATCGCAATATGACATTTCCCCCAAACCGAGCAGCCCTAGATAAAATTATAAAAATACAGCCCTTTACCCGGACAAGTGACTTTTGTGCATGGGCAAGTGAAACATAAATTTACTTGTCCGAAGGACAAGTGCCTCAAAAAGTTAATGTCAAGCCCTGACATGGATTTGATTCAAAAGATCAATCAATTAAACTATTACTGATGTCTTTTCAGTCAAACAAGAGACGGTTCCCAGGCCACGTCTCTCAAAGACAACATTAGCATGCTGATTTACAAGCAGCAGTGTTAATGACTCTACAATAGAAGCAGATCTGTAATATGATGCCATTGTAACAGAGGGAATAATGATTATGCTAAGCTGCTCAGAGAATATTTAGCACCTAATTTTTCCTGGATTTGATGGCCAACAGCAGCTTGCATTAAAGAGCCATTTGTGGGTTTTTGGTGGTATTTGAAATGATTTAAGCGTCTTTGCCTCACTGAGCTGTTAAGCTTATTAGTGCGAGACTGGACTTTAAAACAAACATGATGTGTACATTGGCCATTTGTTTATGGTCTTCGTTATTTCCATCCATTTTGTGTGTAACGCTTATCTTGAACCCTATTGGTTGGCAAGTCTTAAAATATGTATGATCACAGCAGAACATGCCTAAAGCCTGATAGTAACAGCGGCCACACCTTCTGTCCTATTGCCCCCTTTCACTCTCTCAAAGTGCTTGAAGGATGGGGTCTCATCTCCAGCACAACCTCTCCTTCTGCCCCAATAAACCCGATGAGAGCGACAGAACGAGTGTGCTCGGGGACGCACATTTCTTCACGCTAGACTGTCTCTTCACGTTTTATTATGATTAGGATGGGCTGGTGGGGGAAGGAGAGAGGGTGAGAGGAACATGCATTCGTTGAAACTTGAGGGAATCCTGTTCACTCAATTCCTCAGAAGATCCAAACACAACAGTACAGTACAAACATGAACTAACATTATACACACATGGGGAAAAACACAATCCCAGCAACACAAACAGAGCTGCCATGATCAGAAAATTTGGTGCTGATGATGAATTGTCAGACTTGTACTATTAATAATAAATTGTTCATATTTTTACGAGTATAATTTAATCGATCATCATTTTGATGAACACATACCGATTCTTAAGAATTTAAGAGAATTTATCAAGAATGTATCACTATCTACCCTGTCTTCAGCTGATGATTAGGTGTAGCACGCCTCCCATTCAATCATCGCAAGCTTTATGCTTTGTTAATTGTGTTAATTTAAAAATCATTTTTAAAAATATCATGCAGAACAGTCTTTAGAATAATAATAATATAACAATGTAAATATATGAAAAAAAATTAAGCATTTATACTGAGATGTTTTGAATACTCAAAATATTTTGTACAGTCAAAAATTGGCTACAAACAGCATTAATCCATCAAATTTAAATGTTTATTTATTGCTTATGAATTGGAAAGGTTCTCTATATCAGTTTTTTTTTTCAAACTTTTTAAATGGCAAGGCACCCTAAAAAAATTCTCTTTTGAGGCCACATTATTAGGCTTTAATATATAATATAATTCGAAATATTTTCAAGAAAAATATTTTTTCTTTTTTTTTTTAAACATCCCTAAAACCCACACACAAACGTATATAAACTGACATTTGTAAGTGAGGTATTTTGAGTTTGCACGCAACACCTGTGGTGGGTGTGTAATTGTAATTTATACATGTTGATTTTTATTTCTTGCTATATGCATTTGCGTTACCTCTCGCATTGATCAATATGGTCCACAACTAGGGTTGTAACAGTATGAGATTTTCACGGTATGATAATCGTCTCAGAAAATATCACGGTTTCATCAGTATATCGATATTAAACTATCATTATTATAATCATCATCAGCTACAATGGCCCTTAAATTAATAAAAAATATATGTTTTTTGGTTGAACATGGTTTATTGTAACAAGTTTTTTTAATAAAGTCTTTATGAAATGTATATTTATTTCCTCAGAAATTCTGGGTTGTCTGAAATAACTGGTCTGGATTCTGTGATTGAATACAAAATGTATTTTTGAAAATGCAATCAGATAAAATGTAACAACTTTAGTTTGTCTACACAAGAGAGGTTTACTAAATTAAAACATGGACAAAAAAATTATACACAATAGTAATATATTTTAGTCATTATTTTAGTCATAGACTAAACCAAACTTTTTTTTACAGGTTGTACTGAACACCTATGAGTTTCAGTCAATGTATTTGATGATTATTCTTTTAAAAAACAATTATAAAGTGCACATTAAGTGTTCTCTGTCTGTATATGTTCATGTGTTCACGTCTTCACATAGTGGGTGAGACAGCTTTAAAAACCATGTGCGTCATGCGTACTTGAGAGTGTACTAGATCTACGAAACGGCGCTGCTCATTCATACAGAGACGCGCTGAATATAGAAGGGGCTTGCACACGAGTCTTTTTGCGTTGTATATTCACAGACGCACATCGCGATTTGATTTAGGCTACTGCAGCTATATTTTGATTTATTCATCCATCTATCTTTTAAATCCCGCATTTTACATGGCATATCTGTATTGTAACACAGAAAGACGGGTGTGCGTCTTTTTGACAGACCAGGATTCCCTCAGCATGACAGAAATAATATGGCCTTAAGTTATAAAAGTTATGAATAACCTTTATCTTCACGGAGGGATGGTGTTCCTGAATATGGGAGAACATGTTTGACGTGTTTCCTGCTTTTGCAGCCACTCTTCGTCCACATATCTTGCAAATTGGATATCCATCTTCAAGGACAACACCACGATTGTTTTTCGGATATCCAAAATATTCCCATACTGCAGATTTTATTTATTTTTCGGCGGGAGATAGAGATTCGCAGCCTCTGTCTCTGACATTTTCAGCGCTGTAGTACAGGTATGGAGTGTAAGCAGTCAAGCTGAAAGAAGTTGCATGCGGCAGTGCAGGTGAATTCTGGTTTAATTTTTTTTTTACCGCGGATAAGTAAATGTGCACGATATGATAATCGTACATGTCAATATCGCGATAAACCGCCATACCGGTATACCGTTACAACCCTAACATTATAATAATCCTAATTTGCCTCACATCAATCTATTTAGGAAACTTGTAAAACCATAGTCACCGACTCTCTAACACTACAGCGACACGTAACTCTATAACGTTTTGACCAGAACACTGCTATTATTTCTCAGAGGTTCCGCGAGTGTATGTACACGCCGTTAAATGTCCGAGGGAAACGAAGCAAAATGTTGATCTACATCTGGGGAGCGATATTTTTTTCCTAGGATGGAAGGGGAAGGCTCATAAATGTTATTAACCCCAGTCATGGACGGGGTTAATAGCATTTACATTTAGGGACGGGGTTGGGGTAGGTCATATATTTATATATACAGTAATGTAACGTTAAGTCAACGGCGTTGATAAACACGCTGAAAAGCGATTATGCGTGTTGATAGCACGGCAAAAATGGCGCAACATCAGAAGTGTTCAGTCGCACATGCGCAGCTTACAGGGAACATTGGTTACAAGCTCCAATATGACCGGCTGAGCTTCTTCCACAATTGAAAATGTAGGATCTGGAAACAAAAGCCAACTGTGGTTGTTTAATATGTCAGCTTCCTGTCTTTAGTGGGTGGAGTTTGACCAAAGTAGTTGAAATTTCATGAAGATAATTTAACGTCTACACAGCACTATTCAATCATTAGGCTATATTAAAATGACTCCAAAATAGTTTGTTTAGCTTAAACATGAAACACTCTCATTCTCTTTTGATTCTGCTCTGAAGAAGCTCAGATGATTATATAATTTCATAAACTTACAATGGGCAAGAGAACGTCTAATAGGCATGATACTGACTGTTTGTGAATGCAGATATGCTGTTCACGACAGATGTTTGAGATCTGAACTGTGATTAACGGGAGATTCCAGTGCTTTTTTCTGCCTAGTTCCTTTGTTTCCATTGTCAACAACACATGCAGAATGCTGCGGTCTGTGACTAAAACACAACCAAAGAATCATGCTTTAAACAATAGCAAAGATATTTAAAATAAACACAATGGACAGCCTATAGAGGGTGAAGCTGAGATAATACATTTTCAAGAAAACTTTCGGGGAAATAACTGCATAAAACTAATGTTCATCCATTAAGACAAGAGACGAAGTGTGAAGCTGAAAATGGAGCAGCACTTCAACATTCTCAAGGTTTAAGCAGAATGAGAATAATCAAACACTACAAACTTAATCACAGAGCATAATTATTTAATCAAAGTTCCAAAAAGTCTCAATTCTTAGCAAAAGTCTGAACAATCAAAGTTTCCAAAATAATTTGCACAGATTAAATTTGCTGTATAGCTATCAAATCAAATCAGGCATGCAAACTCAAAGGGTTAAAAAAAAAGATAGAGAAATTACAGATCTGTGGAAATACTTACATTTCGTACAAATAAGTACATTTCGGTTATTTTCGTAAAATATTAGTATTTAAATGTTTTATAATATTTAATAATATTAAAGTTAATAATAATCAACATTGTTTAAGGTCATATTTGAAATATAACAATAAATGCATTCAGAAACAGAATTGCCAGGCTCACTAGCCGCTAACACTTCAGGTCTACACGAATCACAGGTGAACAAATTTGGCGAATTTTGACGAAATAAGCTGTTTGCACTCCTGTTAAATAACCCATGACAAAGTAGATGAATTAAACATATACCAATTATAAAAATATTACTGTTTATAACACTTATAAAGTGATCACATTTAGACCATATATTGCATTTATTGTAATTGTAACTAATAATGGTGCGTTCTCAGTTTCCCCCATTAAATCCAGGCATGCAGCAGCTCTTTTGCCACTCAGTCCGGATGAGAGGGCATTGTCTGGTGGGAAAGTGAGGTTAATGGACACCCGCCTCTATAGACATATCTTTGACGCTTTTCACTGAGTGCTTGCACAGATACTTAAAGGGAGCATTTGAAAGCAAGCATCTATCAGCGGATCCCTAATATATAGCCGGTAGAAGCCATATTTTAAACGCTCCTCGATTGTATCTGTGTAAAAATTAAGTTATATGCAACAATCATATCAAAATATTATTGTTTATAACACTGATATAAGTAATCGCCTGGATTTAGACCTGCCTATTTTGTATTTGTTGTAATTTATACTAATAACAGTTTGTTTTACTTGCGTTTCTCAGTTTCTCCCATTACATCCAGTCATGCAGCAACACTTTTGCCACTCAGTCCGAATGAGGGGCGTTGTTATGAGTGGGAAAAGTGACGTTAATGCATACCCTCTATAGTAGAGCCAGACCGATATATTGGCAGGCCGATATTATCGGCCGATATTAGGCATTTTCCAAACTATTCGGTATCGGCAGTTATAATGGCCAATAAATTAATATTTCAGAAAATAAAAATGGACGAAACACGCTTGAACCATGCCATGAGTGTTGATTGTATAGTTTGTCCACCAGAGGACACTCTACACAGTCCCTGTTGGCAACACTCATTGAGTTGGTCACGATACATACATTGCTTGAATAACAATTAAAAGAACATCCCCATCAGTTCTCTTAACTCAAATAAGTATGACAAAATTGTGACTATCATGTCCAGTTTTGCTGCTGTTAAATAAGCCGAGAGTGAAGCGGAATTAGCTAGTAATAGTTATGTTAAGTTGTTACATTGTAGTTGACTGACTGTCCTTTAAACTTTGACAATGTGACTAAAGTATTTTTTAATAGAGTGTGACAGTTACAGCAATGAGACGCATCATCTCTCCTTGACCTGTTATGTTGAAAATGTATGTTTTACAATTTGCAGTATGACGTAATCCATTGCTAATTATGGCTCATCATTAGCCAACCACAAAGCAAGCTAATGCCACTATCATCAGTCTGTTCTATTGTGACAATAAAAGAATCAAGTTTCTTTTTAAAATGCATTATCATATTATTTTAGTTAAAAATCATAAACAACTACAAATATCTGTTAATGTTTGTTGTGCGTTTCTGAAATAAAAAAATAAAAAATTAAAAATAAAAATCGGCCAATATATAGAAATATTGGATTTTAAAACCAACAAATATTTGTATCGGTATATAGGCACTTCAAAATCCTTTATTGGTACGGGCTTCTACTTATAGACATCTTATCTGTGTAAGTGCTTGGTAAGAAGAGTCAAAGATGTCTACAACATTTAAAACACGTTTTGCATTAATCATTGTAACCAATCACAGACAAATTTCGCACATGAACACAATGGCCAATTAGAGAGCGGTATGTTGAGTGTGTGAACACAATGGTCAATCAAAGGTGTTTAAGAATTCCATTGTCCAACAGCACTCAAAATGCTAGAGGGAAATGCTAGCATCACATTTTAAAATGTCAGTCGCGAAGATGGTACTTCAGACAACACTAATTCGAAGTTGTGCATCTTCGAAATCAACCTGCATTTACATAAAAAGATACTCAAGTCTAATGGCAGGTCAGGGGTCAAAAGTCAAATAATCTGGTGAACACAAGCCCATGCAAACAGCTGATTCCCCAGCTGCCCATCGGCTGCATAGCAGTGCAGTCCCAGACATGAGATTCTGCCTCCAGACAACAGGCATTTCTACTCTGATCACGAACCCACTTCACTCACATCGATACCTCACTTTAATCATCTCAAAAAATGAGTGCAAAAAGGGCTCCGGGGCTCTAAAACAAACATGATTTACACTTCAGAAGCTACAGTTTGGTCACAGTGGTGTGAGAGAGATTGATAAGGTAGAAAGCTCAGAGGAGTTCATGACAGATGCGGCTGCTACCTCAGGTCAATCCCTTCGAGCCTCAATCAATTCCACAATTGACAGTGTAAATGCACTGAACACTGCTTGACATGAGTCAGAGACTTGCTGTGTGTGCCACTCTACATGTCAGCCCCAGGCTACTGTAAATCATTGAAAACTAAATGAGATAAACGTATACCAAGACGATATCATGTCATTTAAATCATTACTACCAATTGTGGATGTTTTTCCACTAAGAAAACGAACATTGTTATTATGTTTTGATTGATACTTTGAAGCTGCTTTGATGCAATCTATATTGTGAAAAGACGCTATATAAATATATTTGACTTGACTTGATTACTGGCAAGTATAATTGAGGCCAGATATGGAGATGGGATGGTGTGAAAATTTCATATCACATTTGTGTTCTTCCCTGAAATCAAGTAACCTGGCCCTACACCAGATGAATATCGCTTCGCCTAAGCTTCACTCACATCCACCTGGAACCTCTCCCATTGAGACTGATTTCTCCAAGCAATTTTATGGCCTAGCCAATCAGAACGCAGGGCGGGAGTATCACAGATGTGACGTAGTGGAGAAGCGACCGTGCGTCAGTGCGCTGAGACTGTTTTGATTCAGACAACAATGGCAGGCTCGCATCAGAGGAAGCAAGCGTTAACATTGATGCTGCTATTTCATCCGTGTTGTCCAATTTACATAACATTGTTTCATTAAAAGAACACCAGACAACGGCATCTTCAAGTATGCCAATAAAGCGAAAGCACCGACTGCATATCCGACATGATCTTACCTGAACTTGTAACAATGTTAAACCGAGTTCTGTAAGTTCGTTCGTGTATACTTTTTTGGTTGGCTTCTTTGTTAAAAATAAGTTTGCTGTGCATAATGTTGCCTTTTATCCGCACATTTTCATGGCACAGACGGCATTGATCGTTTACCGACATTGCGCTGACTGATGGCTATTCTGTTTTGTTTTTTCCTGCGTCGCTCCCATCAGCGTCACGGGGTTGGCTTCGATGTGAGTGGTTGAAATAGCACGTCGATCAAGATGACAGACACGTGGCTTATACCAGTGATATGCAAAATTTTTGATAAGGCCCAGCCTTCTGAAACGCCATTTCAATGGGATCGGTTCCAGGATGGATGAGTGGAGCTAGGCGGAGCGAATGTCATCTGGCTAGGGCCAGGTTAGAAATCAAGCGCTTCTCACTGGATCTCGTGGAGCGAGGCGAGTCTCGCGAGCTCGCGCTGCGCTCAGTGCGCTGCCGTTTGGACTTTAAGCCAAGCGGATAAATGCTCCGTGTGGCATTTATTTATTTTTTACTGCGTTTTTGTAACGTGTTGGGAAGCCAAAATACGTAAACATTACACACCTAATTAATATGCACTTGCTCTTAAAGCAACACCACAGAACTTTTCCTCTTCAGTCGCCCTACTGGTTGGAAACAAAATTGTCCTTTACCACTGTAGTAAATAATTTAGCCTACCGTCGCACGCACGCTCGCTGTTTATCCAGCTCTGGCTTTCAGAATGAATGATGTCCACAGACAAGGTAGAGTATGTTACATGATTTCATGAGAGGATGATGTATTGCGGCATTTGTACTTCTTTTTGTGCTCGGGTTACTACTACCTGAACCCCGAAGTTCTGTAGCCCTGTCAGGCTATGGCAGAAGTGCCTTTCACCCTGTTACGACTTTAATGAACCACTGGTAAGATTTTGGAAACATTATTTTAAGATAAAAAAAATGTACAGTGTTGCTTTAAATGGATTTAAAGGATTTATTTTTGTATTTATATGTACTTCTATTAACATTTTTAGCATGATGAAAAAATAAATGCTACATGTTCTAACTAACATCGTGCAAAAGCATGTAAAATGCTAAAACTTCTGTGAACATTTTTAAATAAGGACAAACAAATTCCAGATTCAGTGTTTTAAACCATGCCAGTAAAACAGTACAAAATAACTACTTTGAATAAGATTATATGCATTTTTTATTTTTTATAAGTTACCATTTCTAATTCCCTCCATTGATCGTAAAACTATTTTTAATAGTTTTAGCTAAAAATATCACTGTTGTCAGTTTTCAGTATAATCGCTCAGCCCCAATCCTTCTTGTTCACAACTGCAATTGAACCTATTATATAACATAACAGACAGCTCATACATATTTCAATTACACTAGGCTTATACAATGATGAAATAAGTGTGAAAGACATGAAAGAGACAATGATCCCATCTTTACTGGCTCAGTCACAACGGTGTTGCTGTCAGTGTCTGTTGTTTGGCAGCAGTGTGTGGGATTCCCCACATCATCTCACAGATCAATATTTCAAGCATGCTCCGATTACACCAGCTCAATTATATCTGCCTCAACCCTACTGAACCAGACGGTTCATTTAACTAAATGGACATGCCAACAATTGAGCGTCCAGCAGGGATATAATTTGATACCAGTATCCAGAAGGACAAAGAGCTCAATATAACGTTTAGAGCCAATCCAAACAACAGTATACATAGCCAGAACTTCACATCAACTCTACAATACATGCATTAATTCCTGAGAAATGAATACCTCAGAAAAGAAAAAAAACTATTCAAATGTTACTGTTAATGGCCATTCCCACAAAACATGCCCACTACATATCCAGGCAAACATAATTAAAAGAGAGAACTGAGAAATAATAGCCTGGATGCCAGCCCAAACTCCGCCCACAACATTTTTTGGACAGGAAGTTCGGATCTGGACTGAATCCAATTGAGGAGTAATTATGATCTGGCTAAAAAAGTTTGGGCCAATCAAATTGCCAGGGCGGGCTTTATACGATGATGGACAGGTGATCTTCAGGGACGTAATCATCACGTTTATCAAAGAGCGGCACGCTTAACTGGTTTCTCTCAGAGATGACTGCAGCTGGAGAATTGAGATGTATAGATTCCGCTATCGCGTCTGTTTATAAAATGAATCGACAGCACATTAATTTTAATAGACAAACAGAAAACTGCAATCAAGGCATTTGTCGATTCGGAAAGATATATTTTCCGTCCTTCAAGTGTAACTTAAGCTGGCTCTGACGGTTGCTAAGAAGATGGGAAGTGATGAAAAGCCTGTGGTCGTTGTGGTTTCTCCTTTGGTCGCACTCATGAAGGACCAAGTAAAAGAAGCAACACTCGTTATTTTACTTCTAAAATAAGTTTGACAACTGTGAAATGCAAAGAATTTGACTTACTGCGTTGCTCTGATAGGTTGTAGGTCTACCGACTTATCCAATTGAGTGCAGAGTTTTGTTGTTTTCCTGGTTCGGTTAAGACACACCTCATAATCAAAGCCCACTGAAGCGGTTTCAGACTCATATTCTCAATAGAATATGAGTATGAAGAAGTCAGGCTAGAGAAAAAATGCTCTGTTTAAAAGAAAAATCAAGCAAAATCAAGGTGCGGTAAGCAATTTCTTAGTGTATCGGACTGAGTGACAACACACTTGCAGCCAATCAGCAGTAGGGGGTGTTTACACTCATAATGGAGGAGGAGAGAGAGTGAGCAAGAAGGAAATTTAAAGAAAGACTGTAGAAAGAGATTATGAGAGATGCTCAACAGAGACTTCACTGGAGAGCACTCACATTCATGGTAAATACTAAAAAGAACATAATTCTTTACCAGCTACAAGCAACAGATGGCTGTTTTTTCTCTTTTAGTGTAGACATGAGCATGACATGTTTCCCTGGCTATGTCCGCATAAGAACTGCGTTTTGAGAGTTGTAGGATAAAACTGATTTCAGTAGAAGTCATAGAAGTATGCATGTTTTATTACTGTGTGTACTCGTCTTGCTGCGATATGACCCGTCGAACAAAGAATGAACAAGGGCTCCAGTTTCCCACACTGGTAAATTTAATCATTACAGTTGTTATTTTGGTTAGTGGTGAAGAGATTTAAATGCAAAAGCTGTGAGGTTTGGAATTGTCATTCAAAGAATAGGAAAAAAAGATGACCTTTGTAACCATTTAAAGCAGCCATACCAGTTTTGATGTCAGAATTTCCAACTGTTTCAACTAACACACTGAGAAGCCAGTAGTTAAATACTCCAAAAAAGTCTCTGGGAGTGTCCAGGACACCGCTCTATTTATAGCAGGTTGATTACGAAAAAGAAAATAAAAGGCACAACAACAATACTCATGTCTTGAATGCCAAAAATACCAGACGATTCCTGAGGGGTGATTCAAGAGCTGGCCTTTCACAGCCTGGCACTTGAGTCATATGGTTTTATCTACCCATGTCTAAAACTGATAAAATAACCCTTTAACCATTAGTTAGAGGAAACTTGTATGGAACATCTACTAATGAATAAACAAATCCTAAAACACTTCCTTGACATCTCAAAACAGCTCTCATTACCTCTGTTCCAAATCCTAGTGAGCTGCAGGTAGACGGCATATAGAGCACAACAAGTTGTTCCAAAGAGTAGGCAGCAAACATATGCTGACTTAAGCAACTTCATTTTGTCCAAGTTCTAAAGCAGAATCACTTATATCTTTAACAGAAGGCCATCCAAGAATGCATTGCAAAAGCAGTGAAAAGAAGAATTATTCCAAGAGAGCAGCCAAGAGAAAGAGACTTTAAATTGCAAGCAATACTGAAAAGATTCAATATATTTATACCCTTACTTTGTGTGTACCGTCTTTATGCTTTGAGGCAGCGAACAGCAAAGCAGATGACCAAGTTTTAGGATCTCTGGGAATGTAAGGCCTTAAAAACTTAGTCATCCCTGTCTCATAAATCACTGCAACTTCCTCCAAAACAAAAATGCTTTTGAAAACTTTCAACAACCAATAAAACAACTCGATTTGAAAAAGTATGGATGGAGAAAAGAGGGAACGAACGTTTTGAGCACAGGAGGAAAGAATGCTTTCAAGACAAGATAAGCACTGCAGCAGGAATGAGACCGTGAACAACGAGAGCTATACTGAATACCAAAATCTCCCAGTTCACGTCTCGGCTATGAAGTAGTTTCCAGGCAACTCCCAGGTCTGTCAGTAGCCTCTGCCTAGTTGATGGATTTCAGTAGCGCAGGCATGTCCCCCGTGCTGCAACACCGGGGGAGGTTGGCTTGTGCACTTTGTTGGGAGAACAAAAACAAAAGGCTGGGCTCAGCAGTTGCTTTTGTCACCGGTTACTTAGTACACTGAAATTTTAACAGGCCCTACAGCTGGGGCCTATTCAGGTATAACAACCTACCACTCACTCTCTCTGCTATCTGCCATGTGTAATGACAATGATCACATGTCCCCTTGATTATATGACATTTGGTGAACATAAAGGGAAGTAATCTTTCCCACAGCCACAAGTCTGATCACTACATGGATTAAATATTGTTTAGAAATAGCTTTGACATGATTTTAATACAACTAGTAATGCAAATCCCAAAAAAATATTGTATGTTCCTGGATGACCTTTTGTTGCTCCTGGAGCATTAATAATGCCAAACAACCCTAATCCCAAAACCTCCTGGAGGACCATTATCCTGCAGAGATTTGCTCCAATATTTATCTAACACACCTTAACCAGCTATTCAAAGTCTTCAGGATTACTATAAATTTTCAGGGAAGTGATTTTAGGCAGGTTGGAGCTGAACTATTTAGGACACTGGCCGCTCCAGTAGCAGGATTGGACACACCTGCCCTGATATCATGGAATAGTATACGAATGTTGTTTAAATGCCTAACCCTAGCCCTAAGGCTAACATTAAAATTTGATTGGTTGATGAAAACATTGCTTCAGGACCAACAAATACAGTGATCCGGGAATGTCCTACTTGGTGAAATGATGGTAAACTAAGAATCCCCAATAGAATTCAACCACTCACCATTTGATCCCATTTTGCAAATGTTTACCCTGTTTGCTAGAGCAGAACATCTACAGTGAATATAGTTCAGACTGAGTGTAGTGCCTAAATCAATTTAATAAGTCTCACAGGTCCTAAGTCCATAATTCAAAGATCTTTATCACATTCCAAAAGTAATTCAACGCTACATTGAATTTCAGAAGGAGAAAACGCATCATGTTTCTTTTTGTACTCCGCAATGAAACAGTGAATTTGTTTCATTCCACTTAAATTTTAAATGCACAAAAATATGTAAAATATGACTGATCATATTGCACTGTTCTCATATCCCATGAACATGAAACCCTGAAAGCTGCTCAGACCGAGAGCAGAGATTCATAATGCATTATGATGTCCAGGCAGATGTTGAGACAAGTCTGAATCCCTGAGTCATGGGAGAGTCCTACAGATACAGAAAAGGCAGACGTGCCATGGTTCTGTTGTCGGGTTTGGTAATGGTCTGTTGGAGCAGGAAGCAGACGGGCACGGACATTGTGTGGAACGTGGCAGGGTGGAGTTGCCAAGCCCTTCTTATCTCCCTTTCAGAAGCAGATGTTGCCAGCTGTGTGGAGCAGAGATACTGATCGGGGTGCGCCTCATGTTAAGATTCGCTCCACTGGACTGGAGACTGGAGATGTGGGGGAAGAAAGCGGGATGCAAGAATACAGATTTACAGGCCCAACAACAGGTACTGATATCCGAAATACTTCAAAGATTTCTCCCTCTTTGACAACTGATTCACCCAAACTAAAGCATGTCCAAAATGTGCTTCTTATGGGACTGTTTACATTAACTAAAAAAACACAGCATTTTTAGTCGTTTTTATGAATATATGTGAATGGGGATTGTTTTGACAAAGCTGTCATCTGCACAAAGCTGTCAATGTTCAACGTGAACCTGGTGTTAATTCAGAACCAATAAAATTAAAATGGGCATGCTTGATTATTATATAAATTATATTTAAGACAATTCTAATCTAAGTGAGATTTTTGAGTGGCGCTTTAGGTCACTCTTTGAGATTTGTTTTAAATTTGTGTACTCAACTCTGTATTTGACAAATGAACCACTAGTCTAGCGTAGCCAGGCCTTAAGAATTATAGTTCTAAACGGGTCGGGTCGGCCCGACAAACTCGACGGGACCCGCGGGTTCGGGTCGAAAATATAAGCAAATGACTCGGGTCGGGTCGGACCTCGGGCTTAATCTTTTCCACCCAGTAAAAAAAAAATATATTAATCATCGCTGCTGTTCACCGTAACGAAAGTCTGGCTGCTGCGTGCAAAGTGCATCGCGGGTGGCTGCTGGCCGAGAGGAGAACGCGCCTCAGTCCATCTCCATCCACTTTGGACGCACGTTATCTTCCTCCACGATGCCGATTATAAGCATATGATTATGTTTGTAGGCTAGGCCTATTTTGTTTCAAAACTCGTAGCCCGCCCGCTGGTTGGCAAAACACGGTCGGAAGACTAGGAAAAGGAAAAGCTTGAGAAACCTGACAGGAGTACCACTCTGTCGGGCTTTTCACTCGTGGGCGCGAGCTAAAAAGCAGCACTGGATGCAACGGTGATGCTGACCTGGCAATCTTGTTGATGGACTAGTAAGTCAATCTTTCTAAGTTTGTGTGCATTTTATTTTGTGATTTCACCGGAATGAATAGACGCCGCAACGGCAATAGGTTGTAGAGCGCGCGTCCGAGTCGGGCCGCGGGACGGGTTCGGGCAGATAATTCATGTTGATGTGTCGGGTTACATCGAGTCCGGGCTTTAAAAGCCACGGGCCGGGTCGGGTAATAATTTTCAGGCCCCGTCCCAGAACTCTATTAAGAATGACGACAGAAAGTCTGGATTCAGCTTTTATTGGTCAAGGACCGCCCAAGAGGAAGTCTGAAGGACATTTGACATAGTCACAGTTTGGTTTGTTCCGCGTCATGTTTATGGGCGTGAAAATGTAACGCCGATGTCCCTGCAATACCAGACAGGCATGCATCTATCAATTATTCATTCAAGAACAGAGCTGCGAATTTCAAAATCCAGCACTTATTTGATCCTGGTGAGCGCTCCTTGTCAGTTTTAAACACAACTGCGTTCTTCTTCCACTGAGGGAGTTTGGTATCACAGCATTTGTTTCCAGACGGACAGTGGAACGCAACAGAACGTCTCTACGGACATCTTCTAGAATTCAACCAATCGATAATCGAGCTTCGAAAACTCCTGAAGTGTTTCCAGATAAGTGTGTCATATGCATCAGACATTCAGCCATACGGTCCGTGGATCGTGACGTCTGAGGCTGAGACTACTGAACCACCAACACTAAGATACACAACAATGCAACACATTAAGCCGACTTAAGTCCATGTCATGTTTTCATTCACATCAAATGAAATATGTAATCTACCCCTGAATTAAGTCCATTAAAATGCTTCACATTTCTCAGGTAATATCCTGCATGATGTACAATGCACAATGGTTTTAGAATGCAACAACTGCTGTCAACAGGATCAGGTGCACCTAAAATTATATACGTCAACACATCCAAAATGCACAAAAGCACACACATTTGTCTGTCTGTGAAACCAGTTTTTCTGTTTATGTAACCATGAACTGTCTATAATGTAATGTCTATATGTAACAGCAATGTGAACTTATTACAGTGATAACCTGTCTGAAGCAACCTGAAGGGCCTCAATCAAGGGTATAGTGGTGATCATTTTAGTGGTACTGAACCAGGTACCTTCTGGTAACCTGGCTTATTGATGGCATGGTGGACAGTGTTACTAACAGTGACATTCCCCTTCCCCAACCACATACCCTGGTCATCCAAATGACCATTAAAGAAGGATAGGGAAGGGATGAATACGTGTAAAGGAAATTTAAACCAAAGTTGAGAAAGATCAGGGACTCCTACAGGAGAGCGGTGGAGTGCAGATGCAGGACAATATGTGGAGAATAGTTTTGATGGGAGTAACAAAGGAGAATATTAAGATGTCTAAAAAGCAGAACCAGTTCTTTAACAGGATTGATTCAAGGTCTTCTGAAGTTCACCATCCAACCACCCATGGCCACTGGCTCCCCGAGACCTCACAGCTCTAAGTATCTTTTGCCTACATTCCTACTGAGCCTTCAGCTAGTAAGAAACTGCCAGTCTCACTCACAACCCTGCACCTGTCACACTTTCACACCTCAACTGGCACCGGCAATCCTGACAACTCAGTTCAAGCTGAACGTCACAGCAGACCAGGTTCAGAGGGAACCGAGAGGCACCTGTTACCATTAGTCCCTTCCTGGAAAGAGTCCTTGTACTCTGGAAAACAACATGTTGGGTCAGACACCAAAGCACCCCACTGTTAACAACAGCTAACGTCACTGAACTCTCTAACATGACAGTAGAGAAGTACAGTCAGGCATATGACGCTTTCACAGACGCGTTGCCATGGTGATGAGCTGGCCCAAAGTTAACTTCCGTTCTGTTAGTTTATACTGTTT
The DNA here is from genome assembly GCA_030378365.1 of Hybognathus amarus. Classification (NCBI taxonomy): domain Eukaryota; kingdom Metazoa; phylum Chordata; class Actinopteri; order Cypriniformes; family Leuciscidae; genus Hybognathus; species Hybognathus amarus. The sequence goes on along the minus strand of JAQIUQ010000726.1, from coordinate 253,462 downwards.
ATTGGATAATACGGCATTGACTGCAAATGCAGTGAAAGTTAAGGTGATGAGCAGGTTGTTGAGCTGTGGGGTGCAACCTGACCTTGGGAGCCAACGCAATTTAAAAAAAAAAAATGTTAAGGTTTCCTAACAAAAAGGGAGACGGCGGAATTAAAATAGCTAGGTTTATCCAAATCTCCGGTAGAGTGTTTCCCATGCATTTATTAGTGGCAGCCCACCACATTATCAGCGCTGACCGCCACATATTGATTTCCGTGGTTTTTTTTACAATTTAAGATGGGAAAAGTTGTATTTGACTGCAGAGTTGCGTGCAGCGCATATTCGCACGCTCCCTCCCTCCTCTCTCTCTCTCTCTCTCTCTCTCAAACACATTGACAGCGGACCAGTCTGTGTATTGAATGGTTAGTATCATAAACAACGCTGCACAGATCCATCCAACATGCTGTCAATGTGAGAGACCCGCCTTAAAAAAAGGTTAGCAAGCATGTAAGAAGCTAATAAGGAGAGATATGTTCACCTAATAAAGCCCCGTCGCACGCGCTCGCCACAGTTTTTTAACACTGCGGTAAATCAGACACGTCGGTAGAAAAACATCTTGTCTCCTATTTTTGTTCAACGGGTCTGGTAGTGTCACATTTCAGTTTGGCCAGGTAACATTTATTTTCTTTGACTGGCAAGAAATACCAGCTCCTATGGTTATTTACTTGTTATGGATTGTCTGCGCAAGTTTGCCGGAAGTTAAGTTTGGGCCAGTTTAATGCACATGCGCAGTACCGTTTGTTTATGTTGTCACTGCTGAAAGCGTTATATGGTGAGATCACCATTTGGCTTGACGATTCTAACTACAGCTTCTTTAATAAACCTGTGATTGTGGGATAAATAAGGGAGTGAGGCAGGAATGAGTGTATAGATTACTAGTTTACAACTTGCAAAAACCAAGGAGCTGGTTCACTTCAAGTGGAAAACAATGTCTGAGGTCTTGTCTGATGTAACAGGCCGCTTACAACCCATTTTACCTCAAATCACAAGTAAACTAGGCTATATTTTGCATTAAGAAAGGACCATTTTAGGACCATGTGTTCACCAGAGATCTTCAGCTCTTGAGTAACAAGAAAACTGAGGTTTTGGCCTCAACTATTAAATTACAGCTAAAATGTCATAATGCAGTCAGTCAGTGTAATGACTCATTTTGGCTTCATAGTGGCATTTTGAGGCTCTAAAGTCTCTTGGCTTTGGTCTGCACTTTGGTCTCATACAACATGAATGACCTTTGCCAATCCGTAAATCCTCTGGCTCTGAGGCTGATGCTTCTGAAGAAAAAAAAGTGGCAATTTAAATCCCATTTCTCGTAAGCTCAATTTTCTGTCATATTTTTGCACATGCACAGCCTGTTATAAAAGACACACACTGCTGTTTATGCATGTGACAAGACTGATGTAACCAACCTTTCACACGTCTGGCATTCTGAGGGAAAAACCACAATTATGAGACAAAGTTGAAGCATGACAGGCAAAGATGATGCAAAGAATTATCCTCGAAAATAAATTAGCAAAGAGAACAAATATCAAGATTATGATTGAGTGGATGTAAAAATAACAACAAACTTTTCCCTTCCCAACCCTCACTATAAAGCAGAAATACCTAGTGTAGCTGATCACAGATCAGCAGTAAACTTCAACAATCACCTCATCCCGAGGACTGTAGGATGTCAGCAGGTTGTCGAGCTGTATAGATGGCAGTCAGCATGGCAAAAGGTTGGATCTGAGGAGGTAAATTTCTTTCCTAAAAGCTCGTCTGGCAAAGGAGAATGGGAAAGCTGCAGCAACATTACTTGCAGTTTCCAAGGTGACGCAGCTGGGAGAGTCAAAGGGCCTGTCACGTGTGTGTAGCACGAGGACTCTGTGTGCTGTTCTGGCCCCAATATCTCCAGCCTCCAAAAGCAGACTGGCTCCCACAGCCACTTCCTACTTTTTCAACACGGGTCTATAACCCCTGTCCCTGTCTCTCTCGTTCACTCTCTCTCCCCAGCCACACTTCCTGTGGGAACTGTAGGCAGCAAAGCCATTTAAGAGCTCAACATCCTACAGTCCTTTCTATTTAAACAGGCCTACTACTTTAGTCATTAAACTCATGTTAATTACACTGAGATTAGGGTATATTAGGGTTAGGGCACACTATTCGCCATAATGGTTTTGTATCGCTTGACATATGATTGGAATCACTTCAAAAAGGAAGATAAGTTAAATGCAACATTTGCAGCACAAATCTCACAAAGACTGTAAAGGAATGTTATGAAATCTTTGTGCGCACTGTCAATGTTATGGGAAAAAAAAGTTTTGAAAGTGATTCCAACGATGTCATTCCTCCGTGCCATTATAGGGAATTAACACGCTGACACGTAGTAGTCTTCCGCATTCAGTGACCTTTGCGCACTGCCACTTCGGATGAATCACCAAGCACTTTGGCGAACTGATGAAGGACTACACTAGGTTTATTTATACGGTGTCATGCCGAATAGTGATGGTCTGCCGAAAAATGATGGGAGCACGCGCAGCGTGTTAAAGATGTATCGCCTATTCTCTTTACGAATGCAGTTGCTTTTATGTGGATCAAACAGACATAACATGCAAATAAACATCGCTCACCCAGTACTTTTTACCTATTAAAATTAGGGCTGTCAACTTTAGTCGTTTAGTCGACTGATCAGTCGATGCCGTCTTGGTCGACTGAAATTCTTATTGGTCGACCAGTCGCATTTTTTTTTTTTGCCAATAGAAATACATTTTCAATGATTTACTCCTTGATATTTATTCCTTTATAAAGCAGTTATTTATTACTGTATTCTAAATATAATTAGCCTATGTTTTATCCCCATCTTTAAATGCTTTAATTTAGGCTATTTCTTGTAACTGCGCCACAGTTTAGCGCACACACATAACACACTCGGGAACCGCACCTACTGGCTGCGCTGCTGCTCGCGCTCAGTAAGGGATGTACCGGTTGGTAGTTTTGCTGTATTCATTCAGTTCACGCTACTTTAGTCGACAGAATGTCCAAGAAATCTAAATCTTTTGTCTGGCTACATTTTTGTGGAGGTAGGCGACGGTGGCGACCGCGTTGCTCCATTATGAGCGCGCACATCGCGTGCCTATTTGAAATCGAACTTGAGCGCAAAAGACATGAGCAGCTCTTTTAACGGCTTTATCATACTGACTCAATAGATTGTTTTCTTAATAGGTTTTTATTTGTACACTTGACTCATTTGAAAGTAGCCTAAATAATGTAACAAAACGAAATTAAACTTATATGCTATCTTACAACAGAGCCTAGATTTCAGATTGTTTTTTAGGCTATTTTGTCTGTTGTTTTAAAACGCCTAGCAGCTAACAGATCGGCTGGACGAAAGTTAATCCATAGCTTTGTAAGTAAAGAAGAATACAGCCTGTAACGAGAGCTTTTGTTAGGATTTTTCATTATGTGGCAGATAGCAGTTATATTATTTAGTAGCGTGTGGTGTGTGATCAGGTGCGCGATTGTGACTGTCACTATAGACCAAGGACAGAGCTCCTCACTTGCAGTTAAAAAAATCACTTAATGTTCAAAGAATTGTATTATTAATATAGTTTTATTTATTTTCGATGTTTTTTCGTTGTTGTTTTATAAATGCTCTGACAATTGTTTAAAAAATGTTCAATCAAAACATCCGTTTTGTTTTGTTTTTTAGTCGACTAATCGTCGCGCAGGACAAGATCTTGGTCGACTAAGGATTTCTTTGGTTGATTACAGCCCTAATTAAAATACCTGTAAAGGGTCAATACAACCATTATAATGCAGTACTAGTTCACCTTCCAAAAAGTGATTGAAGCCTCTAACTTACATATTGAATTTGATTGAAAGGTTATTTCTGCCCTGAAATTAGTCAATTATATTCATGAGGATTAAATCTGACTGATTATAACTCACCTACTACTTTTTACCTATTAAAATACCTGTAAAGGGCCAATACAACCATTATAATGCAGTATTTCACCTGAACAAACAAACGCGCTACCTTGTTTTATTTTAAAGTTTGGACATTCATCTCGGCGAAACGCTTTAATCCACTTCTTCCTTATACTTAATTCAGTCGGGAATCCATGAAAACTTAAGTAGGGTTGGCGTTGTTGGTTAGATTTACAAAGTGGAACAGAGCAGTGACATCTAGCCTTCATTTCGGCCATTGTTGAACTGCGTCGGAAGTCGACATGCACAAAGTTGACAAATTACCATTACCACATAATTTACCATTATCCACTATGACTAGAGTGAGAGTGTGATCTTTCGGTTTCTCTAATTTCTCCCAGTTCTTTCCAACAGCCAATGTTTACTCAATCATACTTTGTACTTTTGTTCTTAATTAAAAAATGAAAAATAAAAAAGCATTAGTGAACTCTTGTCTTCCAGTGTCTGGCTCGCTGGGTGTCGGCCACGATTAGTACAGGTTTCTATCTACTCAGCAAGCTGAGACATGTCAGACACACTAAGAAGTGGTATTTAATTAAATGGACCAAAGTTACCATGTGGAACTGCTCATATATTACTCAGCCTTTCTCGTGTCACTTGTATTTAGGTGGAATATTCAAGAATGTAGGTCTTGTGGTGGTCATACACAGTCCCAGCTGGGTACTCCTTACTAACAGGTAGTGCTATCTCCTCCAATACAGCTTCAGAATACCATACTATTAATATGTCCTGCAATATTGTGCACAGAAGTGCTGTACAGAATTCTGTATTTTCAGCAATACACTCAGATTAACTCATCATAAAAGTTAAATCATAAAAGACTTATTATTTGATTTCAAAACAAAAAAAATATTAAAACACTTTTGTTTCCAAGATGAAAACTGGTAGCATACTACTGTTCATGGCACAATGCATAATGTTACACATGTTATTTACATTTCCGTTTGATTTAGGGATGCATGATATTGGATTTTGGCCAATATTCGATATGGCAATATTTTCTAACTAATGCCGTATTTAATGCCGTATTTTAATGTTGTATTTATTTTTATGTAATGTATTTGTATTTTTTTAAGTGCAAAAAAGCGTATTAAAACTTCTATTAAAGTTCTCAGTCAAGAGCAGTGAGTGATTTCCTCTTTGTGTTTTGTTGTTTTATCTACATTAAAGGGATAGTTCTCGCAAAAATGAATGAAATCATAATTTACTCAAGTTGTTTTAAACCCAAATAAAATTCTTTCTGCAGTTGAAAATAAAATTTATTTGGAAGAATGTGGATAACCATTCAGTTGCTGTACTCCAGTGACTAACAATAACAACATTAGATCTTTTTAAATCAAATCAATTTAAATCATTTTTAAATTAAATCTTTTTTCAAGTCATTTGGTTCAATCAACGAACGAAATGAACGAATTGACTCGGAAAAAGATTTGTTCATTTTGATGAACGAGTTCGAACAGGAGAGTCACTAATGTGCATCACAGAACAGAGCAAGGCGACCATTTGAGCTTATAAAACTTAATCTTTGTTATTTTTTAGTTTTTTAAATGCGCGATCGTATCGCTTGATAAGACCCTTGTTCATCGTCTGGAATCGTTTAAAGCCCTTTGAACCATTTGCAGTTTGCACTGAAACTGTCTTGGAGCTTGAACCGTTTGGTTCCCATTAAAGTGCATTATGTGGGGAAAAATCCTGGAATGTTTTCATCAAAAACCTTAATTTCTTATTGACTGAAGAAAGAATGACATGGATATCTTGATAACATGGGTGTCAATGATCAGCAAAAGTTTTTTTTTTTTTTTTTAAAGTGAACTACTCCTTTAACTGGTAAGCAGTGAGCAGTGTATATACTAGTTTTCCATGAACAACACAGCCAAAGTTGGGTCCCATTTATAAAAATTACATTAAGGTTTCTGATTGGCTATTGCATAAATGGCTGTAACCTTAGATCATTGTAAATAATAGCTTGAATAAATGTGGAAGAATAGATAAGATCAAAAACAGCAAACAAGAGCTCTATAACTCCTATCTGTGCCTGAACAAGACAAATGAAAAAGATGATCTCATGGTATTATTTAAAAATTAAGGCAATGTTCAACACATCTGTTTTTTTAAGAATTTCTCAATCTCAGACAGACAAACACAAACACGCTGGCACGCATTTTTTTGCACAGCCAATGACAGCGGCACATAAAATGCTGACAAGGGCTTCTGACCATCAGCTGACCAAACAGAGCAAAGCCTGCCTTCTACCAACAAAACCAGAATAGCTGGGAAAATGTGAGCATTTCGCCCTACTCCATACACTGCAATTCTTAATCCATAAAACTAGAAAATAATTCTAGCCCTCCTTAGGATGAACTAGTTTCAGACAGATCACAATACACTCCCTGTAATCTGTCAAATTCGATCTGGTTGGTTGGAAGGTGTCACATGAACAGGTCTAAAACTTGTTCCAAAACTGATTTGTCAGACACTAGGGACCAGCAGACTTGCAAGATTAATGTCAATGTGACTTTATATGGAGCAAGCACCTGTCATCATAGCAGGATGTTCCTGATGGTATCTTTCCCACAATCCTGTCATGTGCTGAGGGTCTGATCTTTCACAATCATAGCAAAACATGGCTACCCTCCAATTTATTTTTCCATAAAGTTGTATTGGTCACAACTTTGACTTATCATCTGATAAAGATCAGATCAGAACAGACCGTCAAAAGCTAAAATACTGGGTCAAATTCAGGTTTGTGAGGATCATAATCCTGTAGGTCTGTGACAATACTATTGTAAAAAATATTACTATTGAATCTATTCTCAAATAAATAAATTTCTAAAAAATAAAATTTAAAACGATTTTAATTAAATTTGAATAAAAACATTTGAGTTTTAAGTGTGCAAATCTATGCAAACAATTAGTTTATTCACATCCAAATAATGTTGTTTATTTGTGAAAAAAACTGGGGTTATCAAGCAGAAGTATTGTTAAATCTGGTTAAGTTAAAACCTCTTTTCCTGATTAAAAAAACAGCCCACTGTTTAAAGAGTTACTTCACCCAAAAATTACTGTTGTGTCTGTTCAGAAAATTTCTGATTACTTTAAGATCTCTTTATTAACGTTTTGAAGGGTCAAAGTGGAAGTTGCGTACGGTCAATGGAGGGAAAGAAAGCGCTCAGATTTCATCAAAAAGATCTTTATTTGTGTTCTGAAGATGAACAAAAGTCTTACGGGTTTGGAAAGAAATGAGGATGAGTGAAAATGACAAAATGTTCATCTCTTGTCAAACTAACCCCTTTAAGGTGTTAAATGATATTAAGCAAAATCAGAGATTCATTGCACTTATTGAAGTTGCAATTTACTAGTACGTTCACACCAATATAAGAGATGGAGTCGGAAATTTTAACTAGTTCTGTTGTTATAACTTGGATGTTTGTTTAAATTTATATTTAAAGAGATGTACCTGATCTGTCTGGATGAATACGACATTTTCTGCTAAACAACAAATATTTGTGCTATTCCCTGTATAACTAAAGATGACATTTAATGGCTGTGTGGAGGTGGCGTATGATTTACTGTTGTTTTTTAATAATGAAATGCAGTGGGCTGCAGTGTTTACAGTACTTCCAGGATGACACTTCTAACTTGATTAATGTAGCAGTTTTATTGGCCTGTTCAGACCAGAAGTTAATCATAAACGAATGAATCCAATATATATCTTGCCACAAGGAGCACATTAAACAGCCTCAACATTCTACGGCTTTTAAAAGCTAAATCTCCCTCTTGGCCTTATTTATGGTAAAAGTAATGTCAATATTTTGAAAAAATTATATAAAATAATAATAATGGGTCTCATTCACGAAGCATGAGTATGCAGTAAGAACGATTTTAAGAACAAATCACTATTCACCAAAAAAAAATTTCTAATTACAAATTTACGAAAAATATAGGAACAACAGAAACCACACATACCACGCAAAAAGCACTTACTCTGTACGGCCTTATAATCATGCTAAAGAGTTATAGTTCATCTGAAAGCGACTATAATTACATTGAAGTATGTTGCATTAATTGTATCATATAATACATAATAAAATGACTAAATATTACAATTTCATTTCATTTTAAATAAATTCCAGTGACGTTATAGCTTTCTCTGAATAACACAGATATATAGGGCCCTATAATTTCTGCGATTACGGAATAAAAAGCACACTCTTTTTACAACTAAAATAACAGTAAAGGGTAAAAAAAATGAATTCCCAAAAATTAAAACGGAAAAAAACGGAATTTGCAAAAATTAAAACGGAAAAAACGGAATTTGGGAAAAAAATAAAATGGAATTTGGGAAAAATAAAACGGATTTTATAGGGCCCTAGATATACGCGTGTGTACAGCTGGCTAATGAGCTGGCTAATCTGGGTCTGTATAAAAAACGGGTTTATTGTGAGAACTGGTGAGAATGGCACACTTGGCAAGTTTGACGAGAGTGACGAAAGGCTGTAAGGAAATCGTGTGCAGAAAGCCCTTATACTGAGATGGTTTGTGGGTGTTTTATGCAAATGACTAACTTTTTGTGCACTGCGAGCGCTCATTTAGAATACTCTAAATTCACCAACGTTAGAAATGATGTTAAGAACATAATCATGTGCGTACAAACATGTTGTGAATAAGGCGGAGATTCTTCGTGAGAAGCTCTCATGAGCGTACAAATACGAAATAATCTACGCAATTATTAGTATTGAGACTCTTTGTCGCTTTATTAAAAGACAAAATTGTTTATAGATATAGATCATTAATTAGGGCTGATTAATCGCATCCAAAATAAAAGTTTGTGTTTATAAATATACGAGTGTGTAGCGTGTAATAATTTTGTATATATAAAAACACATACATGCATGTATATATTTAAGAAATATTTGCATATATACTTTATATATTTATACAAAAGTTATGCATAAATATAATATTTGATATATTAATAACACATTTTTCTTAAATATATACATGCATTTGTGTGTATTTATATATACACAAAACAATTATACACACTACACTAAACACACATATATTATGTAAACAAAAAAATTTATTTTGGATGCGATTAATCGCGATTAATCGTTTCACAGCCCTTTCAATAATACTAAATTACTTTACATATACAGTTTTAACTTTTTTTAGCATTTTCTTTAAACAATTTATACATACACATATATGGGTCTCTTATTTGAATTGATACAGAATGGCCATGTGACAAATAAAGTAACAAAGCAACTCAATTTATTCCCATGATGCACTGCTGGTGGCTGGCAGCTCTGTCAGGAAGAGCTTGTGGCCTGGCCCAGTTGACAGACATTGTTTATTAGTGATGTCACCACTTCCCGAGAGGGCCTCGGGGGTAAAAAAAAAAAAAAAAAAAAAAGACCACAGATCAGCAAAATGCTGTGACAAAGAGCAAGCTGCACGATACAGCCTTCAGCAAACATTCAATGCCATGATTCTTGCCACATGAAGTCAGATAAGAACACAAACATTTTTGGTGACTATTTAGTAGATGTTAGTTAGATATATCATTTCAGCTATAAATATGTGAGAGGTTATGAGGACTCAAGCTCATCGTGTTTGCATTGCAATGTATCGTATATTATTTAGTTGATGTTACAGTACATAATACTGTAAACATCTGAATTTAAAAATAATGCCCCATCAAACAAGCTAACACAGTGTAGTTATGCTATAGGGATGTCAATTTTCACAAATTCCCATGATCGATCGTCGTTCAAATTAACGATCAATTAATCGATTAATCGTTAGCCTTAATATTGCAATATGCGTCGCTGCAGTGGCATATGGCCAACAGCAGAACAGGGTCTGCAAATGCTGCTCAAAACGCTATTCCTCACCGAATTAATGAGAATGTTTTTAATCTAAACAAAGGGCTAGTGGGATTGTAAAATGTTTCGATGTGATTGATAATTAAGTTAATTATTTATTAATCAAATAAAACGACTAACGTGTCACCAACCGCCTCAGATGCGCTTGTCAGAATGTGTGACTGTTGTGGACGTGCTCTTCCTGGAACAACGCACTGAAAACGGTAACTAAACCCAATGATTTCACAACGAATTAATAAAATAGTGTTCTCATGTTATGAAATGACAGTCCCAAATTAATCATCGTTATTATTAGTCGTGCAATGGATTCTGCTTGAGCGGCACGCGCTGTATGCATAACCATTGAGCACTTTGCTAGCGCGTTAACTCAAAGAAACGCATCCTAAATGAGATTAATCAGATACGTACAAAATAAACATAATACTACAGTTTATATCTGCACAAAATGACGTGACTGCACAAGTGAACTTGAACTAGTCTACTGTCAAGAATGACCCATGTTGTGGACGCGTGCTCTTCCTGGAACAACACGACACGGCAACTAAACCCAAATAATTCACAATGTTTTATTACAATATTGTTTTCTTTATAATGTTATGTAATATGACAGTCCCAATAGTCATTATTAGTCGTGCATCGCCGTTTGAGGAGCGCGCGCTAAAGATCATCATGCTTATTAGCGTCAATTCTTAACCAAATAGACAAGTTTCCCTGGGCACTTCCGCTTTACTTCCTGATTCTGCCAAGAACTTCCGACACAGGCTGAGTAGTAGTGTAAACATGGCTTTGGAATGGCAACATTCAACTGAAAATATTGTTGAAAATGGTGTTTTGACCATTCCGCATCCAAGTAAGGTAACATCATGGGCATGTCGATATGGTCTGTATCGCCGGACCTGGACGTTCCTGTAGCCATGCAGCCGCCGTGCTTTGGAAGGTACTTTAGCCCATCTTATGCTTGTATTAAGATGTTTGTATGTATCCTTGTGCTAATCTATAACAGAACACGAAAGAGTAATAAAAATAAAAAGTAATCCACTCTAGCCTGCCTGCACTAAAAGCATGCTTTAACCCTTCAAAGTCGACTGACGCTCTGAGAGCGCGCACCCCTGACATATCTATTAATAGCTTCGGAATGGATAAAGGTATTGACTTACTTTTTTTTCTATGGAAAAGCTGACATTCGTCTGCGTAATAATGAGTAGACTGTGTTGACTTCCGCGAATGATAAGATCCACATTGGCGCCTTGTAGATGGTTGATGGTCAACATTCAGCAATCGCCACGAGTTGTTACAACCGCGAACAGCACAATATGTCCCGGAGCCGTGTCGGCGTGTAACACCATCAATAGTTTACTTTTTCTGCACGCTAACCAAAGACAGTAAAAGACGCTGAACCGGAAGTCGTTGGCAGAGCGAAAGGCTAATGGTGGCCCGCCTATTTCACTCAGGAAACTTGTCTCATACATCCGATATGAGATAAAGCAGATATGGATAGGCCATAGGCGTACACAAAATAAACTATTACAACTTACATTTGCACAAAAACAAAAGGCTGCGAATGCACACGCCAACGTGTTATCATGATGAAGGTGTAAAATAGTCACCGCGGTCATAACTCCGGTGCGCTCGCTTACATGTTTCGCGGTCTAAGCAGGAGTCAGGACACGCGCATGAACACGCACACGCACGCGGCATGCTTAATCGATGATAGATAAGCTTTATCGATTAAATGTATTATCGACAATTAATCGATCGTCGATTAATCGTTGACATCCCTATTATGCTAGCCTAATGTCACACATAATTGTCTGTCCAAAACCTGAAAAATTCAGTCTTCATAGCCAGTAAACAAAAGGCACAATGAAAATGCTTTTTTTATTTTTTTGGTAACACTTTACAATAAGGTTCATTTATTAAACATTAGTTCATGCATTAACTAACATGAACTAACCATTTGTTACTGTATTTGTTATTCTTTGTTAAATGTTAAATTTTAATAAAGTATTAGTAAATGTTGAAATTAACATTACCAAAGATTAACAAATGCTGAAGAAGTATTGTTCATTCTTTGTTAATGTTAACTAATGTAGTAACTAATGAATCTTATTGTAAAGTGTTACCACTTTTTTTAAATTAAATTTAAAAAAATGTTTAAAGAGGTAAATTGAAAAGTATTGTAGTGGATTCTTTACATTAATTTGTTCTAGATGATTAGACATGCAGTTACGCTTTCTGAATCTAGCTTCCTTATTAGGCGTTTTCGCACAAAAACACCACCTGTGAAGTCATCAAGGCAGTGGCCTTATGTTTCGGACACAGCTGTTGTGTTGCTATGAAACCCAACAGATACATAACTTGAGTTGCTTTCTCACATCTGCACTATTTTTAAAAACACAAAAAGCTTTTGTGAAGCATTGAGATTAAAGTGGTGTGTGGTGACGTACAAAAGCTTTCCAGAAGAAGGCAGCTTCTGACTCACTCACTACTGCCAGACGGTTATTCAGACAAATGATGAGAGGCGAGTGGAGCTTTGCTTTGGTGAGACGTCTTCAGAGAAGAGCCTGGAGAAATGGTAGAATACAGACGGAAGAATAATCCTCCTCTAAAAATGCCAACATGCCCTTTGAACTCGCTGCCAAAACTCCAGCCGCCCATCAAAGAAAAACAGTCTACAAATGCAGCGAGTAAAAGCCATTGAGAAAACAACATCCAAGTCCCTGTCTGTCCATTATGTATAGGTTTGGTCATTCGTATACAACTCGCTACACACTTTACACCACCATTTATGTGTATTAACAATACAGTTAAAACAGTAATAGTATGAAATATCTTAAAATAGTTTTCTATAAGTATATTTTAAATGTATTTATCATGATCCGTCAGAAATCATCGTGAATATGTAATCATCGAGTTTTGTAAAAAATAAAAAATTATATATATATTTATGCATCCTAGATTAGGGTTGGGAATCGTTTGAATTTTTAATGATTCTAATTACGCTTAATATCGATTCCTATTTTATCATTTCCTAATGTCGATTCCAATAAGGTGCTACGCTATGCATAAAGCTTTAATAATAAAACAGATCAACATCAATTATGTAATTTTACTTACATTTTTAAAAATATATTTTTTTAGGACTGCACAATAAGGAAATACCAAAAACATAGATCATTCAATAATTTGATAATGCAATTGACACCACACCTCCATTTTAAAAGACTCAATTTGTGAATGCAGTTCAATGAAAAGAGAACACAAAGTTTCAGTGGCAAGAAATGTTGCTTAAAGGGATATTTCAACCAAAAAAAATAAAACATTCATGAATTACACCCCCCCCCCCACGTTTCAAATCCGAAACCCGTAAAGACTTTTGTTTATCTTCAGAACACAAATGAAGATCTTTTGATGAAATCTGAGAGCTTCATGTCTCTCTATTGACAGCTACGCAACTACCACTAATCCAATGTAAAACTAATCCATATGAATTTGAGTGGTTTAGTCCATGGCTTTATGATTAACTGATTGAATTTAGGCTTCACGTATAAACATTCATCAAGTCACATATCAGTTCTGGTAAACAGAAGCTCAAGCATGTTTGTGTGAGAACCAATGAGGTTTGTTCAATGCTGCATCCCAATTCGCATACTATCCGTCCTAAATAGTATTCGAAAATAGAATTAGTACGTCCCAAACCGTAGTATGTTGAAATGAGTGTTTCAAAGATACCCGGAATGGTCTACTATTCGGTCAGAATCCGAAGTGTAGATCGGTGCACAGCTCTGAACGGCTGATATTGCCCACAAACCATTGCGGTGGATGAGGATTCGGTTAGAACTACAAACACGAGTAAAAAGTGTTAAAAAACTACAGACACGGAGGGGTGCGCTGTGTCCCGCGGCAGTGTAGAGAGGTTTAGATAAACAGGTTTGAGTGATTAATTATCAGTATCTAACCGGACGAAAATGAATTTATTCAATGTTGTCCACATTATATTGCATATGCAGCAGCATTGTGAACTTTTGTAAAGACACGTTTAGCCATTACTTTTTAAATGCATCATTATATTCAAATTGCAAACACGAGGAGAGTATCTGCATGAAAGACCCACGACTGGCAGATGAACGTGCTCTGAAACGGTAGGAAATCAAATTAGATAGAATGGAGGATTTTAACTGTGACAAGATGATTGACAGGGCAGTTTACGGTGACAGGATGCACGCAGCACGCGACAGAGCCGTCCGTTAAAGATGACGTGATAGTATGTCCCAAAGCTTGCCTACTCTTTTGCTGCACACTCAAAAGTATATACTTTTTCTTCACAAAAAGAGTACATACTTTTAGGGCTGTAGTATAAGTAGGTGAATTGGGACGTAGCACTGAGTGTTACACAGCACTTTGCAGCTTCCGCAAGAACCAATGAGGTTTGTTCTAGTGTTACGCAGCACTTTGAGCTTCCACAAGATCCAATGAGGTTCGTTCTAGTGTTACGCAGCACGTCTGAGCTTCCGCAAGAACCAATGAGGTTCGTTCTAGTGTTACACAGCACTTTGAGCTTCCACAAGAACCAATGAGGTTCGTTCTAGTGTTACGCAGCACTTTGAGCTTCCACAAGATCCAATGAGGTTCGTTCTAGTGTTACACAGCACTTTGAGCTTCCGCAAGAACCAATGAGGTTCGTTCTAGTGTTACGCAGCACTTTGAGCTTCCGCAAGAACCAATGAGGTTTGTTCTAGTGTTACGCAGCACTTTGAGCTTCCGCAAGAACCAATGAGGTTTGTTCTAGTGTTACGCAGCACTTTGAGCTTCCGCAAGAACCAATGAGGTTCGTTCTAGTGTTACACAGCACTTTGAGCTTCCGCAAGAACCAATGAGGTTTGTTCTAGTGTTACGCAGCACTTTGAGCTTCCACAAGAACCAATGAGGTTCGTTCTAGTGTTACGCAGCACTTTGAGCTTCCGCAAGAACCAATGAGGTTTGTTCTAGTGTTACGCAGCACTTTGAGCTTCCACAAGAACCAATGAGGTTCGTTCTAGTGTTACGCAGCACTTTGAGCTTCCGCAAGAACCAATGAGGTTCGTTCTAGTGTTACACAGCACTTTGAGCTTCCGCAAGAACCAATGAGGTTCGTTCTAGTGTTACGCAGCACTTTGAGCTTCCGCAAGAACCAATGAGGTTCGTTCTAGTGTTACGCAGCACTTTGAGCTTCCGCAAGAACCAATGAGGTTCGTTCTCAGTGTTACGCAGCACTTTGAGCTTCCGCAAGAACCAATGAGGTTCGTTCTAGTGTTACGCAGCACTTTGAGCTTCCGCAAGAACCAATGAGGTTCGTTCTAGTGTTACGCAGCACTTTGAGCTTCCGCAAGAACCAATGAGGTTCGTTCTAGTGTTACGCAGCACTTTGAGCTTCCGCAAGAACCAATGAGGTTCGTTCTAGTGTTACGCAGCACTTTGAGCTTCCACAAGAACCAATGAGGTTCGTTCTAGTGTTACGCAGCACTTTGAGCTTCCGCAAGAACCAATGAGGTTCGTTCTAGTGTTACGCAGCACTTTGAGCTTCCGCAAGAACCAATGAGGTTCGTTCTAGTGTTACGCAGCACTTTGAGCTTCCGCAAGAACCAATGAGGTTCGTTCTAGTGTTACGCAGCACTTTGAGCTTCCGCAAGAACCAATGAGGTTCGTTCTAGTGTTACGCAGCACTTTGAGCTTCCGCAAGAACCAATGAGGTTCGTTCTAGTGTTACGCAGCACTTTGAGCTTCCGCAAGAACCAATGAGGTTCGCTCTAGTGTTACACAGCACTTTGAGCTTCTGCAAGAACCAATGAGGTTCGTTCTAGTGTTACGCAGCACTTTGAGCTTCTGCAAGAACCAATGAGGTTCGTTCCAGTGTTGCGCAGCACTTTGAGCTTCCACAAGAACCAATGAGGTTCGCTCTAGTGTTACGCAGCACTTTGAGCTTCCACAAGAACCAATGAGGTTCGTTCTAGTGTTACGCAGCACTTTGAGCTTCCACAAGAACCAATGAGGTTCGTTCTAGTGTTACGCAGCACTTTGAGCTTCCACAAGAACCAATGAGGTTCGTTCTCAGTGTTACGCAGCACTTTGAGCTTCCACAAGAACCAATGAGGTTCGTTCTAGTGTTACGCAGCACTTTGAGCTTCCACAAGAACCAATGAGGTTCGTTCTAGTGTTACGCAGCACTTTGAGCTTCCACAAGAACCAATGAGGTTCGTTCTAGTGTTACGCAGCACTTTGAGCTTCCGCAAGAACCAATGAGGTTCGTTCTAGTGTTACGCAGCACTTTGAGCTTCTGCAAGAACCAATGAGGTTCGTTCTAGTGTTACGCAGCACTTTGAGCTTCTGCAAGAACCAATGAGGTTCGTTCTAGTGTTACGCAGCACTTTGAGCTTCCACAAGAACCAATGAGGTTCGTTCTAGTGTTACTGCAGCACTTTGAGCTTCTGCAAGAACCAATGAGGTTCGTTCTAGTGTTACGCAGCACTTTGAGCTTCCGCAAGAACCAATGAGGTTCGTTCTAGTGTTACGCAGCACTTTGAGCTTCTGCAAGAACCAATGAGGTTCGTTCTAGTGTTGCGCAGCACTTTGAGCTTCCACAAGAACCAATGAGGTTCGTTCTAGTGTTGCGCAGCACTTTGAGCTTCCACAAGAACCAATGAGGTTCGTTCTAGTGTTGCGCAGCACTTTGAGCTTCCGCAAGAACCAATGAGGTTCGTTCTAGTGTTACGCAGCACTTTGAGCTTCCGCAAGAACCAATGAGGTTCGTTCTAGTGTTACGCAGCACTTTGAGCTTCCGCAAGAACCAATGAGGTTCGTTCTAGTGTTACGCAGCACTTTGAGCTTCCACAAGAACCAATGAGGTTCGTTCTAGTGTTACGCAGCACTTTGAGCTTCCGCAAGAACCAATGAGGTTCGTTCTAGTGTTACGCAGCACTTTGAGCTTCCGCAAGAACCAATGAGGTTCGTTCTAGTGTTACGCAGCACTTTGAGCTTCCACAAGAACCAATGAGGTTCGTTCTAGTGTTACGCAGCACTTTGAGCTTCCACAAGAACCAATGAGGTTCGTTCTAGTGTTACGCAGCACTTTGAGCTTCCGCAAGAACCAATGAGGTTCGTTCTAGTGTTACGCAGCACTTTGAGCTTCCGCAAGAACCAATGAGGTTCGTTCTAGTGTTACGCAGCACTTTGAGCTTCCGCAAGAACCAATGAGGTTCGTTCTAGTGTTACGCAGCACTTTGAGCTTCCACAAGAACCAATGAGGTTCGTTCTAGTGTTACGCAGCACTTTGAGCTTCCGCAAGAACCAATGAGGTTCGTTCTAGTGTTACGCAGCACTTTGAGCTTCCGCAAGAACCAATGAGGTTCGTTCTAGTGTTACGCAGCACTTTGAGCTTCTGCAAGAACCAATGAGGTTCGTTCTAGTGTTACGCAGCACTTTGAGCTTCCACAAGAACCAATGAGGTTCGTTCTAGTGTTACGCAGCACTTTGAGCTTCCACAAGAACCAATGAGGTTCGTTCTAGTGTTACGCAGCACTTTGAGCTTCCGCAAGAACCAATGAGGTTCGTTCTAGTGTTACGCAGCACTTTGAGCTTCCGCAAGAACCAATGAGGTTCGTTCTCAGTGTTACGCAGCACTTTGAGCTTCCACAAGAACCAATGAGGTTCGTTCTAGTGTTACGCAGCACTTTGAGCTTCCACAAGAACCAATGAGGTTCGTTCTAGTGTTACGCAGCACTTTGAGCTTCCGCAAGAACCAATGAGGTTCGCTCTAGTGTTACGCAGCACTTTGAGCTTCCGCAAGAACCAATGAGGTTCGTTCTAGTGTTGCGCAGCACTTTGAGCTTCCACAAGAACCAATGAGGTTCGTTCTAGTGTTGCGCAGCACTTTGAGCTTCTGCAAGAACCAATGAGGTTCGTTCTAGTGTTGCGCAGCACTTTGAGCTTCCACAAGAACCAATGAGGTTCGTTCTCAGTGTTGCGCAGCACTTTGAGCTTCTGCAAGAACCAATGAGGTTCGTCTCTAGTGTTACGCAGCACTTTGAGCTTCCGCAAGAACCAATGAGGTTCGTTCTAGTGTTACGCAGCACTTTGAGCTTCTGCAAGAACCAATGAGGTTCGTTCTAGTGTTGCGCAGCACTTTGAGCTTCCACAAGAACCAATGAGGTTCGTTCTAGTGTTGCGCAGCACTTTGAGCTTCCACAAGAACCAATGAGGTTCGTTCTAGTGTTGCGCAGCACTTTGAGCTTCCGCAAGAACCAATGAGGTTCGTTCTAGTGTTACGCAGCACTTTGAGCTTCCACAAGAACCAATGAGGTTTGTTCTAGTGTTACGCAGCACTTTGAGCTTCCGCAAGAACCAATGAGGTTTGTTCTAGTGTTACACAGCACTTTGAGCTTCCGCAAGAACCAAATGAGGTTTGTTCTAGTGTTACGCAGCACTTTGAGCTTCCGCAAGAACCAATGAGGTTTGTTCTAGTGTTACGCAGCACTTTGAGCTTCCGCAAGAACCAATGAGGTTTGTTCTGAGTGTTACGCAGCACTTCCGAGCTTCCGCAAGAACCAATGAGGTTCGTTCTAGTGTTACACAGCACTTTGAGCTTCCGCAAGAACCAATGAGGTTTGTTCTAGTGTTACGCAGCACTTTGAGCTTCCGCAAGAACCAATGAGGTTTGTTCTAGTGTTACGCAGCACTTTGAGCTTCCGCAAGAACCAATGAGGTTCGTTCTAGTGTTACACAGCACTTTGAGCTTCCGCAAGAACCAATGAGGTTCGTTCTAGTGTTACACAGCACTTTGAGCTTCCACAAGAACCAATGAGGTTCGTTCTAGTGTTACACAGCACTTTGAGCTTCCGCAAGAACCAATGAGGTTCGTTCTAGTGTTACGCAGCACTTTGAGCTTCCGCAAGAACCAATGAGGTTCGTTCTCAGTGTTACGCAGCACTTTGAGCTTCCGCAAGAACCAATGAGGTTCGTTCTAGTGTTACGCAGCACTTTGAGCTTCCGCAAGAACCAATGAGGTTCGTTCTAGTGTTACGCAGCACTTTGAGCTTCCACAAGAACCAATGAGGTTCATTCTAGTGTTACGCAGCACATTTGAGCTTCCACAAGAACCAATGAGGTTCACTCTCACACTTCAAGCATGTTCAGTTGAGCTTCTGTTTAAATGTTGAATTGATGAATGTTTATATGTGTGAATAAAATTCTAACTTTAATATTATAATCTAAACCCACCGTGTCTCTTCAGACAATATGGACTAAACCGTTTAATTCATATGATTCGTTTTACAGTCTCTTTATGAACTTTTTGAAGCGTCAAAGTGGTCATTGTGCAGACCGTCAATAGAGGAACAGAAAGCTCTCAGATTTCATCAAAAAAAAATCTTCATTTGTGTTCCAAGGATGAACGAAAGTCTTTTTTGCATGAAATAACCCTTTAAAAGAACCACGCAACACAGAAGCTTATGTGAAATTTCCTTTTCAAAATCAATCCATCTCAAATATGCAACAATGCAAATGTCAATCTGTGAAACCCTGAGATGGTAATGTTTACTGAGAGCAAGTGCCATGTTCTTGCCTTTGAGGAAACTACCTGTTTTGACTATCATAGAACATCACCTTACAAAAGCAGCTAGTCAAGTCATACTCATTTAGGCCTATATAGTGCTTTTAACCATGCTAGACCTGAGTGCTGTGCACTACATCTGTACTATTTGCAATATGCAAGATGGAAATAAGTAAAAAAAAGCATAGGTGTCAAAAAACATCACAAAACATACACCAAGACACAACTGCACGTGCACACAGACACGATGACACATTTGCACTCAGCATCTTCTGAGTTTCATTCTCTGGAACATTTGCGACTGGTCGAGCACTACAGGTAACAACTCAAAACGTGTAAAACCACAACAAGACACACTGAGTGTTAAGAGCAGCATTAGCAGAACACAGTGAGATGACAGCATATCTAAAGTGCTTCCTGTCACAAGCTGTGGGCTCACAGGTATAGTGATGGGTCGATCATGAATTTAGTTCATTTTCATTCCTCTCACGTGACAAGGAACGACTCGAACCAAAAGGTGAACAAGGCCTAATCAATTCTGTCTCTTGTACTATACAGAATGCATCCGTCATGTGACAAAATAATGGGTGACACGGACCAGAAGACCCGGGTTCATCATAATTGTCATTGGCTGCATTCTCATTTTTTTCACTAATATGATCAAATTTGCAGAAAAAAGTGTGTTGGAACAATCTGGCTATTGAAAATGCAGGCAAACATTTAATTTAGTTCTACTCAAATGAACAAAATTACTTGAATAAAGATGTGTTCCTTTTACCGAACGAGATCCAATTCAGATCTTTCCATCACACACAGTTATCTGGGTGACTACTAGTGCACTACAAAAACAATATACAAACCACACACTGTCACAATAAATTAGTAGTTCCAAATTATTTTTGCTAAGAAAAAATATTCACGTACATTGTTTATCTGGGAAAAAAATCAAGCTGCAAGGTCATAAGGTCACCAGTTTTCTTATCAACTTTACAATTTTGAGAGAAACAGGTTTGACGGCACGTCTTACACATACAAGAGCCCGGAGAACAACTTCAAACAAAAACTGGATCATCGTACTTGTGACAATGTTACCCATCATGCTCTTTTCTTAAACACTGAACATTGACTTAGGTTAGGGTTTTGTATTAAGGGTTACTTATTCAGATTTTATAACCATTTCAACAGGTGACTAAGTACATAAAAGGTACCATGGCAGTACCAGGGAGGGTACGCTGAAGTGTTTTGAGATATTAAATGTGATATTCATGCATATTCATGTGATATTATTTATATGGTACTCAAAGGTATTTCGAAGAATACCGTGGTACTACCATGTTACCAAAAATAGTACATTTCGGCAAATATTTGCGCTCTTTAAACAGATAGATCCCCCCAAAAGGAAAAAAAGCAATCAGTTACGCACCTACATGTTGTTTCAAACCTGTATAGGCTAAGTTTCTTCTTTTTAACACAAAAGAAGATATTTTGGAAAATGCTTAGAAGTATGTTGGTAACCAGACAGTTGATGGCACCCATTAACATCCATACTATTTTTTCAATCAGGATGTCAATGGATGCGTCAACTGTCTGGTTACCAACATTCTTCAAAATATATTTTTGTGTTTAACAAGAGGAGGAAACTCATGCATGTTTAGAACAACTTGAGGGTGAAAAAGTAATGACACAATTCAACTATGCCTTTAAAACAACACCCATAGTACAGTTACACCATGGTTATTTGCTAATAAACCACGGTAGCTAATTACAATTATATAAATACCAAAGTGTGTACACTGTATCCCAAGGTATTTATAAGAATACCATGGTTTTACTAAGGTAAACATCCAAACACTTGTAGGCTAACTGTTTTTATGTACTCCCACAAGTAGCATATTTTATTGAAGGCTGCCAGATTAATCTCAACATCAACAATGTAGTGTTTTAGATATTTATAAACCTAAGACAGATCACTATCATTATCATAAACACAATCATGTAAATATTATGTCATCATTTACCTCTCAGCAAGCGTGGACTGTGTGCCGCTCATTGGGCTTTCCTTTCTTGATTTTCTTCAGCTCTTATCCAATTAGCATTTTACCATGGTAAAACACCTTTATATTCGAGAGAAAATAACAAACAAAAACAACAGCCGGGTGGCACTTTTGAATTTTGACAGTTCCGTCTTGATGTTTTCGGGAATGTCACCTCCACAAGCTAATGTTTTATATTTCCACGGTTTGACTGTGCTGTGTCATTTGACTTTAGCTCTACAGTTAGTAAAGGAAATCGATGCTCAAAGCAAACACAGATGATCAATGGAGGAAAACTCTTTCTGTCTGTCTGAGACGCTTCATCATTTTCCCAGCCAAAATGCCACCACACAGTCAGACAGGCTTCCCCCTCGCCTCTGTCTGGATACAGTCGCCTTTGTCAATCCCAAAACCACGACTGGAAGTAAACTCAGATGAACAATCTTTTGTTAAAATGTTGCCTTACGAATGAAAGAGACTGTCCGGTCGCATTTCACGTCAGTCCAAAAGCTCTAGGCTCATTTTACAGTCCCAATTGTTACTTCGTGCGTCTCGGTGGTTTCCTATCATTTCCAAAACGACCTACTTCGGCATTCCTAAACAGAACCGAATTCCATAAGCGAATTTCTCAAGTGTAAAAAACAGTACTGTATTGCCACTGTAAAGTTAGTTTGTAAACTCAATATACATCCTTTTTAGGCCCCTTACACGCTGAATGGACTTTTTTCTCCATGAGAATGAGATGTATCCTTCCTGTCCACTCCAACGTGTGGAAATCTGGGGAAATTCACTCAAACGGTGGATTAAAACAGCCACACGGTTCAACCATTCATCGTAATTCTTCTCCTTCCTAGTCCAACTTCCCGAATTCCCACATTTTTCACTACAAAATCGTGAGAAAACTTTACAAATCGTTTGATGTTTGTGCTAGGAGCTGCGGTATAGTTCCCAGCTCAGGAATTCTGCTCAAAAAAGCTTCGTTTCAAAGCGGCAATAAAATACAATCCACGCTTGACGGATGTGCTAAACATATTTTCCTCTCGCGAACGGATTCCCTCTTTTCCCGGGATAATTTGTTTGGAAACTTTGGTTTAGTCGGGTCCTTCCCTTCTTGTCTCCATGTTTTCCAAAATTCAGTAGTTTTTAGCCGTTTTTTCCCACCAGAATCTGTGCACCAAGAATTCAGTCTCTATACAGACGCGAATGAAGAAAACAAACGCATATGTGTTGTCACATGTGTCAGTTTCGCGCTGTGCGAAGATTAAAAACGAGTATGAAAAAATCACAAAAATCCAGATAATTCCTGACTTTCGGTAAAATCACATCCCGGATTCCTACGCCAGCTGCGAGCCTGCGACGCTTCACCTCCTTTTGCGTATCCTTCCGCAAACAGCAATATCGCCTCCCAAGTGTTGTAGACTAGACTAGCCTAGTTGTTGTCAGTGGCAAATTAAGAACATTACTCACTCACTTAAACCAGTAAATCAAGTTAGTTGGTTTACAGATTAGCCCAAAATGGCAAAGAATAAACTAAGTCACTATGATGTATTCGAAAGAAATATTTCCATAGTTAAATTATTGCTGAAATCAATTAAGCATGTGCAACTTTCATATATATTTCTATTCATCATATTGTATTGTAATATTCAACAACAACAACAACAAATATATATAGCTAACCGGGCTTGTATTCGTGATCATGTTGTCTTAAACAAACAGGCATAGAGCTGTGTAGTTAATCAATAAAATACCAAATAAGAAGGAGATAAAACAGAAATAACTCATTTGGAATAAAAGACAGAGCTGTGATTTATTGGTCAATAGTGATAAGGAGTAATTTAAATCTTTTGCGCCATCTAGCGGTTTTGAACAGAATGAATGAATGGATATATTTTCAGTGTTTCTGATCCCACGGTAACAATCTGTAAATAATTTAGCTCGTGTTTGAACAGGGATACTGATATTGGCAGGGGTTTCCCATATGTTAATGAAATTATATAAAAAAAGCAGTTGGGAAATCTTTGTAGTGAAAGTTGTAGGTTCAGAAAATATTTTTTACAAAATAATTGGTTTATTTAACCCTTTTCCTGTCACCCCCAGTTTTGAGAATGGGGGTTAAAATGCACTGTTCAAACTTAAATGGTTGTAATTCAAGAATGCTTTAGAATATTTATTCAAGTTTGGTCTTGTTATAAAGAAATCAAAGTGAAAACACTTCAAAAAATGAAAGTATGAAAAAGTTATGGAAGTTTAAATTTACAGTAAATCAAATATAGCCTACTGCAATATATATTTTTTTATTTGATATAAATATATATTTTACAAAATAGTTTTTACTATAAAATCAAAGCCTTTAATCTAACCAAGTTATGTTCCAAACTTGAAGTTGATATCACAAAAATTGAAGTTCCCATGAGATTTTATTTAGGTGTAGTACCAAAAATAGCCACCGGGTATTGCCATTGAATTCCATTGAATTTAGTTGTGTACATTCTGCCTTAACAAATTAAAACATTTCTGTCCAAATATCAATTCTGTCACAAAATTTGGAACCTTTCTGACAATATGTGTTTTGTCAAGATTAGAAAAGATTTTGATCATAAATTATGAAATATAATGATGCCCAAAAGGGTGGAGCCTGATAAAATAATTTAGAGTACCATTTCTATGCTAATGCAACGTTCAATTATAAAACGGTTTTCACAGGAATTCTGAGTTTATAAGCTTTCAAATGATACCTAATTTATGATAACTACTAATATATGTGATATAATAAAAAATGCGATAAAAAAAGATAATATTATATTTTAGAGGATAATATATATATATTAGCCTATAATTGTTTAGAGGATAATATTATATTATACATTTTATTGAAAAATAATAGATTATGAACTTTTAGCTTGAAAACCCAAAGTTATGATTATTAAAGGTGTGTGCGTCAACTTGTGACAAGAAACCATTTGAAAATCCACAAGACCAAAAGGTTAGTGGTGAATTGAAGTTGTGTCATTAAACCTGTAAAACCAATTACTATCTGGGAAGAGAGTGTGGCCTGGGTTTAATTCTGCATTCATAGAAGATGTTTGAGAAGAAGGAAATACTGAAGAAAATAAATTTCTGTCTTCTGAGGAAATACAGTATCAGCTTTTGCAGTAACAGGTAATGTCGTTACACAAGAAACCCTTCTCTCGTTCACAGGCTCAATAGCAATAGCAGATGTGAAACATGAGTGCACTCTCATTGTCATTGTACTTTTTCTGTTTGATTGCACATTCATGTTTATGTGTAGTTGCGGTTTTGAGCACTTTGGTTTGGAGTTCGTAACACAGTTCACTCAGTCATTAAAATTCACATTTATGTGGGATTTTTAAAGTTGTTTTCTAGACCTTGGAATGTCATCATGTGCATCAAATTTGAATATGTCATGGGAAAGTAATCAAAATTAATAAAATCTTAATATGTCACAGAATTTGTTAAGTCCGAACAATTAGAGACAGAAGAATTGTTAAGAAATTGATACAAATTGAAATTCTTAACAATTATACAACAGAAATGGTTAAGTCGAACAATTAAGTCCGAGTTGTTAATTCATATCTTAATATGCCATTAAAAGTTGTGTGAATGAATAAAATGTGTCAAGAGGAATAGTTATATGTCAATGGAAATTAATGAAAATGAATGAAATCTTAATATGTCATGAAAAAGTGATTCAAATTGAGTTGAGGAAATAAATAATGTCTTACTATGTCACAGAAATTAATAATGTATTAATATTTTATGGAAAATGTACATTATTACATTTACATATAACATTAATATGTCATGCAAAAGTTTAAAATGTCATAAAAAATTCATGAAAATATATATAATCTTAATAAACAAGAAAAAGTCCTGAAAATTTGTCTCTTAATATGTCATGGAAAAATTGTGGAAATGAATAAAATCCTAATATGTCAAAAAAATGTGGTAAGTAAATATTACATTTTGGGAAAGTCAGGAATTGGAAACTTTTTATGTAAATGTCTCCAGTAAAATGAATGGAAATTAATTAGTCAAAAGGTGTAGAAACTATGTTAAGTTAAACTAAGGGATACTGTTCACCCAAAATTTGTTATTCTGTCATCAAGTTGTTTCAAACCTTTCAAAGAAGATTTTTTTTTCATAATATGGAAGTCAAAGGGGTCCATCAACTATTTGGTTACCCATATTCTTCAAAATATATTCCTTTGTGTTTAGTAGAAGAAATATAATAGAGTAAACAATAACAATGTAAATAACAGAATTTTCATTTTTGGCTGAACTATCCCTTTAACACAATTCTTCTAGCTACATATATCAGCATATATGCCATTTAACCCTTAATCACTCTTAAAGGACAACACTTAAGGTCTTTGGGGTCATATTGACCCCAGACTTTTAAAGAGTGATTGCATAAGGAAATATACATTTTTTATATGGAAAACTATATATAATTGTTTTAATTCACTTCTCAACTAATCATTTATGCTGTGTTTTTTTGGGAATTTTTTAAGTTTTCTGCCTATTTACTGCACAATTACATAACTAGGCCATAAATTGGTACATGAAAAATGCTTTTTTAAAGAAAAAAAAGACTTAAATTATGATGATAATTAAATCTAAACAGTTTTTGGACATTGCTCTATGTGTTAGGGATAGAATACTACCATCTGGTGGTTAGTCGAAAAACAGTTTTTCTTATAGTTAAGGAATTAAAGTGCAATGACCACATCTATCCAATAGGGGTCCATAGAGACCCATTCATTTTCACTTCATTTTTCTTGATGCTTCAAATTCTCCTCACAACTTGATATATATGATATATATATATATATATATATATATATATATATATATATATATATATATATATTTTGTGAATTGCACAAAATATTTTTGTCAAAATTAGAGTTTGGTGTTGTTGTCTGATAGATTTTGAATTATTTGTTTTTGCAAATTATTATACATAGGCTACATTTGCATAAATATTACAAGTCAGCACTATGACATGACTGTAATCACACACTATTCATTTCAGAAAATTATTTATCAACAATTATTAATTTTTTAGAACAAGAGATTTTAGAACAAAATAAATTTAATAAACCAATATAATACAAAACAACAGCACTAATAAACTGTAATGAACAGGATCCATACATGTGTGTGTTTGTGTGTGGCTGTGTGTGTGTGTGTGTGTGTGTGTGTGTGTGTGTGTGTGTGTGTGTGTGTGTGTGTGTGTGTGTGTGTGTGTGTGTGTGTGTGTGTGTGTGTGTGTGTGTGTGTGTGTGTGTGTGTGTGTGTGTGTGTGTGTGTGTGTGTGTGTGTGTGTGTGTGTGTGTGTGTGTGTGTGTGTGTGTGTGTGTTTGTGATAGAAAGCTCATTCAACTTTGTGTTTATGCTCTAGGACCAGACCTTGATTTAAATTAAATTTTTCTTTGATTAATGCCAGTTTTGTTTGTTTTATTTGCCAATTTCTGTAAAAATGCTCTCTGTTGCAGTCATGACATGTGTGTGTTTGTGTGTGTATGTGTGTGTGATGAGATAGAACGTTTGTTCTTACTTTCTATTTATGCTCTAGGACCAGACCTTGGTTTATAAGTGGAACATGTCAGATTTATAATGGATTTACTTTAATTTTTTTAACAAACAAAATTAAAAAAGTATTTTTTTTTCATTTTCCCATTCATTTTCAATGTGGGGTCATTTTTTTTTTTACACACCTTTAGAACAACCGAATCTGGAACCCAGTTTATTTTGTGCATGTTTAGATAGATTATTTAGAAAAAGTCACTGAGTTTCATGGCCCTGAGATGAAGGGAACATTTTTAAAAATCAAGGAAATGTCCAGTGGGGTCATATTTACCCAAAGAGTGATTAAGGGTTAATGGTCTATTTCACTTTAACAGCATGTCCATTAGAATCCTCCAGCTTGCACCGTTCCTTCCATCGCCTGTATTTGATGCGAGTTTTCCTGCAGGCGAAACGTGCGATGTCCACCATGAAGACCCAGGAGAGAGTGTAAATAGCCACCCCACAAACCTTCACTATAAACAATGGCTTTGGAGAGGTTAATTCACAGTACAGCATCCTGCTCCCGACCCCGATCCTCACACAGGCGAACAGAAGAATGAAGAGCAGGTCCACCACATCTCCAGCTAAACTGTCGTAGCGGCCCATGCGCTTGAGGAACCAGCGGGCCTGCAGGAGCGGGTTGGTGATCTCACTGCCGAAGAGGACGGCGCAGGTCTCGATGCCGAACTCGCCGAGTCCCAGCGCCAGCAGGATTCCGAAGATGCTCATGGTGTGGTGGGCCAACATCACCGGACCCTCGGTGCGGAAATGCACACACCAGGCCATGTCGAAGAAGAAGTATCCCAAGCTGAGAACAAGAGCCAGGATCTGGAGAGATGTGTTCTCAGTGCCTGGACACCAGAGAGTCAGAAGTCACATCTAATTCATTCTTAAAGGCTTGACAAGCCGTTGTAATTTATAAACAATTACTCTAATATGAGATATGATCCGTGCGGATCAGCGATGGTGCCCTAACTCTGGTGAGACAAGAGGATTGAGTACATAAACTAGCAGTTTATACTAAATTCAGTTCTGTATTTGTATTCATTTTCTGGAATTTATTGTTAATTATTTAAATTAAATTGGTATATTCAATGATTATCATTATTATTATTTTGTCCAAAGGTTCTATAAACTGTTCCTAAAGTTGTGGAAATTAGTATTTTAATGTGTTATGGAAAAGTTGTGGAAATGAATCAAAATCTTAACATGTAGTTAAAAATAATAAAATGTTATTATGTAATGGAAACGTTGTGGAAATTTAGTAAAATGTTCAGATACAGGCTATATATAAAAAATAGGGCTGTGAAATGATTAATCGTGATTAATGGCATCCAAAATAAAAGTTTGTGTTTATATAATATATGAGTGTGTAGTGTGAATAATTATTTTGTATATATAAAAACACACACATGCATGTACGTATTTAAGAAATATTTGCAAGTATATACTTTATATATTTATACAAAATATTATACATATATATAAATATTTGATATATTAATAAAACATTTTTCTTAAATATATACATGCATATGTGTGTATATATACAAAATAATTATACACACATACTGTATATTATGTAAACAAAAACTTTTATTTTGGATGCGATTAATCGTTTCACAGCCCTATTAAAAAAAAACGTTTTTATTTTCCTATTATTTCAAAAGTCATGCTTGACAGGGTAATTTAAATACAATTATAAAATGAATTTATAATATAATATAATATAATATAATATAATATAATATAATATAATATAATATAATATAATATAATATAATATAATATAATATAATATAATATAATATAATATAATATAATATAATATAATATAATATAATATAATATAATACATTTTATTTATAGGCACCTTACATGACACTCAAGGACACCTTACAGACACAATAAAACAAATCAACAATAATCAAATACTCATTATTACAATATACAACCTTAGATACAAGTAAAATAAAAAATAAAAAATAATAAATAAATAAATAATCACATAAAAGCCTGCCGGAAAAGATGGAAAATATAATATAATAACCAGAGCTGACCTAACTCTTAAACCTAAACATAACTACTGGTAAAACTCTTGAAACTTTTAACCCAATAAAAGTTAAAAAAGAGGGTGGTGTGTCTAAAGGTTCAATAAGTTCCATAAAAAAATATTTTAAGTACTGCCTTAGATCCTTAAGTCCAAATCTGCAAAAAATAAAACTAAACCTATGTATTTTATATTGTCTTGTATTTTACATGTTTTGTTGTGCAGAACAATTAATTTGTGCAATAAAAAAAATCATAATCGTTAGTCAAAATCTGAAAATGTGCTTCCCCTCAGGAAGGACGTTCCTTTCTGATGATGTCAGTTTGACGTAGATATGCAGATATGCACTAAAATCAATTCCTCTATTTTTTCCTCATTCAATTTTTCTTTTAATTAGGAAATACGTCACAATACTGAAGTAAAAAGGGTTCCAAAATAAGACAGGACAACTTGCCTGGGTGTGTGAAAGGCCATGGCCCAGCAATGAACCCAATGTAGGCAGTCACACAGACGCTCAGGATGCCATGGAGTAAAGTCACCAGCCTGCAGTTCCACTCGTAATCTCCATCACTGTTCAAGTGACACAGCAACACGTACAGAAAGAACCAGCCAATCAGGCTGCAGCTAGTCTCAATAATCAGCCACGCCATCTCTGCACTGGAGACAAAATAGATGCAAATATTAATAAGATAGTCAGCAAATATTAGAAATTCCTGTCAGGGTTTATTAGTTAACTAAAATGTTGTTACTTGAAATAAAATAAACTTTTAACTGAAAAAAGAAAAACATTTTTTTTTATAAATGTAAATATTTGTAATATATTGTATATGTATAAGGCCTATATAAATGAATATATACACTTTTTTAAAGAAAAGTTTAAATGAAAAAAACAATCAAAAACAACAACAAAACTCAAAATTAAATAAAAAACTGCAAATATGAAAATAAAACGAATTAAAAATATGAATAAGAATATAATTGTATCTGGCATCCAATCAAGACACTTCCTTTTAGAAAATGTTTACTTTGAGTTTGACAGTGTTTTATAAGACAAAATAGATTATTAATAATTAACAAAATATTAAGATATGCAAAATGCTTAGCGAAAATATTTGAAATGCCTGTCTGCGTCCCGCTTAATAGTTATAGTTATAACCATAAAAATATAAAAATTGAAATAAAATATTTTAAAATTTGTATTCAATAGTTGCCAATGCAGCAGTCCTAAAATAAAATAATAAATAAATAAAAAATTAATAAACAATTTACACTTATTAAAAATGATAAAAACACAACAACAAAATGAATAAAACTTTAATTCATATTTAAATAAATAAATAATAATGTTAAAATAATAGTTAAAATGGCATTTCAGTGGTACTTAAAACTGGTCAACCAAGACACTTTCTTTCTGTTATTTTATTTTTTTTATTCTTTAATTATAAAGTTGTTTAAAAAAAAGACTAATGAATATCTAAATTGAGTGACAACTGCTCAAATGCATTTTGCATGTACAAACCTCATACAACTCAAATGCATGAACCTAAACATCCTGGTAAATCCATGAAAGCAGCTCCAGGATTCTCCTCAACCCACTGCATCCTCAACGCATTGGGACGTCCAACCTCAAGCGACATGTCCGACAGAAAAATCCTGAGAGTGGTGTGACATGGAGTGTAAAACTACACCACTTCCATTCGCTCTCT
Organism: Hybognathus amarus; assembly: GCA_030378365.1. Lineage (NCBI taxonomy): Eukaryota > Metazoa > Chordata > Actinopteri > Cypriniformes > Leuciscidae > Hybognathus > Hybognathus amarus. The sequence goes on along the minus strand of JAQIUQ010000726.1, from coordinate 222,605 downwards.
TCCTCTTCTCCATGCGGCCTCAAGCGGCTTGAGCCTCTTATGAGATTAGACTCTTTACTCCCAATATACACAGGGATAAATTCATCTGCCCATACAGTGACCTAACAGTGGGGTGATGATTTGTGCCCTCGTAAACTTCCAACTTTAATTTCATTCAACCTGTCCTGTAGTAACAAGGTAATTGGGCCAATGAGGGAAGTATTGTGCAACGTAATGTCAAGGAAAGGACACAGGATTAGTTTGAGAGCTCGCAGTATGAACCAATGAGACTGCTAGTAGAAACATAGTATTTTCTTTCATCTATATATGAGTGAAACAGCTTCTCGAACAAGAAGAAATGTAGGGCAGAACTTGATTTCGTCCTTCTGGAATTGACCCTTCGCTAAGCCCCGCCCTCCCTCGTTACTGCTGATACGCTTGTCAAGCTTTCGCAGCTGGCACATCTATTGCAGTGTGTATGCACTGGTGTCAGACATTCCCAATGATGTAATTAGTCATTTTTGGTGAACATGTGAAATATCTGAGTATGTCAGTGAGCCTCCGTCTTGTCTTTATTCGTCTTATTTTACGTTAAAATGCATTATGACCTAAGAACCGTCAAAATATTCCAAGCAATAAGTGTTTTTGTCGACATTTGGTTGTGAATGGGTATCCCACACTGCTTGATCACGCCCATCATTTCTCCCCATATAGAGGGAATGCGCGTGACGTCACCTCCGGCCGGAGTGCTGCAGTTTCTCACAGTGAGTGGCAAAAAGACTGAGCGGCTGTATGTGTGTTCAGCGTGAATGTCGCGAAAAACAAACACAACACATATAAAGTGGCAAAGAGCTTTGCGATTGGCTTTACAACTAGATTTGACAAAAAATCGGAGGTATATTTTTACAGACTGCGATAGAAAGAGGAGCAAATGGATCGCTGAAATTCACAGAAACAACTGGACTCCAGTCAGCGAAAGGTGGATTTGCAGTTATCATTTTGTGTCAATATGCTGAATTTAGCTGTAAAACCATACCCATATATGTTGTATTGTTATATATATATTAACAACTCATCAATTAAATATGTATCATTCCATATTCTGCATTATTGGATGTTTTTTTTAATAAACACTGACTAAAAAAACTATAAAGTTTTAGGGCTGGACGATATGATGATATAAAGGCTATATATAACACTGATATAAGTAGTCACCCAGATAAAACATTCACAGGCAAATTTGCTTTATGTTTAGGTCTATATTGCTTTTATTTCCCTGGTGTCGAAATCAGGCAAACATAAATGTCAGGCAACACGATTCCTGGCTGCATGTCAATAATATACATGGATCACGATCTTTAGTAAGTTGTAAGGAACACTATATTGAGTCCAACATTTAATTTAAATTGATAAAATTGTTCGTTTTAGTCGCATTTTCGCAGTTTCCCCTATTAAATCCAGTCACGCAGCAGATCTTTTGCCACTCGGTCAGGCTGAGAGGGGGTTGTTCCGGCAGGAAGTCACGTGAATGCATTCCCTCTATAGACGGCTTTTATATTTTCAGGGAAGGGAAAAATTCCACTCCCCGTCCAAATTTTAAGGATACCGGGTGTCAGATTCGCACAACCCTTACGAAGAATAAGTTTATTCAAGTGTGCTATTAGAATACTTGTTTTAAACTAAAAATAAGAGAGTGTGCTTTCAGTATACTTTCAATATAGGCTACTTTTCAGATATTTACTTAACAAAATTATACTTAAGTATACTTGGCTTATACTGACAAGTATACAGAAAAGTGTAAGTATATTTAGCATATATTACTTAATCATTTGATCAAGATAAACATTCTTTCTGAATACTGAAAGTTTAAGTGTACTTGGCTTGTACTTGTGTTTACTCTTGTAACCTTACACTGTATTAAATAATTTTCTCATGAAATGGGCTTCTTTGTGGTTATAATCCAGCAAATGTTTTACACACCATCTTTTCAACTAACATGCTCAAGTTCATGGTAACAGGTGAGCTTTGGGGCGGAATCGCTTAGAGTAAGTGCTTAAACTACAAATCCAGGCTAAAAGTATATAACTAGTAAACTAGAAGTAGCCTATATCTATAAATTCACTTGTAGTATAACTGCAGTACAAAATAAAACTTGGATGTAAACTAGTTGTGAACTCAAAGTTTACCACTCTTACACTTTAAGTATACTTAAAAGAATACTTTTATATACTAAAAAGTGGGCCAATTTAGTACCAAAAAGTATTAAATTAGTACACTTACAAGTATGCTACTAGTACTATGATCTTAGTATACTTAGTATAACTGTCACCGTCCCGGTACCGGGACGCCTAACTTTACTTCACTATATTTCTATTAAATCCTAATCTAATTATGATATATTGTTGGAAAGGTCTAAGACTTCTAAATATATATTCTACCCCTATTTTGTGTTACAAATTATGTAGGAAGAGTAATTGATGAATTTATGACAAGAGTGCACCTCAAAAAATCATAACATCATAACATGAGTTCTGACCTTTGTCACAAAAAGTCAATGCACCCACTTTTAATCATTGAAACTTTTGTTATTAAGATAAAAGTTCATAATAAAACATATAATCTAGTATTTTTCAATAAAATTTTTAATTTAAAAAAATGTGTAGTATAATATTATCCTCTAAAAATTATAATATATATACATGTATATTATCCTCTAAAATCTAATATTATTTTATTATCACCTTTTTTATTATATCACATATTTTAGTAGTTATCATAAATTAGGTATCATTTGAAAGCTTATAAACTCAGAATTCATCCTGTGAAAACCGTTTTATAATTGAACGTTGCGTTACCATAGAAACGGTACTTATTTTATCAGGCTCCTCCCCTTTTGGGCATTATTATATTTCATAATTTATGATCAAAACCTTTTCTAATCTTGACAAAACACATATTGTCAGAAAGGTCTGGGTCTCAAGGTTCCAAATTTTGTGACAAAATTGATATTTGGACAGAAATGTATTAATTTGTAAAGGCAGAATGTATACAACTAAATTCAATGGAATTCAATGGCACCCGGTGGCTATTTTTGGTACTACGCCTAAACAAAATCTCATGGGAACTTCCATTTTTGTGATATCAACTTCAAATTTGGAACATAACTTGGTTAGATTTATGGCTTTGATTTTATAGTAATTTTAGAGTAAAAAATATTTTGTAAAATATATATTTTTATATAAAATAAAAAATAAATAGTACAGTATATTTGATTTATTGTGATTTTAAACTTCCATAACTTTTACATACTTTAACTTTTTGAAGTGTTTTCACTTCAGCAATATTCTGCTGAGTGTCTTCTTTAAAACAAGACCAAACTTGGGTATATACCAAAACATTCTTGAATTACAATCATTTACAGTGTGAATAGTGCATTTTAACCCCCATTCTCAAAAAGGGTGGTGACAGGTAAGTGGTTAAGTTTACATACTAAAATAAGCTTGAAGTATACTTTATTTTGGTAAGGGCCATACGCACAATGCTTTGGCATGTTTCCCTCGCTCGAAAGCTTGCCAGACCTCCCACACCTAGTTATGGTTGCTTAGACATGCTTGGCCAGTAGCGTTTTTTGGGCGTGGCTTAGCGAAGGGTCAATTGATTGGATTGTTGTGATTTGCTATTGTTGTGATGTCATGTGAGTGACAGGTTGTCCCTGCCCGATTATGCGGGCACATGAATTAAAAAAATAATGATACATCATTTATAACAAATACTGCAAAGTTCCATTAAGAAACAAGAAAGTCGATTTTGATTTCATGGTGACTTTAAAGGCAAGCATGTTTTTAGGTACTTCCTTGACAGACTCCTATCCATAATCAGAACACGTTTCCATCATCCTCCTCCCTCTATCCTTGAAGAACGTCCTGAGGATGGAGACGGGTATCTGAGACGGGTAGCATTAACTCACAACCAGCTTAGCTATAATCTGAGACAGAGCAAGGTTATTACCTCCCAACAGAGACCTGGAGGAAATAACCTGCAATTCTGAAACATATAGGCTTTACGTTTCGATTGTATAATGTAAATGCAAAAATCAGGATGCGGTCACTTTTCAAGTTCATCCAATAAGATTTATAACGACTAATAAACAAGGAAATACGTGTGCACTGAAGTTATGTTAGCAGTGTTCTGTTCTCATACATGAACACTACAGGTCTCTTCAGTGTAGGGTGACCAACAGTCCTGTTTTCCCAGGACATGTCCTGTTTTCACGTCCTGTCCTGGCTGTTTTTTAAAAAGTGATGAAAATGTCCTGGTTTATAAAAAACTGCAGGGAAAGATAAGCTCCACAGCAACATATAGATGGGCAAACAAGGAGGATGAGGAAGAAAAACAGGATAAAGAGGAAGAAATCTCTTTTGTTCAATTTGGAGGTATTAATTTTACTTATTTATTATTTATATTTATTTTTCTAATAGGGAATAGACATTATTTCTATCATTATTTCATTCATTATTTTTGAAACCTGTCATAATAAAACATGTTAAGTAACCTCTGGGAAGCCTATCTGAATTTGTGTCTTGTAATATAACAATTTTATATCCATACAGAGGAGGCATAGCCTGCTTTAAATGTATTGAAATTAGGCATCTTTGAGTAAACTTTGAAAATATCATTTGAGATCTGTTTGCTGGGGCCAGAGTGTCCTGGTTTTTGGTCATCAAAATATGGTCACCCAACTTCAGCGTTCAGAGAGACATTATGCTATAATGATAATGACAAATATTAAACTCACAATTGTAAACGTATGGATAAAGATTATTCTCTGCTGCTCTCATGCATATTTATTTAAGCAAATGTGATATTAAAGAGTTCAGAAACCCTTGTTATTAGCGACACTAGTGGCCAGTTATGTGAACTGCATCCAGCAACTTATTGCTCGTGCTCGCAGGCCTCGCACTCAAAAACAAAGAAGTTGAACGTGATTCAAGGTCCGATATTCTCACATCCAAGTTCTTTTTTCGTTCTTGCCATAGTTGTAAGTTAAAAGAAGTTGGAAATACCTTTGCAGCTGTAGCATACTGTTTACGAACTTCATCCATAACGCCATCCACGCTGGCAGACGTCTGCACTGCTTTCCTCAATAACAAAATAATCACACAACAAAAATGACAACACCAATTCACCGGCATTAAGTCGACAGAGGAGGTAATTAAAATTACACTGCAGATAATTTTATTGTTGGCCTATTTGAGACTATACATGTGAGACAAATTGACATTACAGAATTTCAATTTACCGTAAAGAATGGGTCTTTCGCCTGAAGAATCATTTGATGTGTTATTGAACTGGAGAGAGTGTCTCGAGAAGCACGCGTAGCCTAAACACATCCTTTTGATTTTCCCGGCAAAAATTAACACCTGAGTTCTTCACATCAAAGTCTGTCTACATGGTCTAGGCAGTTGGACAACCTAGGAGGACTTAGGGAAAAGACTCATTTTTACTCATTTATCTTTTTTTAAATTATATAGCCCTTTTATCTGTTGGTTGGTTGGTTTATTTTGTTGTTGGTTTTTCAATTGTCAGTTTCACTTTCCTTCGTGTAGTCTTTCAGATAAAAGCTGTTCTTTTGAACATTCTATTCATCAAAGAATCCTGAAATAAAAATGTGTAAAACTGTTTTCAACATGGATAATAATCATACATGTTTTTGGAGCATAAAATCATAATATTAGAGTGATGTGAAGGAATATGTGAAGGATCATGCGACACTGAAGACTGGAGTAATGATGCTGCAAATTCAGCTTTTTTTCAGAGGAATAAATTACATTTTAATATATATTAACATAAAAAAGTCATTTTAAATTGTCATAATATTTCACAATATTTCTGTGTTTTCTGTGTATTTTTTATTTTTATTTAAACTTTTGACCGTAGTTATATATATATATATATATATATATATATATATATATATATATATATATATATATATATAGGCTATATATATATATATATATATATATATATATATATATATATATATATATATATATATATATATATATATATATATATATATATATATATATATACTGTATACTGTATATAGTAAATTGAAAATATAAACACATTTTGAGAATTAAAACAGGAAGAGTTTTAAAAACATTTCAAATGCCTGCAGACAATTATACAATTAGATGAATGGTAACTGTCCTTTAACTAAAACCAGCTCCTTAAGTACATCATCATGGAAGTTACATAGTTTGATCATTGTTCGGGAGCCCAAACAAGCAAAAACACTGGATTTTATGAATTTTGTAATGTTTGTGGTGTTGAACCCCTTTTAAATAATGAATACTTATTTAAATTAAAACAAATGTATATAAGTTTGAGTTTAAAAGGACAGCATAACAGAAATGCATAATGTTTGACAAATGAATCCTTATTCAGGAGTCAGGACAGCTTGAGCCCTGTGTGATTTAAGTAAACTGTAGAGGGCAGCCTTCCTCTATATTTCTTTCATACGTTCCCAATTGAAAACTGGAGAAGTCTGGAAGATAAATTACATTTCTTTGTTTTGGTGATGTCTTTCTGATTACTGTTATGAGCAGTTGTATTATATATATATTTTATCATTTCATTCTAACAATTATGTGTCTGGAGGTTTTCTGTCTTATTCAGCACTACAGAATTAAACTCGAAATAAACAGTAATTAAGAAGAATATATTCATTGAGGCTGAATGACATAAAACATGCCCTTAGTAATCTCAATAACAGATATCATGGAAACTGTGATTTAGATAAAACCTTCCTGTTATTTTCGAATGTTTCACTTTACAGAGACTCTTCTTCGGTTGCATTCAGATCAGCTAGAGGAAACAATAATGGACACCTGGAGGTAAGACCTGGTTGGAAAATTGAAGGTTTCCAAGAAGCTGGGACAAACATTGAATGTAACATATCTTTATTTTTTTATTTTTTTGGGGCCAAAATTTATTTTAAAAAATGCAAGCATCAAACGCATCAAACCACAAGTACTAATTTACATCCATAAGTGAAATCAAAACATAAAACATTGCGGAACTGTTTGCGAACAATCTACAACAAGAATGATAGTTTGCGCTATTACAACATAATTTGCTCAGGACAGGCAGGAAAAAGGTGCCAGTGTTTATGCAGTGGTTCGACAGTGTTCTGACAGTCTCAAATGACTCACACTTATATTTAGAGAGTGTAAATATTATTAAAATGCAACATTTGCACAAATATATAAAAAATATGCCTGTGTTTCTGTTAAATCAATAAATGCAAAGCTTTTTTAAATGGACAACATCAGCCTACTTTCAAGATGTTATGATGGTTTTTGACTATAACATTGGGGCTAAAAGATTGCATGAGCACAGCTATAATCAAATATGAATTGTCCAAGTGTGGTTTAGAATGGCAACAACAGTCCTGAAGATATTAGGTTCAGCTTCCTCGAACACTGATGTAGATCACATGTGTGTCATGTCCTTTTTGAACAAACGTAAAAGCCAAAGCCATCATGTCCAGCCAAATTCAACAATATGAAACAAGAAAAACTCTGTACATTAGAACAAATCACATTGACGACTGAATGATAGTAACAAAAGTCTAAAACAAGATCCAAACGTTTTCAGGCTAAACCATACGGCGTCTTTTTTTATAAAACGTATAATTATTCATGGCATTTACGAAAACAACAAAAACGTTCCCCTCACCAAATACAGAGACATGCGCAAAACGGACAAGACAACACAAAGGTTTCAGTGTAACTAACATTGATGTGAAATGAAGACACATTTCCGCAGGCACTGCAGTTGAGGCAAAAACAGAGGGAGCTGTAATTCCCTCAGCAGTCAAAACACAAAGAGCTACAATTTCCTTCCCTACGACTATTTACAAACAGTAAATGAGGTCTGCAGTAGTTTCGAGTTGGACCGTACACACACTATTAAGTGTCAGCTGTTTGATTGGCTGAATCCTGGTCATGTTTATCCATTTCCTCGGTTTACTGCCAAGTTGAACGGGTTTCTTAATATTGTGAAGGGCTGTGTACACATCTGTTAAGCTAAATGTGATTTACGTGGGGTTTTTTTTAGGTTACAGCCTTTGAAACGGAATTTGCATTTATTTTTTGGTCCATTTGGGATTTACTGGAACTGTACTGTACATATGAAACAACTTTCACCATATGAAAATCCCAAAAATGTCAAAGTATGCTTTCTGCGGCATCACGCAAGGATTGCAAAACTAAATCTTTTCTGAACAGAGCTTAGAAAAGCACAAGTGGAACGAATTGGGTCACACAAATAGGATCAATAAAACATATTTATAATATATACATTTTTGTGGTCTAAAAACAAGATGTCCACACTGCAGTCTGTATCGCGCTGATGAACTGAATTAAATTCGGTAGTGGAAGCAAACCAGGTAAAAAAAAAATGATGGGTTGTTTTATCAATGTTTGGGTCAAATATGGACCAACCCAACCATTGGTTCAAAGCCCCCCTGTAGTCAATCATTGTATCCCTTAAAACTCATATTCAGCAAAATGACAGTGTTTTAATTACATATTTAAAGGGATACTATACACTTTTTTGGGAAACAGGCTCATTTTACAACTCCTCCAGGGTTAAACGTTTGAGTTTTACCGTTTTCTAATCTCATTCAGCCGATTTTCTGATATTTAGAAGAATATCAGTAACCAGACAGTTTCTGGTCTCATTGACTTCAATTATAGTAGGAAAAAAATATACTATGGAAGTCAAAGAGACCAGAAACTGCTATGGTTACTGATATTCTTCTAAATATCAGAAAATCGTCTGGATGGATTCGAAAACGGTAAAACCCAACTGTTTAACTCTGGGGAGTTGTAAAATGAGCCTATTTGCAAAAAAGGTGGAGTATCCCTTTAAGACATCCACTCCTTGATGATCACATGTTGATGTGATTGGTTACAAGGTAGTTTGTGATGTCAGAAACTAAGCGATTTCAAACGTTTTTAAATGCGTCTTTGGTTCACTGCAGTTTTAAAGAGAAAATACTCGGCAATGGTGTTGACTTGAATGAATTAAAGCATATTAAAAACAACATATATATACTCATGGCATTTATATATATAAACCATGATTTTCACCACATGGGGACCATAAGTTTGTCCATATTTAACCCAAACATGGGTTGAAACAACCCAGCATTTTTTTTCAACAGTGTATTTGTTGTAGTGTTGTGTAAGCAATCAGCACTGTGATTGACATCACCAATTAAATCTTGACATCACTGACTGCGTTTACATGCAGCCAATAACCCGTACAAAACCGGGATATTAGCAATAACCTGGTCGCGAACGGCCATGTAAACACTGCCAAAAACCCTGAATATTGCTCATATCCCGATTTTAAAAACCGGGATATTATACCTGGGGTACCCCTTTTCTAACCCGATTTTTTGGTCATGTAAATGCGTATCGGCATATCCCCATAGTGATTTGTGCTCTGCGCATGTCCTATTCGCAAAGAAATCTTGGTCTTTTGAGTAGAGAAACTTCTCGGCGCATACAAAAATCCGCGTGCAGTATACCGGAAGTAAACATGGCGAGACACAGCACAGCATACTTTTGGAGCGAGCTCAGTAACGTTACCAGCATCACAGCGCAAACAAAGGCGATCGCTATCTGCCCCGAACTATTCATCATTATCCGCATGCTGCTGTTGTTGTTGTCTTTGGATACAGGAAGAAGAATCGGAAATGACGCAAATTGCGTCTAAAGGTTATCCGTACGTCAAGACGCTAACCGTGCGTCGCCGTTTACATCGGGATATTGCAGTTCCATGTAACTTATACAGAAACTCTCTCAGCTCACGCATGTAAATGGGTTATCCCTAATGTTTCAGAAACCCGAAAAGTGACCTTAACCCGACCATAACCCGAAAATTGGCTGCATGTAAACGTAGTCACTGTGACTGACATCACTAATGAAATCTATAATCGGCTGCATGGTGGAGTTTTGTGCTGAACTGGTTTGGGGTCAGGCGTCCACTACGTAATGGATTTAATCCAGTACGTCACACGCTACAGGCTCCAGCGATGGCAGTGTCTTTAAAAAAAGACATTGTGTCTCATTCGTTAAACAAGCAGAATGAATTTAGTCGTAAAAGCATTTTTACATTCAAATCAATGTCACAATTTGCACGGTTTTGTCGCATCGCCAAAGCATGAGGCTGTCTACATTGTATGCGCCAAATCCACTTGTCCTGTTGTTGAAACAATCGCAAGGAGTACGTCAGCACTAGAACGGGCCAACCGTTTACTGACGGCGACTCTATAGCCTCGTTCACACTGTCAGTCCAAATCTGTTTTCGCATTTCTGGAAATCCGTTTCAGTCCAATCGCTCAGGGGTGCGTTTCCCAGTACAATGACGTAATTTGCTGCTTAAATGCATCAGTTGAGGAAATCAACTAGCTAGTTTTCCAAAACTGTATTGTCGCAAATTGGTCGTCAACCACGTTGGTTAATGATGTCACGTACGTGGTGGAGTAAGAACTACTTTTAATGAATCTGTTTGAGATCGAATTAATGCTAGAGGACTATTTCTAATTTTTCTCATTTATTTTGCTTTAATATCCAGATTCAATCATAGGCTTGTTCTTATGTAATAGAGCACGTACTGTACGCACAAGCGCACTCTCCAAAAACAACACTTTAAATCTCTTGGCAAACTAAAAGACGTAAATGACAAATATGTATTCTAAATAAAAAATGCAGATTGTGAAATGTCAGCTTGCTTATTTGGCTCAAGATAAGAATTTATTGAAACCACATGTCATGCAAACAAACACTATGTTTCTAACCACAGATCAAGAGCTGTCGTCAAATGTTTGTTGGAACTATGGTTTCAAGAAACACAGACTCGTTGAACTACGCTGATAACGACGGAACTTGCGACCATAGTTGGCTGACGATGTTTCTGGGAAACGCATCCCTGATCAGATTTCGCGTCATTTATGTGATTTTCTTTAAAGTGCCGGAGGAGCAGAAAATGAATAAACGGAGACATGTTTTGAGACTGGCGGAGACTACAGTACGGAATAAAGCCTCCTTCGGTTCTGCCGCTGGCTCATAAGTAGTCCAGCGCGGTGGCAACACATTTACATTTTGTAAATAAGACAACATTTGTATCACATCTGTATTGCAAACCCTTGCAGTTGGTGTTTTAGCTTTTGGCGTATGCCTACAACGCAACCTTATTGCCATAAAACAATGCAGATATTTTGCAAAACAAAAGAGCGGCATGGGACACACAATTCGGATCAGGGATGCGTTTCCCAAAGCAAACTATGGTTGGAAGTTCCGTCGTTATCAATAGAGTTCAATAGAAATTACGATCATAGTTGGCCAACGATGCTTTTGGGAAACACAACCCCCAACAGAATGTGGACAGTCAATAATTTTAGATCAGATTTCAATCGGATACACAAATAATCAGATTTGGACTGATAGTGTGAACGTAGCCCAAGCGTTCCAACCTGTGTAGACAGCATCACTGTAGACAGTTTTTTTCAACCAGTTTGCTCTGTAATTCATTTTGCTTGTTTTTTCATGGAAAAGGTCCACTGTCTTGAATTGGTCGATGGTTGAAGAAAAACATCGGAGGACAGTAGAAAATAGAGAACAATCTTCCTTTATGGATCAGCTCGCTTACGTCCCATTTATCCAAGCATGAATGCTGCTGCTCACACACGAGATACAAAAGTACAGTCCACTTTATCCAGAAAAGATGGCTGCTCCACAAGACGGCCTCCAGCTCTTAAGACTTGTTGTTGGGTCAGCAGGGAGTAACAGATGCCATCTTTAGTCGACGACAATCCTCTGTTTATGAGCTCAGGATGTTGTTCTTTATTTCAGGAAAAAGCACCATATAATAAAGTTAAAGGGATGTTCCTGATGGCCATCTCATCTTGATAATTGCTATACACTTTGAATAAAGGATTAGTCCACTTTAAAAAAAAAACTTTTGCTGATCATTTACTCACCCCCATGTCATCCAAGATGTCCACGTCTTTCTTTCTTTAGTCAAAAAGAAATTAAGGTTTTTGATGAAAACATTCCAGGATTTTCTCTATATAATGGACTTTAATGGGCACCAAATGGTCCAAATAACAGTTTCAGTGCAGCTTGGAAGGGCTTTAAATGACACCAGACGATGAATAAGGGTCTTACCTAGTGAAACGATCGGTCATTTAAAAAATAAATAACAAAATTTAAGTTTTATAAGCACAAATGCTCGCCTTGATCTGTTCTGTGATGCACCTTATTGACTCTCCTGTTCGAACTCCTTTATCAAAATCAACAAATCTTTTTCGAGTCATTTGGTTCATGAACCAAATGACTCGAAAAAGATTTGTTCATTTTGATAAAAGAGATTGACAAACAAACAGGAGAGTCATGAACGCGCATCACAGAACAGAGCATGGCGAGCATTTGTGCTTATACAACTTATTTTTTAAATGACCGAATCGTTTCGCTAGAAAAGACCCTTATTCATCGTCTGGTGTCGTCTTAAAGCCGTTTGAAGTCCATTATATGGAAAAAATCCTGGAATGTTATATCAAAAACCTTAATTTCTTTTCGACTGAAGAAAGTAATGCCTGGTTCAGATTACACTATTTTTTTTGGTCTTTTACGATAGTCACTGTGTCAGATTACGAAATTTTGACTCCTAAAATCTTGTCGTGTCGTGGACAAGACACATGTCAGACTACACGTTGCTTTAACGCCGTCTTAACGGCGCACGTGATGTCATCGAGAAGGCGAAACTTGTAGCTTCCGGAAACGAATGTAAACAAACAATGGATGAAGCGGTGAGTGTTGTATTGGCTGTCCTGTGTTCAGAAGAAAAGTAAAAAAAGAAAGAAAACTTGACAATGGACACGTTCCTGAATTGGACAGTATGGGCTGCCAATCCTCCAAAGAGAACTTGAGGTAAAATATTGTTTTCTTATATATTTTACTTTTAGTTTTAACGTTAGCACCATCGTCTCTCTTTCATTGCGCCATTTTTGTTGTGTACGGAAAAGCTTCTGAGCTCCTATTGGTCAACCTCATGCATGTGACGGAAACGTCGTGGACGACCGTTTAAAAAAATAAACATGCTAGTATTTTTGTCGTGATGTCGTGAAGCATCGTAGACGCGACGTAGGTTGTCGCCCTATGACACACTATACGAGATGATACGATCGAATCTTGCGTCCCGACGCCCGTTGTCGTTTACGATCTCACGACACCCCACGTCAAACATATCGTGCCAAAATAGGGCTAAAATCTGAACCAGGCATAAGACGTGGACATCTTGGATAACATGGGGGTGAGTAAATTATCAGCAAAAGTTTTTTTTTTTTTTAAAGTAAACTACTCCTTTAAGTATAGATGGTTACCTGGTCATTGAGAGGTTTCTTTTCCCCATTGACGCCCTTCAGTAGGACAGACTCCTCCGTCTTTTTTGCCTTCATCTCTACGACGATGTCATCTTTGCTAGTCTTCTCCTTGGTGCTGTAGGCATTAATGCTGTAGAGATTACACACCAATACACACCAATAACACACCGATACACAAGACTGAAGCTTTCTGAAGGATCATGTGACACTGAAGCCTGAAGTAATGACAGTGTTGCCATCACAGGAATTAATTAGGCCATTTTAAAAGATGTTAAAATAGAAGACAGTTATTTTAAATTGTATTATTATTTCACACTATTATGTTTTGTACAGTATTTTTGACAAAATAAAAAGCGGCCTTGGTGAATATAAGAGGCTTTTATCATAAAATAAAAAAAACTTGCCGACAACAAACTTTAAAAGATAATTATACTAATACATATTGAATAGTTCAAGTTGGATAAATTAACATTAATGTAGTCTGAACGAACATGAATTAACAATGAACACACATAATTATAAATTATCATTAACCTAGATTAATAAATGCTGTAAAAACATTTAGTCCACACCTAATATAAACTAAACCTAATTAAACCATATTATTCAAGGTTTTCAAACTGGTATACCAGGGTACTTAATGCGTCATATACCATAAAGTTCACATGGTGGTACTGCAGGATACTTTAAAAAAATACAATGGCATCTTTAGATGCAAAAAACTAGAGAACACCATATAAACTTGTATATTAATGCAGGGTTTTTTAGACCCCCAAGTATGTATACCATCCTCATGCAGGACCACTATTGCTAAAATGCTGTATATTTTCATGTGTAAAGACCCAATTTTTAGAGTAAAATTATGTTATATTATAAATATGAGTAAAATATAATTTTGGAAAATATATTACATTATTATGTTTTTGTATCTACATACTATAGTACCGTACTGTTAGATGTACAGTATTAATTATTTATTTATTTGGTTTAATGTTTATTATTTATGTTTATTAATGTTTATTAATGTTTATATTGTTCTTTTTTATTATTTATTTATTTTAAAATGTATAATAAAAATATATATATATATATATATATATATATATATATATACTGTATATATATTTTTTTTTACAGTTTTCTCTTAAACTTATCCACAGACCCTCTCACCCTCTCAACCCTGTACTAATGTATTTGGAGGGAAACAAATTAATACATACATTTCTTGTTTGCCTGAGCGTCCACAGGGTAACTTGCCCTTTTTATACAGGAAGTAGAAGACGCTGCCCAGGATGGCCAGCAACAGGATGCTCACAATAATCACCACAATAATCACTCCACTATTATCAACTGCAAAGAGAACAAGAGACGTCAACATTAGCATGACTGGCTGACATATAATAACCAATGAAGTATTACCCTTTCAACAAGACTAATTAAGACTAGATTAATTCATGCTGAAATGCAATAAATGTGCTTTTCGGGCAAAATAAAGTGAAATCCCATACCAGATCACTGAAGGGCACGTTACACTGCACTTTTAACAATGGCTGGAACATTTGGATTCAAAACGTGTGCCACATGACAAGGACGCATGTCCTTGTAAATGAGTTTGGTATATGAAACATATAATTAGAGTGTTTTAGTAAAATGGAATAAGAGACTCATATTCCTTTGAGTCAAATAAAGAAAATTACGGAGCGTCATTTAGAGGAAGCGTCATCAAATGCTATAAATAAACACTGAGAGACGGCAAACAATTGTCTGGGAATGGATTTTATGAGTTAAATCTACTCAATAAAACAGCAAGCTGCCACCACAATGTTCACCATAATATTTAACAGTCTCAGTTGCAGCCCAGCACTTCAAAACATGTGTTCATGTATTTGCATAGAACTAATTATACATTCATCTTGGAAAACATTCAGTGCTAGATCTGCCTCTGCTATCTGAAGTAATGTCTGCTTCAATTTTTGCTAGCTTTTTTTTTTTTGCACTATGACTTTTCTTCACACAGAATTTTAAATATGCCCAGAGGCCGAACACGAAGAGCCAAAGCTAACCGAGCTACTGTGGAGGCTTCACCATAGAAAATCTATGAATTATTCAAGTACATAAGATGGTCTTTCATTGTTTGGTTGGGATGTATTTTGCAGGGATTAAATGGACTGGGTGTTGATTTAAAACTTATGATCTGTTATGAACAAAAGATGTTACCTGAAGTTTTTCTAGCCGTTGGAGTCTGGGAGAATGGAACTGGGCGAAAACAAGAAACAACATTATTATTTTTGATTCCAAACAGCAAATTAGTGAAATCAAACGAGCAAAGACATTTATTATGTTTTTAACACAAGATATGCACCAAATCAGCATATTAGAAAGATTTCTGAAGAATCATGTGACACTGAAGACTGGAGTAATGATGCTAAAAATTATATACAAATTTACACACACACACACACACACACACACACACACCCACACACACACACACACACACACACACACACACACACACACACACACACACACACACACATACACATATACATATATATATATATACTGTAAAAAATTAATATGCTTTTATCTAATCAATAGAACTGAGGCCACAGATTACTAGCAATATTATTAATTAAATTTAACAAATTAGAATTGAGTAATAATTAATCAAATTATTCCTTAAAAGTTAACCATTTAAAATTAAAACCATTGCCAACATTGAAGACACCTGATGTTAACAAGCAGAATCACTGAAGGAGAAAACCGTCATTTTTTTTTAAAACAAACCTAAAACAAACACTGATCACCATAATGGTGACTTCAATTTATGTTTTTTTTTTTTTTTGGTTGTTGTTGTTGTTGTAAGTTTTACTCATTTTAAATGGTTAACGTTTAAGAAATTAATTTGATAAATTTTTACTCAATTCTAATTTGTTAAATTTAATTAATAATATTGCCTGTAATCTGTTGCCACAATTTTTTAGATTAGATAAAGCATATTCATTTTACAGTGTATTTCAATATTTTTAAATATATTAATATGGAAAACGGTTATTTTAAATTGTAATAATACTTCACAATAATACTCTTTTTACTGTATTTTTTTTATCAAATAAAAATGCAACCTTGAAGAACAGAAGAGTTCTTGCTGAACCCAAACTTTGAACGGTAGTGTATGTACAAATTTTGATCCCTGATAAATGAAAATAATCTAAATAGATCCCCAAATATGAAATTAAATTATTTTATTAATTTTATACATTTAATTTTAAATAGTAAATAATATTTTAGCTAAAAATAGCAATACAATTTTATAATGTATGTATAAAATTATACACAGTATAGATATTACTATTCTACCTATATTAAAATAAATATTACATTTATAACTATACAATACATTTAGTCAATTATAAGTAAATACGTTGAATGTATAATCAAAAATACTCTTTACAAAATCATCATTAATTATAGTGATTATGTTTCCTGATTTTTAGTGTAAGCAAGGAAAATATGGACTCTTACTGCTCCTGATGTTGTAGGTCTTGGTCTCTATTCCAAAGTCATTTGTTGAATTGCAGATAGCAACAATGTCTGTGGTAACTTTAAGCATCACAACACTGTGGACTTGCTCCTCCGTCTCTCTTTTAACAACCTCGCGCCAGCTCTGAGAGTACAACACATACAAGACAAAAGCGTCAATCCAAGCTCTGTGTAACACGAGCAGAGGACTGAGAGGAAATCTGTGTTACCTGGCTGCCAGTGATGCTCCAGGTGATGGTGGGTCAAGGGTAACCTCTCACCTCACAGCTCAGATTTAACCACCCCTCCGACCTTTCTCTGTCAGCTCAATCTCCCTCTCCGCATCCTTCATCTGAGGCGCACCTAGAGGAACAGAGCCAGTAACAACTTTAGAAATGTACTATAGCTCTTTTCAGCAGTTTATTATGCCCTTTGTTATGTTCAAAAAACATTATCTTTTCCCATATTTCACATTGTGAAATGCTGCCCTTATAAGTTCCTGTATCTAGGAAGCCCCTTCTACCAAAAAGTGCAATGTGCTCTCATTGGTTAGCTAAACCAGTGTGTTCATTCCAACTAACTTACATGCCATGGTTTGATCTGCCACAATGATGTGGTAAATAAATCATCAGACAGAAACAAAAGGCAAGTCCAGCCTAAATGTTTTATATGAATACATCAAAAAAACTATTAATTTGTATCAAAGTGCAAAACCACTGAACATGTTCTTCTTTGTTTGTTTCTTTATATGACTCTTTCCATTTACATGCCACGTTTGAGTCGTCACTATCGTAAACCTGGTAAGAAACATCATGTAACAAACTAAACTTGTGTATAGACATTCTCTTCCACTCTCTAACAGTAGGTGGCGCTTAGAACAGCAGAAATAGAACCGTTTCCCTGGTAACGGCTGTAAACAAATAGGCATTACATGGAGGTAAGATACAAAGATATCAAAACTTTTCTGAAGACAATACTCAAATTAATCCAGCAAAAACCTTGGTTACACTTTATTTTTATAGTCACTTTCTACTAATTATAAGTAACTTTTCAACTACGTGTCAACTAACTCTTTTAGTATATTATAGTAGACTGTCAGTAGACTGTTAGGTTATGGTTAGGTGTTAGGTTTTGGGTTAGGAGAATAAGTTTACTTGTATTTGCCAAGTTACTTATAGTCAGTTGAATGTCTGTTGGGGGACCAACAAAATAAAGTGTTAGCAGATATTACAAAATCACAAAATCACAAGGCCAGTGTTATATATTTAGTTAAGATGATAACTTACAATATTCCAAATGTTTCAAGCAATGTTTAAATCGCGAGAAAATTGAGATTTTAACCAAGGAAACGGGGCGTGTGAGCAGGGGTGACCTGTGAGTCGCCAGTCAATCGCGTCATATCTGCGTTACCTCGGTTTCCGCTCGTACTACGTGTAGTCCTGGATAAATGCGGAAGTTGTAGTTGTGCGTTTGCGTCTATCAAGCAACAAAGCAAACGTCAGCTTGTTTCGCGCATTTGTAACTTAATGGAATGGTGCACAATTATTCTTTTCAATTATTCTTGGAATGTGAACTGTTGGCTGTAAAGGGGGTCGCACACCGGACGAGAAGAGCCGCGCCACGTCTAGGACAAAGTCCAGTATCGCACACCGGACGAGAAGAGCCGCGCCACGTCTAGGACAAAGTCCAGTATCGCACACCGGACGAGAAGAGCCGCGCCACGTCTAGGACAAAGTCCAGTATCGCACACCGGACGAGAAGAGCCGCGCCACGTCTAGGACAAAGTCCAGTATCGCACACCGGACGCGCACTTTTCATCAGTATATGGCCAGCAATATTGTTATGTTTAATGACATGAAAGGAAGATAATGTCTGTTCTATGTTATGATTGTACTGTACAATTAAATACAATCGTTGCTGAGTCTGCAGTCTGAAAACTTTACCTCAGAACATCCGTTAACTGAATGAATTGAGAATCTCACCTGAAAAATCTAATAACATCAGTAATTGTCATTCAAGCAGCTGATTTCTGTAAATGAATGCAAAACTAAATGCATATTGCAGCATAGGGCGAAGTCAGGATACATTAGCAACGATTTGACTTCAAACCCTCTCCACCATAGCTTCGTCCATGTGACTCGTACAGTAACATCTGTGATAACTAATTTACTTTTAAACCTGACTTTTCTTGCGGCTATTTCAGTTTAATGAAAAACAAGCATGTCATTAAACGCAACATTTATAGAAATCGAACTTTACCTCATCCATGACAACTAATTTTCGATTCCCGTCTGACTGATTTATCCACGGTGGAGTTGAAAACAACAGTTCCCATCATTCCACGTTCCTCCACGTCGTCATCAAGCAAAGCCGTTGTTGTTGTTTTGAATGTAGCGCCCTCTAGCGACATGCCAATCTTAGGTATTGCAGCTTTAAGCTGACAGTCTACTAATACTCTAATGACAGTTAGTTGACATGTAGTTGAAAAGTTATTTATAGTTAGTAACTTAGAATGTCTAAAGTGGACACCAAATAAAGTGTTACCAAAACCTTTTATTCTGGAAAATCACTGTGTTTCTGAACATGTTCTTCTTTGTTCGTTTCTTTATATGACTCTTTCCATCTACATGCCACGTTTGAGTCATCACAATCGTAAGCCTGGTAAGAAACATCATGTGAGAGAAATATAACGTTAAATAAGGCGAGTCATATCTGAATGTTTTTGTCTATTAATCAAAAACCTGCATTAACTTGTGTTGAGGTGCAGCAGGAATCTTTTATTCTGGAAAAATCCTTGTGTTTCTAATGTTGTTCATTTCTTTCTTTGCATGACTCTTTCCATCAACATGGCACGGTTTGAAGTCGTCACAATGGCAAATGTGGTAACTGGTAAGAAAGTTCCTGTGAAAACATAAAAAAACTAAACTTGTGTATAGATACACAAGTTTAGTTTCGTATGTTTTCACAGGAACCTTCTTATTTGCCATTGTGACGACTCAAACCGTGCCTTGTTGATAGAAAGAGTCATGCATCGACAGAAATGAACAACATTAGAAACACAATAATTTTTCCAGAATAAAAGATTCATGCTGTACCTCAACACAAGTTAATGCAGGTTTTTGATTAATACGAACAGGTAATAACTTGCATCTTTCATTCTGTCTCGTGGTCTTTTTTTTTTTTTTTTTACTATAAAATTTTGGGCTAAAAGTGTGTTGTAACGGAAGCGTTACTGAACATGTACCGAGTAAAATATTACTGAAAATTGATTGGTAATGCCTTAACACTACTGCGCTACAGCAAAAAGTAATATGTCACTGTAATGCATTACTTTTGTAATGCGTTTCTCCCAACACTGATCTTGACGATAAAACAACTAGATTTTCCGAACTGGACTAATATATATTTAGCCATTAACGATATTTTTAGAAAAATTGTGATAAAATAACTCTCGCGTCTATGAAGCACTAACCGGAAGTGACGATCGCCGAGGGAGTCTGTTCAAGTTCAAGCTCAGGTTACAATGGATGCGAACGACGAAACCGTGTTCTGCGATGTTGACGAATATGCCTATGATGGCCCACAGTTACCTTGGGGGCTGATCAAATTAAATCATTTACACTGAAAAATTACAATTGCATTAAATAATGTTGTGAAATTGATTTAAATTTACATATATGTAGAAACGTTGGAAAGAATTTAACACTAGACCGCCAGTAGGTGGCGGCAGGCAACCGTCTTAATGATAGAGTCATTCAAACGATTCGTTCGGCTGATTCATTCAAGAATGAGACAGATGTTTATGAATGGGTCATTGAATCTTTGACTCAATCGATTCGTTCAAGATGCTGAATCATTCAGTAATGAAAACAGTGTGTTCCTGTGACATGCGCCATGGTTTTGCTGTGATTTTTGTTTGGAACTATTTTCGCTGCTGAAACAGAACAAAAACAGCAAATATTACATCTAAAATGTAAGTGATTTAATCGTAACTGTTTATTGAACTGTTGTAGGAAATCAATGTCACATTTTCAACCGTGATGGTGTTCAGGAAAAATAAATTAGGTTGCTTAACATATGTTAAAAATATAAAAACTAAAAATTGTCAAATTTTTATAGGCAGTAGGCCTATGTTGTGAACTGTGTGTGTGTGTGCTGTGCTCATTGTGTAGGCTAGATTTCTGCTCGAGAGGCTGTGCGAGCGTCAGACAGTGCAACCTCACCATCAGTAATACCAGTAGTCAGCAACACTGACAATAGTGCAACGCAAAATGAAAGAGTTCGTCTTAGGTTTAACAACCTATGAAACTAATAATGAACAATATGAAACTAAAATGACATAAGCTGTAATTTAAAATGTCTTATTAGGAACTACAGGATATTTAGAGGTGGATACATGCAATTGAGAGGTGGATAAACACACTTTGGAGGTGGGAAAACGCTATTTCCGATTATTGGGAGGTGCGTAAATGGCGTTTACGTGCGTTTAGCCTCCACTACATCCCTGGTTGTTAGATGTCAAAAGCACAGCAGCTTCAAGACAAACCTTTTTTTTACATTAAACACCTTATCCTAAAGCTTTTTCCTGATCACATCCAATGATATTCTTATGAGCTTTTCTCTTTTGTAATGTCTCTCAGCCATCTCTCTTTCTTACAGTCCTTCAAATCTCCTTGTTGTTGTGTCTGGTTGTGTTGGTCCAACAGCGTTTTTCAAATATCACCTACTCCACCTTTAAGTACTTGCTGAGCTCTTCCTTACCCTGTACGATGATATGGACTGAACCGCTGGTCTGCAGGCCTGGAAGAGATGGTACAGTCACTGCACAGTCATACTGTCCAGCTGTGTCAAATGTGGCGTCCTGCAGCTGCATTATGTGTCCTCTTGCGACCTCAATCCCATCCTACACACAAACGCACGCAAAGAAATTTAGCGAGGAACACATGGGGTGAAAAAAAGCTCTAAAGAGAACGTGGAAGACTAAATGAATGTGTCCAGACTGCTGAATCACACTGCAGTGTACCTTAAACCACACAGTAGAGGTCTCTAAAGACGACAGGGCATTGCAGGTGGCGGTCAGACTCTCTCCTTTCAGCATGACCTCGGAGTCTTTGGGCATCACCACAGCTGGGTCCAGATCTGAACACACACACAGAGAGACACACACATAAACCTAGGCATCTGTGACTGTTCCTGTGGCAGCAAATGAAGCATTCTGGTTGAGTACCATCTGTAAATGGTCAATAATTGACTGAAAGGAATTGTATAAGCTTCATTTAATGAGGGTAAGTGATGATGACAGAATATATTTTTATTCATATTGTACCAAAAAAACTATAACTTTATTATTATTATTCATTTATTTTTGAATACTATATATGTATTTTACAACATAGAAAGTATATATAAAATTAATAATTAAAAAAAAATCAATAAAGAGTAACTTCAATTCACTGCTAATACATTTGGCTTTTTTTTTCTCCCTAATTTGTTATTCACTTTTGACGGAAGCATCTGCAAAATTAACAAATGTACTGTACAGTTCAAACGGATGGGGATGGTAAGATTGTTTTAAATATTTTGAAAGATTTGTCTTATTCTCACCAGAACTGCATTTATTTGATTAAAAATACAGTCAAAGAGTAATGTTGTGGAATATTATTACAATTTTAAATAACTGTTTTCTATTTGAATATATTTTGAAAAGTAATTTATTCCTTTGATGGGAAATATGAATTTTTATCACCAATTACTTCAGTCTTTAGTGTCATTTCTTCAGAAATCATTCTAACATGTTGATTTGATGCTCAAGAAACATTTCTTACTAGTATTATTGTTGAAAGTGTTGCTTAATATGTTTGTGGAAACCATGATTATTATTTATTTTTCAGGTTTCTTTGTTAAATAGAAAGTTCAAAAGAACAATATTTATTTGAAATATAAATAAGAATGTACAGATCTGCCATGTTTGATCATTTTAATGCATCCTTGCTGAATAAAAGCTGAAAAAAAAAAAATATATATATATATATATATATAAACTTTTTAACAGAATAGCAAATGTTATTCAACATTATTAAGATACTAGTTCTAATGGATGATAATATTTTGGTGGTGGTGCACAATTTATTTCTAGTTTCAAAATCAGGGTGTGTAAAATTGATAAGCAGAACTCACAGTGCACCGTGAGCTGAAGGGTGTCCACCACCTCATCATGGTTCACTGCATCCAGGTCCAGAGAGTGACATTCATACACATCACTGTCTGATCGAGACACCTCCTTCAGAACCAGCAGCCCATGATACGAGTCCAGCTCCACATCTGACTGTTATGAGCAGGACAAAGAGAACAGAGGGAATGTCAATCATACTGATTAAGATTTCCCTTAAATGATACGGTAATCGCTTCCTTTTACAGTACATAAATACTATGTACTTATTTTAGTAACTACAATTACTGGGTAATAACTAGTACTAACCCTGAACCTAAACCTACCCCTGTTCCATGTACTTACCTTATATTAGCCAGTACTTTCTAGATAAGTACACTGTAAGTACTGTACTGTAAAAGGAAGCATTACCAATGATACATTGTCATACTTCATCATACTTTATCATAGATTTCCATTAAATGATCTTAGGTTTGTTTACAGATTTGCATCTAAATGTGTTTAAGGGTGGACAAATCCATCAATTCATTATCCAAACCGAGATGCAAGGATGCTGGACCATATTTGTATACAAAACAAATATCTTCTGAAATGAATGACTATTGTAAATATAATAATACTATGAATTGAATAATGGCCTGTATAATAATAAGAGCCAGACTGAGCCAATCAACAGCTTTATTATTTACAAGTCATTCAACAGCAGTTGTTTTACAACGGTGGTCTGCGTAATGTGGTATATAGATTAAAAAATAATAAAACAAAACAACAAATTTAACACAATTACTAAAAATAGAACATAAAAAAATACTAAAATAACACTGTCCTTCACAGACCACAACTAATTAAAATTATGTAAATAAATTGTAATTGTCAAAAAGAACCAACACTGAATTAATTGATGGGCTAATCAACTAATGACAAAAAATTAATTAGTAATCTAGTAAGTGTTAATTTTCATTGTCTCACTTCAATATGTTCTGCACTATAGGTTATTTTATAGCTTATAGACTGGCTGAAAAAAGTATGGTAGTATGCACACCAAATAACTGAACTTTAATGCTGTGAAATTATTCTAACAGGGTTTTATTATACACTCACCTAAATGATTATTAGGAACACTATACTAGTACTGTGTTTGACCCCCTTTCGCCTTCAGAACTGCCTTAATTCTATGTGGCATTGATTCAACAATGTGCTGAAAGCATTCTATAGAAATGTTGGCCCATACTGATAGGATAGCATCTTGCAGTTGATGGAGATTTGTGGGATGCACATCCAGGGCACGAAGCTCCCGTTCCACCACATCCCAAAGATGTTCTATTGGGTTGAGATCTGGTGACTGTGGAGGCCATTTTAGTACAGTGAACTCATTGTAATGTTCAAGAAACCAATTTGAAATTATTCAAGCTTTCTGACGTAGTGCATTATCCTGCTGGAAGTAGCCATCAGAGGATGGGTACATGATGGACATTAAAGGGATGGACGTGGTCAGAAACAATGCTCAGGTATTCATTTAAACGATGCCCAATTGGCACTAAGGGGCCTAAAGTGTGCCAAGAAAACATCCCCCACACCATTACACCACCACCACCAGCCTGCACAGTGGTAACAAGGCATGATGGATCCATGTCTCTCATTCTGTTTACGCCAAATTCTGACTCTACCATCTGAATGTCTCAACAGAAATCGAACTCATCAGACCAGGCAACATTTTCAACTGTCCAATTTTGGTGAGCTCTTGCAAATTGTAGCCTCTTTTTCCTATTTGTAGTGGAGACGAGTGGTACCCGGTGGGGTCTTCTGCTGTTGTAGCCTCAAGGTTGTGCGTGTTGTGGCTTCACAAATGCTTTGCTGCATAACTCGGTTGTAACGAGTGGTTATCAGAATCAGAATCAGAATGGGGGATTTATTCGCCCTGAATGTTTGTACATACAAGGAATTTACTTTGGCTGGAAGGTGCAAACATATAACATACAACACATAGGGTACATACTATAATAACACAAAAATGTGCCCACATGGGGTACCTAATAAAGTAATGGTGCAAATATGACAAAGTGCAAAAATAGCAATGAGTTCAAGTTTGAGGTCAGTGTCACTGAGAGCTCCAGGCCCTGTTAAGGAGGCCAGTAGTAGAAGGGAAAAAAACTGTTCTTATGGCGAGAGGTGTTGGTTTTGATGGACCGCAGCCTTCTGCCAGAGGGGGAGTAGCTGAAACAGGGAATTACCAGGGTGGGAGGGATCAGCCACAATCCACAATATTTCAGTCAAAGTTGCTTTTCTATCAGCTTGAATCAGTCGGCCCATTCTCCTCTGATCTCTAGCATCAACAAGGCATTTTCCCTCACAGGACTGCTGCATACTGGATGTTTTTCCCTTTTCACACCATTCTTTGTAAACCCTAGAAATGGTTGTGCGTGAAAATTCCAGTAACTGAGCAGATTGTGAAATACTCAGTCCGGCCCGTCTGGCACCAACAACCATGCCACACTCCAAATTGATTAAATCACCTTTCTTTCCCATTATGACATTCAGTTCAGGAGATTGTCTTGACCAGGACCACACCCCTAAATGCACTGAAGCAACTGCCATGTGATCGGTTGATTAGATAATTGCATTAATGAGAAATTGAACAAGTGTTCTTAATAATCCTTTAGGTGAGTGTATTATTGCTGCTTGGAGTTCCCAAACACCTGCAGTATTCAGACTCAGCTACAAAGAAAAGTGCCTACGCCTGCTTAGAACCTGATGGCGCCTATAATGACATCCTATAATGTTTACGCATTAGGTCAGTGGGCGGTCTTCTGTGGCTGTTGAACTGCATTCGACCACATGAGCGTTTACACTACGAAAGCAATCCGGTCAAATGTGTTTTCGACTGCCTCCGGAAGTGGTCAATAGTGGACAACCTCAAAACGTTTTAGACCCTGTTAACTATTTAGCGTCGTCCACTTGTGAAGCGATCGACCAAAACACAGCTTCATACCAGGTGTAAACAGGGCCTAAGATTAAGGGATTGTTTACACTACACCATTTTCAACTAAAAACGTAAAACTTTGTATGCGCTTTGGCCGCTCGTTTACACAACAACAGCGTTTTGGCTGCCTGAAAATGCAAACTTTTGAAAATAGGGGTGGGAAAAAAAATCGATATTGCAATATATTGTTGTGCTCTCTGTTGCAATAAATAATCGATACACTAACGCCCAATATCGATATTTTATTACAACATGAAATGATTCATTTACCCGTTGTCAGTGTCACTGTCACTACCCAATATCTACCATTCTGTTTGCGAGAGGCGCTGTTCGAGTAAATAGGGGTAAAGTGGCGCAAACAGACCAGGGGAAGCAAATCTGGGCGACACAAACCCACCAACCTGTCATTTCAGCTACAATGATGAAATCAAAACAATGAAAGCATGGCGAAGCGGCTCTCCACGGCTCTGCTTTCGTCGGCTAAAAGTTAAGAAACTCAACGCTATAAGCCGTCAGTGCCGAGCAGTTCGCACGTGACTTATGCAGTGTTTCCCACACATTGACTAATTCGCCGCCACATACTGCGTTTCGGTTTTTAACACTATTAAAAACACGCAGCATATTCTTTCAGTTGTATTTCCCCACTCTCCCTCCGTCTCTCTCTCACTCACGCGTCTCTCTCTCTCACACACACACACACACACACACACAACGTGCACACCGCGTCTGTCTATGAGGTGCCGGACTGGACAAAAGCGAAGCGAACTCCGTGAGCAACAGAGTGTGACTTTATTTAAACTTATATAATTTATATTACTGGACAGTTTAAAGCTCATAACCATATTTTGTTGTTACTTGGGAGTGCAGTGTTACAGTATGTTGCATTATGCAGTATTTGTCCTGAAAAGGCTACTGAGTAACTTAAATGTCTATATTACCTCAATAAATTTAAGGTCATTCCTAATTTATTTGTATTTTTTAATACATTTGAATCATTAACTTTTAAAAGCACACTCTTTTTACGACTAAAATAACAGCCAAGGGTTGAAAAAAAACTAATTCCCAAAAAATAAAACAGATTTTATAGGGCCCTTATATATCTATATTTATAGATATATAAGTCACATATATCGTGATATATCGTTGATGAAATTTCTCCCAATATATTGAATATCGTAGATATCGCGAATCGTGATATTATCATATCGTGGACCACATATCGCCACAGAATTGAATCGTGAGGTACCTGTATCGTCCCACCCCTATTTGAAAATGGGTTTTAAAGTGCAATTTTTGGAAAACGGTCTCCATGTAAATGCAAAAACGTGAATCCCTGAAGGCGATGACGTAATGCACAAGCGTGTTCAATCTATGGTGTTTCATAGCCATCTAATGGCCTGGCAGCAGAATACAGGGGTTTTTATTTGTTTTTGCAGATCCGTGTGAATGGGGATCGTTTTATCAATGTTGCTGTCTGAACACGGAAAATTCTAAGGAAAAACTTCTCCGTTTTAAGCATATCGTTGTCATTTAAACGAACCCTAAATCTGTGCATATGCGAGTTTTATAAATGAGGCCCAATGACATTAAAGCAAATGCATACGTAGCACTTACATAAAGCTGCAAGTCAGTAATGGTACTGTTCTGTCTGTGCATATCAAGCACATTGTCTGAGCTAGACGTCTGCTGCTATGTCCGCTTCTTCTCAATGCTTTACAGCCTCCCATTCAGGAAAAACGGGTCAGAATAAAAGAGAAAAAAAGAGGCTATTCTCACTTGTTCTCGGTTGAAAATGATGGGTGCTGGGGGGTTCCCATCGCCTTGGCAACGGATCTTCACTGTGTCCCCTTCTTTGACCAAGCCCTCAGGCGATTCTTTCCATATCTCCACGCTGCTTGTTGGGTCTATATGACATACGGACATACACAAAGACCAAGGGGCCATGAATCTTAATTCATTCATACGAATCTCGTTCAATGCAACATCATTCTCACACTTAATAATTTAGTCAAAGCTGACAAGGCAAAGACCTTCATAGCTGTGTCATGACGAACACAACTCAAAGTTCATCATTACCTGTGATGTACTGACGCTATCTGAAATATGAAAAACATGTTTACATGTCCATGTTAGACATGTTAAATCTGATGTGATCTTTAAGCCATGTGTTCGCACAAAGATTGTCATCAGATTCAATATAGGTTTTGTCTGAAACTAAAAATGTAATGTGAAATGATAAAATCATTGTCAGAGTCAAATATGGTGTCTAATATGTAGGTGTGTAAAGTGGGATTTTAGACCAATGAGATTTCACAGTGGGCGGAGCTATCCAGCACATTGGAACAGATATAAAAACCAAGCAACCAACAAAATGTTGTAGCTTGTTTTATATAGAACCATAAAGGGTTCTGTCAAGTGTTTCATGCATAAATACTTGTAGGGGTTCCCACCATGTGATTTGGTTTTAAAGGGACACTCCACTTTTTTGGAAATAGGCTCAT
Source organism: Hybognathus amarus (assembly GCA_030378365.1). Classification (NCBI taxonomy): domain Eukaryota; kingdom Metazoa; phylum Chordata; class Actinopteri; order Cypriniformes; family Leuciscidae; genus Hybognathus; species Hybognathus amarus. The sequence continues at coordinate 193,989 of JAQIUQ010000726.1, read as the reverse complement.
TTTACCACTCCCCAGAGTTAAACAGTTCAGTTTTACCGTTTTCAAATCCATTCAGATGATTTTCTGATATTTAGAAGAATATCAGTAACCAGACAGTTTCTGGTCTCATTGACTTCCATAGTAGGAAAAAAAATATACTATGGAAGTCAATGAGACCAGAAACTGTATGGTTACTGATATTCTTCTAAATATCAAAAAATCGGCTGAAAGGATTAGAAAACGGTAAAACCCAACTGTTTAACTCTGGGGGAGTGGTAAAATGAGCCTATTTCCAAAAAAAGTGGAATATATCCCTTTAATTTATTTTTTATTTTAATAAAATTGTATTAATTAAACAGCTCATAAACATACTTTATCACTAATAAAATTAAAATTGAACTCATTAAACATGAAAGTAGTATTGGATAAAATATTTCCTTATGTAGAAGCTTTTTGGCATAAAGTGTTCTTTAAAACTGGGTCAAGAATAAAGAAACCTATTGAATAAAGAACCCATTCTATAACCCATTGAACCTTTCTTTCTAAGAGTGTGGTTAGAACAAAAATTCAGATTGTCATGGAAAAGATTGGATACATGTATCGCATTCCACTTCATCAAAAGAAACTCTCAATTATAAAGGGACTTACAGTGAACTGTAATATTGATGCCTTTGGACTCAGATGTCCTGACAGCTCCTGGGACAAAGTAGCTGACTTCACAGGAAAAGTGGGCATCTTTGTCATCCTTGGTCACCTTATAATGCAAATCACTCTGCACTGTATATAGGCCACTGGATTCTCTTGTCACTAGCGTTACCACATTCACCACTGAAAAAACACACAACCAGAAATACATACACATTACTGGCAACTATTTTTCACACTGTACATTACAATGTTGTGATGCTGTATGCTGTATGCTGTGAGTATCTGTATATAAGTTTGTTATCATTGTATACTTTAGAGGCTTTTTACATGTCACCGTTTAACTAAAAATGTTGAACTTTTTATGCAATTTGACCATAAATTTACATGGCAATGTCATTTTTGCTGGCTGAAAACACAAACTTTTGAAAACGGGATTTCAAAATGTACGTTTTACGTTTCGAAAAACGGTCCCCGTGTAAACAACAAAAACACAAATCTCTAAAGATGATGATGATGTTAAGCACATGTGTACAGTATTACGTGTTCACCCAGCAAACACAGAACGTTCACCTAACGTTCCCTAATGGTCCCATGAGGTTATTTTTTTGGGAACCAAACAAGAATGGTATAGGAACATTCCATGTAGGTTATTTTTAGGTTCAATTTATAACGTAAGGAGAACGTTCCGGTAACATTCCCCTAACCTTAAGGCAAAGTTCTAGGAACGTTCTGGGAACCAAAAAAAACCCCTAACTTTCCCAGAACATTCCCAGAACCTAAATTTGTTTGCTGGGCAGTCGTTTAGTAATGGGTATAGTGTTTCATAGCCATCTACATCTAAAATGTTTCATAGCCATCTACATCATAGATCTACATCTAAAAAATATCCGTGATTTTAACGGTAAAATACTGTAAAAATGCTACAATGTAAAACTGTTAATTGGTAAACAGAAAGTTTCCGTACTATACACGGTAAATAACTGTGATATAATTTTACAGTAAAATACCGTTAAATTTACAGTTGTATATATTAGTGTTGTATAATTTACAATGAAAAACCGTAAATTGACATTCCTACAATTCCCTGTGTGACACTTCACATTTTATGTATTTTTGTTGAAATAACTATGGTTCCTCATAGTTTTATTAGTTATGCACATTAGGGTTTTATGTTACATTTAATGTTGTTAAATTAATGACACTGTGCAGTTTCTTTAAATAAGTATTGCTTTATACAAGTATTCACTTGTAATAAGCTGTGATAGCTCGTGTAACTCTTATCACTGCTGTGATGATTGTTGGTTATCAGTGTATTACAATGGTCCAAAACAGATATTAATACATCAATAAGTTGGTAAATCCACATTTTATCAGAAAATAAAATACAGTTTATTACTGTAAATTTTAATATAAATCTGTAAAACCATTAATGTTCCTACTGTATTTTTAACAGTAAAGTTCTGGCAACCACAGCTGCCGTTTTTTTACCGTAAAATATACGGTTTATTTTTTACAGTGTAATAGCCTGGCAGCAGTCGTTTTTGCGGATCCGTGTGAGGATTGTTTTGACAATGGTGTCGTCTGAACACAAAAAAACCCAAAGGAAAAACTTCTCCGCTTTAAGTTGTGTAAAACTACGCTTAAGTTCCTGTGTTTCCTCAGTTCATTGTCAGTTATTGTTTGTGTTCAATACCGTGTGGATTAATACATTGAGTTAGTTCTTTATTAAATACATTCGTACTAGAACCTTTTGACTCATCTTCATCTTTTAGACTTTCAAACTTGTGACAGCGATCGTGCACAATAAGTACCAAAGACCAGGAATGTGTATTAAGAAAATAATAAGGTCCATTATTTTAAGCTTGGTTTTTTTTCTAGATTTTCTATATTTATATTGGCCTACATACTATTCAAAAGTGCCATGGACACATTAAATTGGCCAAAAGTGACAGTAAAGACTTTTACATTGTTTCAAAAGATTTAGATTTCCAACAAATTATGTTCTGTTTTAATTTCTTTTCAAATAAATACAGCTTTGGTGAGTATAAGAGAATTTTTAGGAGAATAACAAACTCATACAAAATCCAAACTTTTGAATGCTAAATAAAATTGTATATTCAAATTATATTAATATTAAAACTTAAAATTACTGAATTAGAAATGAATGGTTGAACTTTATTTTACAGCACTTATATGTACGAAAGTACAAGTTAATATAAAGTACAGTAAGTACATGGGTTAAGGTTAGGTTTAGGGGTACACTAGGTTTAGGGTTAGAACCTAGGGTCATTTTTTTGTTTATTTAAAAATTCACTACTTAAGTACTAAAAGTAAAAGTACAAGTATTGTGTCATGTAATTATTAAAGAAAGCAGTCAAAAGTTTGAACTAGCAATCAAATAAGGCGATTTGGTGGGATACAAATTTGCTTTGGCGGACGCCAAAAAAATGTAATTGCAGGACAACCCCTGCATTAGTTGTCAATGTGTGTGTCAATCAATACCATTATCCTATAAAACTGGCGTGTGATTTCGGCAGCATGAAAGCCAACTTGCATCGAATGATTCGTAAAAAATTGTATAATTGTAACGAGTAACTAGCAGAACATTAAAAAAAAAACGAAGTAAAAGTATTAAATTCATCGAAAATATCTACTGAAGTAAAAGTAGAAGTATGAGAAAAAAACAATACTCTAGTAGAGTACAGATACAGCATTTTCATACTTAAGTACAGTACTTAAGTAGTTCTACTTCGTTACTATACATCTCTGTACATAGTACAGGTATGTATGGGGAACAGAATATATTTATCTTACTCACATCCATTAGCAGGGTGGATGGGGATGTGATCACGGTACCATGTGATGTTTGGCTTGGGAAAGCCGTCTCTGGTCTCACAAGATGCAATCTAACCAAATAAGACATGCGTCAGCTTAAATCCAGCAGATATAACTGCTACAAACATTACATATGCATTCAGGGTGAATTTGAATGCATGATGTACCTTAGTGGGGGAGTCACTGGACACAGAAACTCCAGAGAGGACACCTTCAATGACAGGAGGCTCTGGGGGGTCTGACAACAGCAATTTAACGTTTTTATATAAGAAGCAACCATATTAAACCATTTAGTGATGATATTCAACTGACATGAGGAAAAGACTTACCGAACACCTTCAGGAGAGTCCTTCCCTCTCCATTGCCGGCTGACAACCCACTGACCTGACAGAAAAACTCTCTCTCATCAGACAGTTTAACGTCCTGAATGGTCAGAGTTTCTCCATCACTGTTCGATTGTACACTGATACGGTCACTGTAGCTCGTGTCCTCATCCACCTTCTGCATGGTCAGATCGCTGTAGGAGATCCGCACCCGATTCCCTTCACGCTCTCGCTGAGGATGATGGGAAATAAAACGTAGCACATGGTCTGTGGATATGACTCGAGTCCCTTGTTCAATGTAAGTCTAAGCACACTTCCAACATAATTAAAGGGAGAAACTAAAAAAAAAAATCATTATTTACTCACCCTTATATCATTCTAAACCCATAAAATCGTTAATCTCTGGTACACAAATTTTGTCCATCCATTGAAAATCTGCCCAACCAAAACTTCCACACATTAATAAGTACAAAAAGACTTTGTAAAAGTAATTCTTATGAATCGAGCGCTTTAAAAGTCTTAAGACGGCTCTATATGAGGAACAAATTTAATGCAGGCTTTATTCACATATAAACACTGATATGCGTATAGAGCGCATCAAATATGGTAAATAATCTCACACACATGACGTGATGCCACAAACACTTTTGAACTTTCGCAGGAATCAATGAAGGCGGAGCTTTGGTTTGCCATATTTGATGTGCTCTAGGTGTGTTGATCAGTGTTAAAGGGGTCATGAACTGGCTTTTTAAATTGTATTATAATGTTGTCTGAGGTCAACTTATGACGTTCGAATTCAAAAACATCAAAATGAATAAGTAATAGGCTATTTTCTACCCTAGTTTTGAGCCTACCTCAAAAATGCTTGGTTTTTATGGGCGTCTCGGACTGAAGACTTGGAAGTAAACGCCCACTGCTGTGAGTGGATAACAGTTTTGCATATTATAATGAGTTTCAACTCACTCGTCAGTGCTGTGGGGGAAATTGTTTTGAAAACGTCCAATGTTGTAAAATGGCAACCGGAATGATTCGCCCATACATGTTCGACCCAGAGTCCGTGTGTTGTACAATTCCTGTAAAAAATCCAATATAGACGGCACCGTTCTTTACTCTTAATCGGTCTGCAAATCCAGTCTTGTTTACAAAACAATCCTCAGTGAAATGAAGTGAACAGACCGACAATGTTTTACCCTCATCAGCTGGAACGTCATTAAAAATAAAATTTAACCATAAATTCCTATTGGAATCCAGAGGAAGCATATGCAGCGACTGTCTTCCACAACTAGACTTCATGTTTATTGTTCGGTAGCTTGATCCGGTTTGTCATTACGAGGTAGGCCTATGTTATTTAGCTATGTGTGTAATGCGCGAATCGGTGGGCGGGCTAAAGCGACTGTGTTGAAGTAGGCGTTAATCTTCTTCTGCGGGGGTGGTGTTTTATCCTCTTTGTCGTCATAGTTCCCCACTTTGAAAAACGAGTTCGTTTGCTGAGGCTGGTGTCAATAAAAGCTTTTATTGGACTAAGAAGGACGGAAGAAATTCATTAAGGTTTGGAACAACTTGAGGGTGAGTAATGACAAAATTTTTCATTTTTGGGTGAACTATCCCTTTAAATCTGTTCATCAAGCAGCTGTTCATAGACATATACACTAGATGTCATCTTGGGCTTCTAAGTATGTGTCAAAACCGCCGCCATCTTGGAACAGGGGTCTTGTCATAGGAAGTAGCTAGGTAACGGAGGTTTACGTTAGACCTGTGTCTACATTGACGCTGATGCATTAAAGTGGAGAGGCTCCACTGTTCCAAGATGGCGGCTCTATTGACGCATTCGTTCTAATGAACTGCCGTAGCCAAGGCGAAATCTAGTGTATATATCTATGGCAGCTGTTCAGCAATCTTCTCTTAAGAGAACTTGGGTTAAACGCTCGATTCAAATCGATATAGTGTCTTTATAGCCTGACTTCGTCATACTCATTTTCCTGTCGGAGGATGAGTCTGAAACTCCTCCGTTTGGCTTTGATTATGAGGCGTGTCTTAACCAAACCAGGAAAAAAAACATCTCTGCACTCAATTGGATAGTCGGTAAACCTACAACCAATCAGAGCAACGCAGTAAGTCAGCTACTTTGCATACAGTTGTCAAATACAGAACGTAGCCTAACTTTACTTATTTTAGAAGTTAAATAACGAGTGTTGCTTCTTTTACTTACTCCTCCATGAGTGCGACCAAAGGAGAAACCACAACGACCACAGGCATTTCATTCCGTCCCATCTTCTTAGCGACCGTCAGAGCCAGCTGATAAGTTACACTTTTCCCAAATCATGTGGGAAGGACGCCAAAAATATCTTTCCGATCGACAAATGCCTTGATTGCAGTTTTCTGTTTGTCTATTAAAATTAATGTGCTGTCGATTTATTTCACAACAGATGCAACAGCGGAATCTATACATCTCAATTCTCCAGCTGCAGTCATCTCTGAGGGAGACCAGTTAGCGCTTCTTTGATAACGTGATGATTACGTCCCTGCAGATCACCTGTCCATCATCATATAAAGCCTGCCCTGGCAATTTGACTGGCCCGATCATTTTTTGCCTGATCATAATTACTCCTCAATGTATTCGAGTCCAGACCGAACTTCCCGTCCAAAAAATGTTGTGGGCGGAGTTCGGGCTGGCATCCAGGCTAGTGTGTTTATGAACTTTTTGAAGTGTCAAAGTTTTGGTTTCGTGGGCTTTTATGCATTAACTGATAAAAGAATCAACTTTTAAACTAAAAAATGTTTTCAGGACTCACCACAAACCACTGCACCATCACCATCACAGGTTTCTTGGTGAAGGTGTACAGGCAGGGGATCTCTGCAGACTCATCCATGTAAACCTCCACAGTGTCCTCCATCCTCAGATCCACTACCGCCCAAGCTGCCAAAGAAAACGCATTGAGTTAGTGTGCTTGAGGCCATGTGAGAACAAAGGCTGCTTTATCAACACATGAAAAAACACATTAACAAGCGTTTAATGTATTTTAGATTGCGTAGTAATGTTTAGGCCACAGCCTTAGAGAAAACTCAATTTACACTCCTATTAATGAGATCAACAACAGTAAAACACTCTCTTTGTCGAAACTCTTCAGGGTCATTCAAAGACTGTAAATGATGGCAAGATCCTGCCGGATCTGTGGACTGTTTTTGCATGTTCTGTGCGGATTGTTGTGAGGTGGGAATTATTTAGGATGGATTTAAAAAGAGTACAAAGAATGTTTCCATTCAGAACTGAAAATAAAATCAAGTCAAAGCAGACAAAAAAAGGATTTATGGATGTACAAGCTTGTCAATTATGTGATTCATCTGTATTACAAGTGATGCAGTTTGTTCATGTTGTCATGTTGAATATGCTGTTATCATGTTTTATATTTTTTTGCATAGTGATTTAAAGTTGTTCCATAGTAAGTTGTGTACAAATAATAAGTCTGTGACTTCTGAAGAATTCTGTGATTATGGATTGCATGCGGACAAACTGAGGACATGAGACAGTCAATGAGTCATCGGTCTTTGATGCTATCCTGTTGAGATTGAAGATACAGACAACACACACATCTATTTTTCACATTTTTGGCCCTGTTTGTGTAGTGTAATTCCCATGCAAATCTATTAGAATGGATTTAAAATGTTAAAATAAAGAGTACCATACTCTACTGATATCAAATTAGCCAATATATTTAGTAAACTAATACATAATACATAACTTGACTGAAGAATGTTTAAATTCTGCATGATCTCTTCTTCATTTGTAGATGCATTGATCTTGCAGACTAAGTTAAACCATTCATGGCACAGCTTTACTTGGTTGGCAATATTAGATTGAAGAATGCTCTAGGCCACCATACCACTAGCACTGGCCGAATCATAGGAAAATATATAGGCAAAATCATTAACTCCGTTCAAGTTATTCTCCATGCAAGCTATTACATGTTATGGCTCTCAAAAGCATTGTCATGGAAATCAAGAAATAAAACATAGCCCATTAACTTGCTTCATAACACATAAAGAGAACAGTCTGCTGGAATATGAAAAGCTATTTATATGCATTTACGCGGTTTCACAAAAGCTAAACGTGGCAATGGCTCTACAATCTACTTACAATGCTTTTGGTAAATGCAGCAGGACCCACTCTTCAAAAGAAATAAAAAATAAAAAATAAAAAATACCTTGCAAAATTCAGAAATAAGCACTTTGTGGGACATATTGTCACATTGTGACATATTTAACACATTTGAGCAAATTGTTTTTATTTCTAATATGTTTCTTTTCTACTCTATTACATTGCTGTTTTTTTTAAAATCCCAACATACTAAATATATACAAATATACTACACAGTATATAGTATAATGGATGACAAAAGGTATGGCTTTCACCATTAAATGGATAGTTCACACCCCCAAAAATCTGAAAAAGTCCTGTGATCATTTATTATTTTACATAATCAAAGTTTGGGATCAGTACGATTTTTTTATTCATTAATTTTCAAAAGAAATTAATAATTGCGTTAACTCAATTAGAAGTGCACGTAAAAACCTTACAAATATAGTTTTCAAATATATGCTGTTCCAACACATTCTCATCCCAAGACGTCATCTAACTGACGCTTTTGACCATACGTCAACATCCAACGTTTTAGGGTACCCTTTAACATCAGTTAGATAACGATCCTAGGGCTTTACCTTTAGTGTCAGTTAGATGACGCGGGTAGGTTTATGGTGCGTTCTATTATTTATCCGTCTCAGAGATCCAAATCGGACGACAGACGTTGCCTAGCAACACGCCCCCTTTCCTCGGATTTCTCCTCTCGGACGTCGGACAACCGTGAGGACACCGAGCAGAGAATTCCGTTTCGGAATTCAAGATGGCTGCGCCCTGTGTGACTTTGTTTTTGAACAGCTTTGGTATTTTAAATGATGATTATAATCACTCATATTACTGCGTCCCCAGTAGGTATGGGAATCGGTTGTTGTGAGTGCAATTACTAACGTTGCTAGCATTGCTAACAAAATATTAACATGAAAAACATGAAATAAAGTGAACATTTTCAAGTTCAAATGGCTGCGATTTTGATAAGGTGTAGTCATAATCCATTTTTTTCTCTGACTCGGGACGAGCAAAACATAATAGAACGCTTGAAGTGTGGACGTGACGCCATATCCGAGGTCCGAAGTCGGTTCGTTGGCTATAAATAGAACACACCATTAGGTCTGGGGTCGGGTTTAGGATTAGATAGCGTCATCTAAAGTGACGTTAAAGGGTACCCTAAAACGTATGTTGGTGGATGTTAACGGATGTTGACATATGGTCAAAAGCGTCAGTTACATGACGTCTTGGGATGAGAAGAACGGGTTGGCTGTTCGTATAGTTTCCACAAAAATGCTGTTTTCGGCAATAAAAGTTTCTTATTATTAGTAAATAAGAATGATTTCTGAAGGATCATGTGACACTGAAAACTGGAGTAATAATGCTGAAAATGTAGCTTTTCCATCACAGGAACAAATTACATTTTTGAATAAATTTGTTATTTTATTTTGTTACGTTAAACCGTAATGATAGTTCACACTGTTTTTATTGTGTGTAAATTCAGGCCGGGAAAAAGATTAATCGCGATTAATCGCAACCAAAATAAAAGTTTGTGTTTACATAATATATGTGTGTGTAATGTGTATAATTATTTGATATATATAAATACACACACATGCATGTAAACATTTAAGAAATATTTGCATGTATATATATTTATACAAAATTAATATTATACGTAAATATAAATATTTGATATATTAATAACACATTGTTCTTAAATACATACATGCATATGTGTGTATTTATAAATACAAAATAATTATACACACTACACACACACATATATTATGTAAACACAAACTTTTATTTTGGATGCTGATTAATCGGATTAATCTTTTCCCAGCCCTAGTGTAAATCAAATAAATGCAGCCTTGGTGAGCAAAACTTTTTGTTCAAAACATGAATAAATCTTAAATGTATAAACAAATGTCCTATATTGCAATTCTTCTGAACTCAGACAATAGCTTAGTGTGAGGAACAGACCAAAATATGAGGGTGAGTAGATGAATTCTTAGGTGAACTATATATTTAAAATCCTCCCTCTCTGTACTTTCTGGCTGCCTCTATTGTGGCAACATTGAGGTTTTGAGTGGCAAACACAGACCTGCCGGCGGCTGCCACCACACCAACTGAAAAAATACAGACCATGTGTCTTTTGTGTGTGATGATTATATTTGGCAGCACACCCCTAAGCAAAGCAGAGAGAAAGAACAGCAATTTTTAAAAAACAAGGCCCAGATTTTGTGACCACAGGCTTAGTTTTAATCTGACAATCCCCATTCATCTTCTCATCTTCCATTCCTCGCATATCTGCGATCAAAACAAGCGTCCAGCCACTGTGACTTTTCAAATGTCACTCGCTGCCCTCAACGGCCTTTTTGTATTAGAAGAAAGTCATTTTTCTTCCCTTCAGCCCTTCTATCTCTGTGCAACCTGCACTCTTGCTCTTTCTCTCAGCGTGCAGAAAATAGGCTCGGACTGAAAGGCCTCCTTTTCAATTGGAAACATCTGGGCGGCATGGAGCTGGACTGGTGGGGTGCCGTGGAGACGGGCTATTATGGGATTTCCACGTCCTTGGCGAGTGACTGGTGGAGGAGAGAGACGTTGGCGAGGGTTGAGGGGTGAAGCGACTCCCTCCCCTCAGCAGTGTGAGGTCAGTGGCACAGCTACTGCTGGGAAGGACGGGGTCTAGCTGTGTCAACAACATCTGAGACGGGTTGAGTATGTGTGTGTGTGTGTTTGTGATTGAGTGATCGACGAGACTTATGTGCAGTTTCAACTCAACACTGCAAAAATACATACGATTAATCAGTCTCTTTGTCCAATAAAAATAACTAATATACTGAGAATTAGATGAATTACTAAATTTAACAAGGTTTATGCAAGTTCAGATGCAAATGTTTGGCCAAAGGACATTACTAATGTGCAATCGTGCATTAGTAACAAACCTCAGAGGAGGCGACAGATTTAGCTAGCTAAATATGTTCACAGTTTGAGGAACTTACTCAGGGTTGCTTTCCCAAAAGCATCAAAAAACGCAAGTTTGGTCATTTAACCGATTCTGCATTTCACGTTATGAACATTCGCAAACACCATTGCAATCTTATGTGGTTGGAACAACATCTTTCGACCTGAAGTTAGAAGCATATGGTTTCATGTTAATATGCCATATGGCATAGATTGCAATAAGCAGCAAGCCAACATGCAGTACATCCTATCTTTCATCCCATTTCATACATTTCGATATATTTTAGTGTTAACAATAAGCATTTGAAGCTGACATTAAAAGTGATCTAGAAATAATTAATTAGCAGTTATTATAAGTTAGTACTCCACCAACTGTGCTTGTTGTACTGATGTTATTAATGGCTTTACTATATTATTAAACTAATGTGGTTCAAACGAATGAAGATGCAACCCTGTTACTGTGCTTAGTTTTGGAAAACTAATTAATTTTTGCAATGATGTATTGTACTAGTTAAGCAGTGAGTTATGCCGTTGTACAGGAAATGCAACCTAGAAAGATTCTTTTCAATTAAATACAAATATTGACTATACTGAAATATTCATGATTTATGCCGCTTGCAAAAATTTATATATATATATATATTAGGGCTGTGCAAAAATTAATTGCGATTAATCGACATCCAAAATAAAAGTCTGTGTTTACATAATATATTTGTGTGTGCTGTATATAATTATTTTGTATAAATAAATACACACACATGCATGTATATATTTATGAAAAAGTGTTATTCATATATAAAATAATTATATCTATATAATATAGATTATGTGTATATATATATATATATATATATATATATATATATATATATACATAATTTAGGCGCAAATAATTCTTAAATATATACATGCATGCATAGGTATTTATATATACAAAATAATTCTATACAGCACACAGAAATATATTATGTAAGCACAGACTTTTATTTTGGATGCGATTAATCGCAATTAACTTTTGCACAGCCCTATATATATATATATATATATATATATATATATATATATATATATATATATATATATATATAGACAGAGAGTGGGGGGAGGATTTCATTCTAGATCTGACTGAAATATAGCAGATAAATCAAAACTATGAAAACATAATTTCACAGAAACCTCAGTTTACATAAAACATAAAACGTGAGAAATCTGCGTCCGCAATTATATGGATGATTCTAGTAAAAATCTAAAGAGCTACGCATACGCATACACTCTAAAAAATATTGTTGGTTTAACTTAAAAAATGAAGTAACCTGGTTGCCTTAAAATTTTAAGTTCATTGAAATGGAAAAATTTAGTTAATACAATGAAGGCGATTGATTTGATCATCACAAACTGAAAATATTATGTTATATGAACAACCAAATTATTTAAGTTGATTTGACAAAAGAAAAAATGTTGTGATTACAAATTATGAAAATATTTTTTTACAGTGCATAGATTTTAGTCTATATAACGCTGATCAGTATGACTAACCCCATCCCACATCCTGCCCCCAAAAAAATCTTAACCTTTTTTATGAAAATAAATAGTATTTCCTTTATTTGTAAAGCATTTTAACATTTGTGGATGTTTTCAAAGAGGGCTTTGTCAGGTTTTGCCAACTTCTGTCGACAATTTGTTCCCCAAGGTACAGCTAAGTGAACCTCCACACACACAAAGCCTAATTAAACTCACAGTCACATCCCGCTGGTCCCATTCTACATTCACACCCCATTTTCAGGGCTGTTGCCTTTCTCTCTCACCCCTCCCAACACCACCCCACCCCAGCCCAACCGAGACCAGCCGCCCCACTCATTGTGACCAAGACGCTGGCCCTATTTGCTTAGAGCTCTCCGTCCTCTCACAGCTTCACTGAGCCCCCTACTGAGTCCATCCACCCATGGCCTTTAGATACAAGCCATTGTTCCCACACCTGGGACGCAAATCTCTTCTTCTCTCTTAGCTAAGCTTTGAACATCCTGAAGTCTCTCACATTTGTTCTTGTTTAAGTCTCCAGGTAAACACAAAGGTGAACAGAAGTTCATTGTGTGCCTCAAGATGTGCTTTCCTTATCTTCTCCGACAAACATTTTGAAATAGCCTGGCACAAACAGGTTAACAATGATTTTCCCTTAAACATCATGGACAGGTATAATCGGATTAGCAAAGGTGCAGAATATCCCATCAGAGGAGATTTGAGGCAAAGACCTACATGATGTTTTCTTATCTGAGAAGAGAGAGAGAGAGTCCCCAATGAAAATGTCTTGGATTCATGGTTTTAACAAATATCATAAATGATTAATTCATAAACATTATTACAATTGATAGGCCTACATACAATATTACAACCTGAACTTTTAATGTTCTAATGATCAAATAAAAAAAAAAAACGAAACAAGAGACAAAAAATAATAACAAACTGAAAAAAGCAGCTTTTTAAAAAAAATAGACTCTAAAAATATTTTAAATTATAAGTAATGAGTTTCAGTACATGAAAGTAAAGTACTAAAATATACAAAGATGGATCAGACACAAATATAGGCCCACCAACAAAATGAAAATTTTATGAAATATTGCAGTATTTATTATAAATATTTATGCTTGCACATTTTGAAAAATGAATTCGCCTCATAATCTTTTATCAAAATAACTTTCCCCACACTCTTGGAACAACATCTCTTCTTTTCTCTGATGACAGTGTTTTGTCAAAACAAGAAATAAATAAAGGATTATGCTGAACAACTTTTTTGAAGTCAGATTACAACAAATCTGAATCTGTTTTTGAATCAAATTACGAGATCTGGATCAAAAAATATGTGTCATGTCATATATTGAGACACTGAGAAAGAGAAAAGACAGATACCTACACCCCACGTATGTCAAACCGCTGCGCTGTGTTATTAACTATGGGGGCAGTTGGCCTACCCCGCGCAAACCCACGTCTGGAAACCACCGGTGAATATTTGGACGTGCTGACAGAGTTTCAAATAACAAGAGTAAGGATGCCTGAAACCACATTGTTTTCACAGGATGATGACTAGCTAGTGTGTGTCTGTGTGTGTATAAGAATGCAGGAGTGGAGGAATTGTGGGTCACAAGCTCAAACTGTGTTCCACTAAAAACCAAGACAATGGGCTCACCACTGTGATAATACTGCCACATATACATTGTGTCCCTGTTACCCACACAAAAGTGGACAGTAGTCACAACATCAGTCTGTCTGCTCAGCAACAAAGAAGATCAGCTACTGTTTCAGCCTCAGCTGAGATGAATTACATCTCCAGCTGTTTTTTATTCTTGCAGTGTGACTCCCTAAACTTAAAGACAAATGCAAAACCCAGCAAGGAAACACAAACTCCCTCCCTCTTGAGTCTGTCAGACTTCAGTGATCTGTGATAAGTAAATGGGTTTTACCTAATTTTGAATAGAAAGGGCTTTGTCTTGCCAATATGATAAACATTTCAAAACAATAGAGCTAAAGAAGTATTTGACACTAATTGAAAGTTCATGTCAATATTTAAATACATTCTTATGTCATTTTTCATCCACAAAAATGGATGGATGGACAAACAGCAGTTACATGAACAAAGCTAGACACGAAACAACGAAACATGAGGGCTATTTACCGCATACAACAAGACTAATGAATTAACAAGATACACCTGAAAGCAATGAAACAATGAACCAATCAAAATGTGACATAAGGAACCAATAAGAACACATGACTAAAAACCAACAATCAGAACAAGACACATACAGGGGAAGACATGATCACATGATGGGAACTGGGAATCACATGACTAGGGTTGGGTATCGAGAAATCGAGTATCTGACTTGGAACCGGGACTAACTTCTCATTTTTCCCGAAATTGTTCAAAAGTTAAAATTTCGATTCCTAGATTCGATATTCACAGTCCGCGACCGGAAGAAGAAACCGCTGAACAACACCAACGAAGAAGCGTCTACCGGAAGTGTTGGCAAGTCAACATGAGTAGCTTACGTCGGCCGTCCAAAGTGTGGCTTCACTTTTCTAAAAATAACGAAATCTCGGCAAAATGCAACATTTGTGACAGAAGGAGTATTTCCTTCAGATAGGAGTATTTTCTTCAGAAAGACCATTGGTTAGCAAGGTTAGCTAAACCTTTTTGACCCTGCCTCTTAAAAGAATCGGAATCAAAATCGTTAGGAACCGGAATCGAAACAAGGAATCTGGAATCAGAATCGTTCAAATTGAAACGATACCCAACCCTACACATGACAAACAGGAAGCAGGAAACATGAAACAAGGCAAAATGACAAAATGAGACATTAAAACATAAACGAACCAAAGCCCAAACCAACCAGTCACCTCGCAATAAAATGGCAAAAATATATATATTTTTTTTTTAAATCTGGCTCATGGATCTTTCCCGATTCCTGTCTCCCACTTTGCTTGAATACTGTCGTATTAAAAGGCAAAAATAAATATAAAAAAAAACAAAGAAAAGAAAGAAAAAAGAAAAATACACTGTAAAGGTGTGTTGATTCAACTTAAAGAGCCCCTATCATAGCATTTGATATGTTCCTATTTTTGTTTTAGGAGTTCCCAAAAACAGTTTAACATGCATGCAAGGTTAAAAAACACTTTATTTGTCTTAAAATATGCATTTATTTTTAACTGATTTGCTCACCGACTCCCAAATGATTCGTACAACGACTCATTTTTCCAAACCACTCCTTTGCGTGACGCTAATCGGCGGTGATTGGTCAGATGACCCAGTCAGTTATTGTTTGTTAGCATAAACGCATAAACATATCGACATTGGAGACCTAGAAGCTGTGCTGAGACGTAACTTACACACACACGCGCGCACACATACTTCCGCCTTCCCCTCCTCGCGCCTCTACGCTACAAAACCCATAAAAGCAACAATTATTAATAATACTTACAGGTTGTGATTCATAGGAGGAAGCTAATCCATATACACTGGGAAAGTAAGTTACAGAGCCCTCCTTCAGGAACAACCACTTGCGGATCCACATTTGAATTCATTTATGTTTTTGAACGATCCGTCATTAAAATGATGAGAACACAATCGGGTTATACTGTTGTGGTATCGTTGCAAATATGAACTCTAACCACCGATTCTTCACATGCTCGTTCCTGGTAAATGAAAACAAAGTGGCTGAACTATCTTTGCATTGTAGAACACATTGCAGCGTCTTCTCGACATGATGCTATAATGAAGTATTTTAATGTGTTCTATCTAGACTTTTCGTCTGCGCGCGCAGTAACTGGGCGCGGCCAGTATGTATCTACGTCACGATGTAACAGCTAATGACTCGTTTCAAAAACAATTCATTTTATAGACTCAGAGTCGACTCTCACTTTTGAAAGACAATAACTTTATATACGCTGCACTTTCAGATATAAACCTTTGCAGGATGTTTTCATTCCCTTAGAGCTATATTCCACACCATATGAACAGTCATTTTCAAAAATCCATGATAGGGGCTCTTTAAAAAGTGTTTGTGCTGCCTTAAAATGTTAAGTTTAGCCACTTTAGTGTACTGACAATTTGTCTTGGATATTTGAGTTAACTAAACTTAAAATTTTAAGGCAGCACAAACATTTTTTACAGTGTACATGTTGCTTCAAGACATTTTTGCCAAGTTTGACTTCTGAACTTCTTGTGATGTTTAAAATGAATGCAAGCACTAATAAGCTATGGCATATGGCTTCATAAGACTTGGAATATGAGTGTGGATCACCATCCATTTCACTATATGGGAAAGAACAGTAAAACTCTTGTGTTCCACAGAAAAAAAAATAAAACAGGTTTGGAATGACATCGCCAACGGGAAACGTTCTTATAACTTTAGGCAGTCCCTCCAGGATTTCACGATTTTTTTTTGTGATTTTTGCGATCAAAATGACTGATTTTGTGGTGGTAATTTCCAAAAATTTGCGAAAAATTTGCGATTTATATATAACATTTACCATAATAGTATTCAGTCCTTCCAGAAAAACGAGTTTTTTTGTGATTTGTTGTGGGCAAAAATCCTTGATTGGGTGGCCCGTTTTCTTTAAAAATGCAATGGAATATGCGGGATATTTGCAAAAATTGCGGGAACTTGCAAAAATTGCGGTTTGATGAAAAAGAGAAAAAAAGTGATTCCCCCAACATCCTGTTCTCACAAGGCTAATGTAAAGAGTCATTTCTTATTACTTCCTTTGATAAGCAAGCATACTACATCACAGAAAGTGCTGGGAATATGTAATTTCTCATCTTGTTTTATTTCAGACTGTAGCGAGTGTAAATAAGGTGTGGCCCCTTTAAGAGCTGCGCGCTCCCTGTTGAACTCTCTGCAGTGTTATGTGTGCGCCTCAAACACCCCATGTGTGCGGGTAATTTCTGTTTGATGCTGCTTCTTTTATCTTATGTTGTTTATTAAGTAACGATGTGACGGTAGAACGTGTGACAGACAGTTATACGAGTTTGTGAGATGTCAATCGCCTCCGTGAGTCTGTCTGGCCTCTGCAATAACTTCAGCTGTGAGCTATCCCGTCGCGTAATTGCGTCACTTTATAATGTTCCCAAGGAAACAGGGGGAAATGGCTGCCTTTGTGTGAAGCAAACGCAACATTTTTCAACTTTCTGCTAAGATACATGTGACTTTTTTGCAACGAAAATCCGAGGATTATGAAATTATGCAAACCCTGCATATTTTGCTCGAAATCGGCAATTTTTGCGGCGAAAGTGCGGCGTATTTGAAAAAATGCGGCCCCCGCATAAATATGCGGACTTTGGCTGATTTTGCATTGAATTCAGCGATCGCATAATCGCGTTTTCTGGAGGGACTGTTTAGGGTTGTGGCAAGGTTCTTACAAATTTATGAACGAACGATCTTCCAGTAACGAAGAACATCAAGTTAATGTTCTCAAAATGTTAGCACAAAAACATTATTTGTTTAAACGTGTTTTTTAAAATGGTAATATTTATTTCAGAATGTTCAGAGAACATTCAAAAGTAATGTTCCCTTCAAATTCACATAACCAAGCAAAACAATTTTAAACCATTTAATAAAATGGACATTTTGAATGTTCAGAAAACATTCAGAAATAACGTTGAGAATGTTAGAAAACGTTCTAAGAACATATTTTCGTTAGCTGGGATAAGAGTGAATTGTCGTCTTTGGCTGAACTATCCATTTAACTATACCTCTGGGTTGTGTTCTGTTAGCCAAGCTGTGAACAGGCTGGTTTTCAACATGGTGCCCACCCTCCCCCTCTGGCACTAATGTGTCACAATAGACCTCCCATACAGATCACATTAGAATGACTGGGCACCACAATGAACCTCTGTATTCGACTGTTTTCTCAAAGATAACCTGCCCTTTGAAGGATTCACTAATCTTGGACTATCTCTGTGTCAATAGCTGGCATTTGATCTTAGTAAAGTTTGCTAATCTATACCTTCAGACTTTCTAAATCAAGGATCTTTCATCTGCCTCTTTAAAGTGTGTTGGGTTGGGAATCCGTAAGCTTTGCGAGAGAAAGGTTGAAGAGTGCTGGAGAAAGGCAGGCGTGACCAGCTCTGTGGCAGGGAGGGAATCACCTGTCACACCCCACATGCACCTGGGATCAAAGAGAACACACACACTGGCTGAGTCCACAACCGAAGGTTAACTGCCTAGG
Source organism: Hybognathus amarus (assembly GCA_030378365.1). NCBI lineage: Eukaryota > Metazoa > Chordata > Actinopteri > Cypriniformes > Leuciscidae > Hybognathus > Hybognathus amarus. The sequence goes on along the minus strand of JAQIUQ010000726.1, from coordinate 175,395 downwards.
CCATATACTGAAGGCGAAGTGCTTATTCGTTCATCGCTTAGGGGTAAAAGTATGTTTTTTTTTCACTTTATTCGTAGAATGATGTAGTAACACGTTACTACATCAACTTACTATAGTAAAAATGTGCTCAAAGATTGTAGGTCAGCCTCTTGAGAAGCTTTACGACTATGCCTATTATAACAATTTGCTAAGGCTAGCTAATATTGTAGCTTCTCTAACTCTATGCATCCTAAAGAGTTTGAACTACTACCATCTCAAGAGAAGGTAAAGATTTCCCAGATTTAACAAAGTGAGGCTGAAACACTCTTTTGTTGCACAGGCTATCTTAGCGTTGAACAACAACATTCAATCAGAGATCAAGAGTACTGTGAAGGTGTTAGATGGATAAGTGTTGTATTGATTGAATGTAAAATATGTGATGTTTAAGTGCATGTTCGATGTAGAATGTATGTTAGATGTTGTAAACATAGACACTGTTATGCAAGAAAATTTTCAGACTCGTCTGACAATTAAGTATAAAAAGTAAAGTAAAAGTAATAACAGTAAGTTGTGCATAATTCGTAACCTTAACCAGACCCAAACCATAACTCTATCCACAAGTTTCCTACGCCCCATGAGGCCTTGCGTCAAAAGTGGGCGCGTCTTCCGGTTCGAAGTAAACAAAGCGCGACTTGACATGCTTGAAACTCGTTCATTTAACAGTTGACAGTCATTCAAGTTATAGCGATCCAAACTAGCTAACGGTGTGGGAACACAACCTCAACGAAATTAAAAAGGGTGAAATAACAGTACCTTTACCCTCCTCAGTAGTTGGTTGGGAGTATTATAATAACATTATTAATAATCAATACTCATCAAGGCATGGTGACAGACAGTTGTGTGAGCTGACAAACAATTAAAATAAAAAATACACACTTAGTCATTGAGCTTTGGAGTTTATTCAAAATTATAAATTAATGTGCTACTTGAATACATTAACTGGCACATTTGGTATTCTGTCAACTCAGGCTTTGATCCTGAGTTTAGGTGTAACATCAGTAGCGAACAGCCAATCACATGCTGATAGAGTTTATAGAATAGTAAGAATTTAAACTAATGTACACAGGAAGATTCGTCGTCTTTTGGGAGGTGATGGAAACTACAGTCGTTGGCAGGATCACTCTGATTTCGTTTTCAGCATATGTTCAAAACAATCACGTATCCACTGAATTAGTTTAGTCCGGTTATACATTACAACCGCGAACAGCACATGTTGTCCCTGAGCTCCGTAACGACATCTCTCATAAAGATTTGCGTCTTTAAATGGTAAAATAATTCTCTGAAAAACAGCTAGCCTCTTCGCTAACTAACACACAAAATACCATTGGAATGCTACTTCCGCCGCCTTACCGGAAGTTTCACCCACTTTATTTTTTACAGGAGCGCCCCCGGAAACTTGTGGATAGAGGGAATGCGCGTGACGTCACTGTCCGGTCACGTGCCTGCAGTTACTCACAGTGAGTGGCAAAAAGACTGAGCGACTGTATTTGTTTTCAGCGTGGATGCAGCAAAAAACAAACACAACACATATAAAGTGGGAAAGAGCTTTGCGATTGACTGTACATCTAGATTTGACAAAAAATTGTGAGGTATATTTTTACAGACTGCTATAGAAAGAGGAGCAAATGGATCGCTGCAATTCACAGAAACAACTGGACTCCAGTCAGCGAAAGGTGGATTTACAGTTTTCATTTTGTGTCAATATGCTGAATTTAGCTGTAAAACCATACCCATATATTTTGTATTGTTATATATATTAACAACTCATCAATTAAATATTTAATCATTGCATATTCTGCATTATTGGATGTTTCTTAATAAACACTGACCAAAAAAAAAAACTATAAAGTTTTAGGCTGGACGATATATAGACACTGATATAAGTGATCACCCAGATTTAGACCTACCTATATTGTATTTATATAAAGCGTTCACAGGCAAATTTGCTTTATGTTTAGGTCTATATTGCTTTTATTTCCCCGACGTCGAAATCAGGCAAACATAAACGATTCCTGGCTGCATGTCAATATCCATGGATCACTGAATCTTTAGTAAGTTGTAAGGAACACTATATTGAGTCCAACATTTAGTTTAAATTGATAAAATTGTTCATTTTCAGTCGCATTTTCACAGTTTCCCCTATTAAATCCAGTCACGCAGCAGATGTTTTGCCACTCAGTCAGGCTGAGGGGGGTTGTTCCGGCGGGAAAGTGACGTCAATGCATTCCCTCTATAGTAAGTACATGTAGTTAATTAGTGTAAAGTGAAACCAATAATAACAGGCTTATCATCAGTCAGGATTTGATCAAATCTGTTAATGATTGTTTATTTCTAAACGGAAATACAATCAAATATTCAAAATATGTACTTAAATTTTAAATTTGTTTTACTTTTTTTTCCTGAAATCAGATTGTTGAATATCACAGGCAGCAAAGGTTAAAAAATATCAACCAAAGCATATAAGACTCAGGATGATACACAAACATTGGATTTGAATGTGTTCTGCAGCCTTTCCCAGGATTTTGACAAAGTTCAAAGATATTTTACACACACAAACACCCAATCTCCACCAACACACATCTATTATAACACAATAAACTACATATCTTGAAGATGTATCTCATAGTAATACGCACATTCAAATCTAACATTAGAACATCTAAAAAAATTCCCACAATGCAATGCACACCAATGCACGTATGCACACACATTGAGCTGTGAGGCCTCCTCATCTAATCTCTTTTTGTGAAGCGGGAACTGGCACAAATCCTTCACGATGGAGTTTCCAGAGTGAGACGGCCATTCAGTGTTTGCTGCCTCTCTCCTCGGTCAAACACACAAATCCGTCTGAGCGGCCCACTGTCAGGCCACATCCTCTAAACCCTGCAGGACAGTGCATCACTTCACAGCTCACATTTACGTGCACAAGCAAAAATCAAAGATCTGAAAAGTGCACAGTCACAACAACTTTGCTTTAAAGGGGTGGTATAATGCCCTTTTCACAAGATGTAAAGTAAAATAAGCCTCTGATGTCCCCAGAGGGTGTTTGTGAAGTTTTAGCTTAAAATACCCCACAGATATTTTTACCGCACAGTTAAAATTTTTACTTTTTGAGGGTGAGCCAAAACGAATCAAAACGTGTGTCCCTTTAAATGCAAATGAGCTCCTGACACAGAGGGGTCATGTGTGTTAGCAGCAGCTCCGATTACCTCACACAGACAAGCACTGAAACTTTAAAAAAATGTTTAGCCTTTTATGTTCAAACCATTGTCAGACAATGATAGAGAGAAGTGACAACATTCAGGCAACATTTCTGAATGGTTAGTTGATGAATTCATGTGGCTTAAGTGTGATTATCTTTTCATGATAATCTATAAATCGTGTTCAGGGGGCGGGGTGAAAAAGCGAAATCATAAATCAACCACCCCTTTTTAAAGTCTTATGAGGGTGCGGCTATCGCTGAACCGCCTCTCAGAGAATCGCATTTAAATCTGCCTCTATTTTGTACGCAACGCCCAACCTCCAGCAATCCAATCAATTCCCGAATAGGGCTGTGTATCACCAACAATGTCACGATACGATACGCATCACGATACTAAAGCCACGATACGATACGTATCACGATACAGATCAATTTGGAATTTATTTTGAGCTGAGTTTAGTAACAGTGCTACAACAGTTGTGATAACTGAAAAACAATTTATTTTTTGTCATAAAAAAATTAGTTAAATAAAAATGCTGAGAATGGCTCTTCCTTAAAGTCTGCCTCAATATCTGAAATGACAATTATAGTGACACTGAAGCATGTCTACACTGCTCAATGACTAAACAACTTAAATCATTCCATAAAAGCAAAAACGGTAACAACTTAAATTTAACATAGTTTTCTCAACACCTAGTATTCAGCAATTTGGTCTTAAGTGTTCAAATGTGCACCAAACAAAGTCATTTCTTCTATGTTGAAATCATTTTAAATTATTACATTTTCAGATTTTTATGCAGAAACAACAATTGATTGACATGCTCAAGGTAAAGAGAAGAGAGTGACAGCAGAATATCTCAAAACGCTAATGCTTATAACCAAAATAACCAACTGTGTTTAGAGGATACTTACCAAGACCGAAATTTAACATAATTTTGCGTGTTTTAGTCCGTTAAAACGATATAATCACGCGAGCTGTGTGTGAGGCGGCTGACTCTAGTCTAAATGCACGCAGCGAAAACCAACTCTCAGAGAGCGCGCAAGTACTGAACAGTTTAAAGTCATTTGAATATTTAAACCGGTAAGACTTAAAGACGCGCAAATGGTAAACTTTAGTCACGATGCAATGCTGACCCGATTAAGCAAGTGAATATTCCCTCATGTCCCGACTCCTAAACGCGAGCGTGTAGTTTCACCGGCTGCAGCAGCGCTGGATGCTTGCCTTGAGCAGCCGTTTGAGAGACGAGAGAGCAGACGCAGCACCATTGAACTCGCGCTGTTCCTGAAATTGCGTCTCACGTTTTCAAACTACTGATTTGATTTTATAATACAAAATAAAAGCTTAAGTGAATCAATGTTTGCAATGTATGTAAATAATAATAATTATGCGCAATACCCGCGACGAAATTCGAGCCCTGCCTGAATTGGCTTCATTCAAAAGCACAACAGTATCGAATACGTGATACGGCAGCTGCTGTATCGATACGCGCATCGCCAAGAGTTCATGACGATATATCGCTGTATCGATATTTTGAGCACAGCCCGATTCCGAAGGACGAAATCAAGCCCTGCTCTACATTTTTTTATAATTTCAGAAGCAGTTTCACTCAAATATACGTCACAGACGAGGAAAAAATGACAATCTCAACTTCCGCTTCACAGCCGACTTTAAAGGGAGAACAGTTTCTGTCATTTTAATGTGTTCTGCGTGAGGTAATCGCAGCTGCTAACACATGCAAGCTCTTGAAACCCCGCCCTCTTGCTGAAGCTCATTTACATTTAAAGGGCCAGGCACAAAACTTTTTGCAAACCCTCAAAAAGTGACAACTTTAACATGCTATATAAAAATATCTGGGGGTATTTTGTGCTAAAACTTCACACACACACTCAGGGGACATCAGAGACTTATTTTATATCTTTGTGAAAATGTAATTTTACCACCCCTTTAATGTTAGTAACCAAACAGTTTTTCATTTCTCAAAATATATAGTATTGAAAATGAAAGAATTTTCACTTTTTGGGTGAACTGTCCCTTTAATAATACAAAGATCAATGAAACATATATTTTTGCTAGCAACAAGGCAGTTTGCCTCATCATCATTAGCATTTTGCATTCCTTTCATAACAAGCCAGACTTAATGCATCGCTAATTTGCTGTTTGTCACGACAAGTTTAGCACAAACAAAGCTGAGAGTGCTGTTTTTTAAAAGAGCGAAGTTACTCCTCTGGTGCCGCACACCTCCTCATGAATATTTCAGCAGCCTGTATGCAAACTGAGGCCCCTTCAAGAGCTAAATTAATGTTTTATTTACAGACAACACACTGTAAATATGCTGCTGGATCAATATTCTCTCCACTGAGTGTCCGTCAAGACACATAGCAGATTTATGGCAGTTGTGTAAAAATTGTGCATTCAAGCCAAAATCATTACAGTGAAAACGCTTAAAACTCCGATAAAATCAAGTTGGCTTCAGAATGCTTTGTGATCTCTACATACTATTATTCAGTGCAATGTCAGGTTCTGGGGCGATGCTCTGTGCCGTTATAGGCTGATCTACTTGAACGCCACATCAGATCCCAAGAGGCCAATCAAAACCTAATTAACATAACAAAGAGGGCCAATCAGGAATAACCCCCCCAGGCACATTAAATAATAACTGCTCTATTACAAGCCCCTGATGAGGGTGAAGCTATTTGCCCAATGGGGTAGAACCACAAGTGAGAATTCCATGTTAAAATGCATTTCCACTTTTCAGTCCCACGACGTGAGTGTGAGAAATTTACACTCAATGTGAAAGAAGAAAGCAATGTGAAGCAAAACTGTATTTTTATATTTTCTGAAGAACACATGGATTAAACACACAAAACGTGCTGCCATATACTCAATATATTCAATATTAAATAATTAGTATACTATATATATATATTGAATAACTATATATAGATAGATATTGAAATAAATTAATACTTGTATTTAGCAAGAAGACATTCAATTAATCAAAAGTGACAGTACAAACATTTACAATGTTACAAAAGATTTCAATTTCAAATAAATGATGTTATTTTGAACTTAATATTCATCAAAGAATCCTTAATCCATTCTGTAATCCATTAAACATTCTGTACACTTACAAAGTTCTCAATGCTTCAGTTTTGCATGTAGGGACCCTCATTATGTTACTGTGTTAGTGTGGGTATATTTTGAGCCTTGTTAGTGGTATTAACGATTTTTTTTATTATTATATGCCCCAATATACTAGCAATATAATCTAAACAGTTTTTAGAGATAAAACTCTTTACATTCGATTATCATGAAAACAAATCTCAGGAAACGGTCGACTAGGTACCGATGTTTTATTAGACCAAAGGTTCATTTTGTTCGGAATTACTGTAAGTTCTCCTTTAAGCAGCACGACTGTTTTCAACATTGATAATAATAAGAAATGTTTCTTGAGCACCCAATCAGCATATTCGAATGATTTCAGAAGGATCATGTGACACTGAAGACAATGAAAATTCAGCTTTGCCAACACAAGAACAAATTAAAAATTATAAATTTAACAATATTACTGTTTTTTTTACAGTATCTAATTTACAGTATTTAATCCAATAAATGGAGCCTTAATTAACATAAGAGACTTCTTTCAAAAACATAAAAAAATCTTACTGACCCCAAACTTTTGAAAAGTAATGTAGACAATTTAAATATAGCTTTATAGAGAGCCTAAGTCCCGCCCCTCCGTTTACGGTTCATGGGACCTTGTTCTGAAAAACAATGCATGGTAGTCAATGGCGAGAGATAACTTATCTTTTATTCCGTCTGAACTGTGTCCTGGATTACACATATGATGTTTGTCAATTTAAAAGATACATTATTAAAGCCAAGAAAGTCACAGTTCGTCATAAAACAGAAGAGTAACATTTAGTTTTATGTGAAAAACCCTCAATGAACTACATCTCCCAGGAGGCGAAACAACGAGCAAGATCAGCTGCTGTGTGTGTGTGCAGTCTGGAACAACACACTCATGACGGTAACGTTACGATTATAACGGAAGACTATAGAAACAATGACATAGCCTCAGTAAAGTTCGCTTCATTCATTGAGAGAAAATGTGCGCCTTTGGGGTTTGTAGTCTTTGTAATTACGTATTTTCACAGTCTTATATCTCAACAGTTTTACATCAAACTGCGACTTTCTTGACTTTAAAATGTATCTTTTAAATTGACAAACATCATATGTGTAATTCAGGGATCAATTTAAACGAAATCAAAATATTTGTTATCTCTCGCCATTGACTACCATACAATATTTTTCCGAAATAAGGTCCCATGGTGGTCGACCGGAAGGGGATGGACTTAGGCTCTCTATATAGCTGAGAGACTTCACAGAGAGACTCCGCCCACAAGCTGTTCTGAATGGCTGTGATTTTTGATTGACGTGTGGCGACAGACACACTTGCTGTCGCTGGAATTATATCACGTCGCGTGTAGTTAGGACACGGTGTTAGTGTGCAAGGACCTTTAACCTCAAGTATTAACTATTTTACCACCATTGACGTAATTTTCCGTCAACGCTTCGACGCCATTGACAGAATTTTACAGCTTTCTGTATTTTCACTGGTATACAGAAGGGGGAGCTATTGCAGAGATTCTGGAGAAGAAGAAGCAGAAACAAGCGATGGCATATGTAGGCAGATTCATAAGTAAAATAACGTGATGTATATCTCGTTTATAAAATCAAAACTGCCTAACATTAAGAAATAAAATGTCGACCCAGGACGAGCTATAGGACTGAGTGTTGATCCATCCATTTTTGATCATCATTCTGAATCTGATCCAGACGTAGTCATTGACAAAATCACAATTTTCTCAGCTTTTTGCTCAAAATAATGCTTTTTTAGGAAACTTACCCAAATTATTATTATTTTTAAACAATGCATGAAGCTAGAATAAATCTGCTTTTAAAGCGGAGGGTCTCTTCTTTCTTTTGATATTTTGTATGTTCAGATATTCATGCAACAAAATATTCTGAGGGCCATGACATTTTTGTGAAAATGATCAAAAATGCTGGGGCTGGCAACTTTTTTTTCAAAAATGCAGGCGGGGAGAGTTTAGTTTAGTTTAGTTTCTATAATTTCTTTAGGCAAAATATTATTTCTCATTATATATCGTTTATTCTTTTTTTTGGGGGGTAAATATAATAGTGTAGTTTCTATATAAGAACAGTTCTTTGAACATTTACATTGAAATCAGGGCTAGCTATTGGAATATAATACAGTAAAAATGCTAAAAGCAGTCATCAAAATAGAAGTGTTGTATCTTCAGGTTTGTGAAGCTCTGTAAAATGTGACATTTCAAAGGAAACCTGGGGGTGTTTTTCATGTTATCTTGTCGTAAAAATCACACCATGGAGGATAAGCTTTGCTGACATTAAACAGAGAAGGTCAGGTAAAATGAGACTTAAGACAAAACCCTATATCTGCTGCTCTGACCCTCTGTTATTACGGCTCTATAAATAGCGGCCCTGTATCAAGTCAACTCTCGTGATGAGCGGGACTTTAACAAAGGGCCGCCTTGTCTGAAAGAGTGTGCTTAAAAGGGTGATGGATTGGCAAGCAGTAGAAAAGGAAAAGGGTGTGAGGAACCCTCCACTGACAGAGCCATTCAGTCCAAAAATAACAGAATATCACGCTCACAGCGTGAAAAAATCGAATGCTTCTGCTCTACTGTATATTTCATAACAACCCTAGTGCGACTTTTATGGGTTGCAGCTTTCATGTGGAACAGCATTATGAAGTTGAAAGTGACTAGAAGATAAAAAAAGTCTGAAATTTGGAATTGGAGCCAACTAAGGTCCTCACATCAGCCAAGACAATCATTAGGCTCTCTGTCGCTCGAGGTATCAAGACGATCAGCGCGTGTGTTAACCCCCAATCCTCCTCAATATTCTGACAAATATTAACAAGCCCACAACAAAAGCCAGATCCATATTCCATCATGCCTTTCATCACGCCCTTCAGAGAGCTCTGTCCGGGATGGGGGTTTAACTGTACCGTAGCGGGCGAGCGCTGTGCCGGGCTGCTGCCACCCCCTGCAGAGCCAGTCTAATGCCCTCAAAGAGAATTACAGAGTGATCACAGGTTCACTCCGTCTCTAATGAGCTCACGGCTGCCTGCTCCACCCTTCCCGTGCCGTACCCCACCCACGGCCCTGCCAGACCCTCTCATTTCAGAGTCTCCTTCACTACTTCTGACTCTAGTCTTTCATTCCATGTTATATTAATAGGTTTGAGCAGCATGGCTTCAGTTTGTTCAGCCCAATTTATTCAGAACAATCAAAAGAATGAGTTCGACAGCGTCAGTGGTTTGTGTTCCTGGTATTATTACTCTCAAACTTAGGAATTGTTCAAAACCCTAAAGGTCCCTGCAGACTGAGTACGTTTTATTATTTTCGTCAGTCGGCTCTGAATTGTCAAAACACGTCTGAAAATGCTTGCTACGGATGCGAAAAAGACAGAAAATCGAACCCTGAGTCCGAATTTTTTATGACGAACGGAAATTTTGGAGGCAGTTTGTAAACTTGATTGAAACAATGCTAACCCTAACGTCCGAACAATTTCCGACTCAAGGACCTTAACACCGTGTCCTAACTACGATGTGACGCCGCGATACGCGATAAAAGGTATCTTTTCCATGTTAATCAGAGTTTTTGTCCTGAACCAGACGTGACGGCGACACGTAAATTTCTAATTTAGAAATGGTTCCTATTTCTGCGACGTCGCGGCTGACAGAATGAAGAAATTACACTGGTTATGAGTACACATTATTTATTTTTAGTTAAAAATAGGTCACTGTGCCACAAGCGATAATGGATAATTTACCTCAGATTTTGAAAGCATATAATATAGCGTTAAAAATTAATTCTATGCAGAACATACAACTGTACTTCATAACAAAATTAGTCAATGAGTATATTTTGTTAATGTTTTGATTTTTAATAATGTTATTTCTTGATTTGATTATGTTCTTACCCATTTCCAATGCGAGTGCGGGCCAGCAGTGCGCTTTCACAGAGACTCGCCACACGCTGTTCTGAATGGCTGTGATTTTTGATTGACGTGTGGCGACTCACAGTTGCGTCGCGTCTAGTGTGGACAGACTTGCTGTCACTGGAATTTTATGGCGTCGTGTGTAGTTAGGACACGATGTTAGTGTGCAAGGACACACTAACTATTTTTCCACCATTGACGCAATTTCCGTCAACGCTTCGACGCCATTGACGGAATTTTACAGCTTTCTGTATTTTCACTGGTATACAGAAGGGGGAGCTATTGCGGAGATTCTGGAGAAGAAGAAGCAGAAACAAGCGATAGCATATGTAAGCAGATTCATAATGAGGATGCATCCAATTGGGAAATTCTGGCCAATACCGATACCGATGTTTAACATAACAACTTGGCCGATGGCCGATGCCGATGTTTTTTTTTTTTTTTTGTTAATATTCCTTATTTTATGCCACTGAAACATACAAATCTTTCGGCTATTGATCACACTATCCTAGAATGAGAACAAATTTAATCAGACCAATTTATGAAACAAAAACAACCTTTGATGTCACTTTCTGGTTGACATTATAACCTTATTTTATAGAGCTGTGAGTGATATTCTGCCTTTTGTTTGATTTGCATTAATGGCTGAATCGACAAGCAGGTTTATTAGGCTGCATTTACACTGCAGGTCTTGATGCCTAAAATCGATTTTCTGACTATATCCGATTTTTTGACGACTGCTTACATCATCTTTTAAAAGTGACCCATATCCAATTTTTTGTATTTACACTATACACTGCTGAAACTACCAAATGCAGTTCTGACCCGGAAATTAAGTAAAACAGCACAAAATGCAATGGATGCAAAATGCAAATAAAATTATCCAGTGTGTTTCTTTCCACAATATTTTGTAAAGTCATCAAAACATTGGTCTCACAGCGGAGAAAAAAGAGAGAGGCACTGTAGCCACGGGCACTTAAAACGATGCATGCCTCATATATCTCGTGAAAATACAAATTTATTTCTGTAACAACCCTGCACTTTTTGCCTGCACTCTTCACCCCAAGCACTCAAAAGACATAAAACCTCCGCATATGCTCCCACTGTGTGTATCCTTTCTTCCATTGCGCGGCTCGCGCCTATAATCGCGCAGTTTCTAATGACGCATCGACTCGCATACTGGTGAATATCCGATTTGTCTGCTTACATGGCACAAGCAAATACACTGTATCCGATTCATATGTGTTTAATAGCCATTTTTTTATCTAGCAACAGTAGAGACAGCATTTTGCAACAATCGCCAATCGTGCTGATTCTGATAGGTACGCCTACATTTGGGCTTTAGGAAGAACTGACAGCGGCAGCGCTGTGAAGGAAGTTGCGCTGGACAGATGCGTCTCGTTTTTAACGGTTTATATTTCAAATATCTTCTTTTTATAATCTTTGGAAGCCGACATCTAAAATAAAATTAGAATAATATCCCAGATCTAAAGTGAAACCTAGTTTGAATGTTTAGTGCTGTCCTCATTGTCACCCATTAAGCAAGGGCTGTCGTGTTGCGCGTGCTGTGGCTCCGCGTGAGAGATCTCTCTCTCTCTCTTCTGAACTGCGAATAGCAAATTTGCATCACAGATAAATGGTTTAATTAAAATATAGTTTATATATAGAAATGGCTGGCGAGATAAACATGTTCAGGATAACAGTCTTAGGAATAATAAATAGTAGCCTACGTGCATATTTCTTAATTTCTCCAGTACTAGAACAGCAGAACCGTGTCCGAGCTTATTCGATACAGCGGTCTTTCAGAAATTCAGCACCAGGGCCCGTTTAATACTGGGTTTCGGTACCCATCCCTATCTATGACAAGTTATTTTCTGAAAAATAACATTCAAAAACGGGTTACCGACTCCCTCTTCCGTCTCGGTATCTCCCCCCGCCCAAATTAAAAGAAGGGGAAAAGGTTTCTCCTGAGCACAGCGTTCATGACACATAAACATCGCGAATGTCATTTTTATTTCCCGATGGCCGATGGCTGTTAAAAAGGCAAATATCGGCCGTTACCGATGTTCAGCCGATGCATCGGTGCATCCCTAATTCATAAGGTAGAATAACGTGATATATTCTCACTTATAAAATCAAAACTGCCTAACATTCAGAAATAAAATGTCGACCCAGGACGAGCTATAGGACTGTGAGTGTTGATCATCCATTTATGATCATCATTCTGAATCTGATCCAGACGTAGTCATTGACAAAATCACAATTGTCTCAGCTTTTTGCTCAAAATAATGCTTTTTCAGGAAACTTACCCCAAAAAAAATTTTTAAACAATGCTTGAAGCTAGAATAAATCTGCTTTTAAAGCGGAGGGTCTCTTCTTTCTTTTGATATTTTGTATGTTCAGATATTCATGCAACAAAATATTCTGAGGGCCATGACATTTTTGTGAAAATGATCAAAAATGCTGGAGCTGGCTGGCAACTTTTTTTCAAAAATGCAGGCGGGGAGGGAGTTAAAAGTCAGCGCATTACTCACTGCACAATGTTTGTACATGCAAGGGCCATTTACATTTCTTGTTTCTTGAAACTGTCCTCACTAGAATTAATTTGATAAAGTGACAAGCTAAAAACACCTTGGCAACTGCACTGCAATGACCTGACAAGCACCTTATAAATATCTAGTTCTATGTGATATTAATATTGCTTTAAGATGGCTTCAACAGCAAGATTATTCTATCCATGAGAACAATTGTGTGTTATTTTCTAGTGCAAGTTCAGACAAACCATAGCTTCTGGGAAGAGTCAGGATTTGGAGTAATTGTGATTAAGGTAATCACTGAGGGTTCTCAATGAAGTGGTCACATTCATACAAAAACAAACCAGTCGAAACAGGAAACATTATGGCTCGTTCTGGCTTCTGCTCTCGATGCCCCGCAGGTTTGTCTTGGACAAACAGAGATTTCAGGGTGATCTCTATACATTAACTCAGTGCCCCAAGGTGAGAGCAACAAGATAAATGATTGTTTTTTTTCTTAATGCTGCTCTTCCCCAAGCTAAGTTCATTTCGTTAAACGCCCACACTGTGAACTCTTGTCCCCTCCAGCTCAGAGCACAACAGACTTCAGCAACACGCTGATAAAACAAGAGCAGAGACCCATCTGTACTCACAACAAACTCACACTGTGTTTTTCATTATAACAGAAATCTCATCTCTAGTCTAATTGTTCAAAAACACAGACATATTCACATAACATGCATTTCAGGGTTTAAAAACAGCGCTTCAACAGCACAACAGGGGTCTCAAATTTAAAAGTCAAAATATTTCTTACAAAGTACTGTATTTTCTATAGTATATATATATATATTCATCAAATATATATATATATATATATATATATTGCCTACTACCGGTCAAAAGTTTAAGATAGGTAAGATTTTTTATGTTTTTAAAAGAAGTTTCTTCTGCTCACAATGCTGCAATTTTTTGATAAAAAATACACAAAAAACACAGTAATATTGTGAAATATTATGACAATTTAAAATGACTTTTTTATGTTAATATATATTAAAATGTAATTTATTCCTCTGAAAAAAAGCTGAATTTTCAGCAGCATTAATCCATGTTGTTAACAGTTTTTTACATTTTTTATTTCAGGATTCTTTGATGAATAGAAAGTTCAAAGAACATCATTTATTTAATTAGAATCTTTTATAACATTATAAATGTCTTTATTGTAACTTTATTGTTGATCAATGTAACTCATCCTTGATGAATAGAAGTATTGATTTGTTATTTATTTCCCCCAAAAATAAAATACAAATTCTTACTGACCCCAAACTTTTTAAAGGGTAGTGTTTAATGTAACAAAAGCTTTCCATTTCAGATAAAAGCTGTTCTTTTGAACTTTCTATTCATCAAAGAATCCTGAAATATAAATGTAAAAAACTGTTTTCAACATGGATAATAATCATACATGTTTTTGGAGCATAAAATCATCATATTAGAGTGATTTGTGAAGGATCATGTGACACTGAAGACTGGAGTAATTCATGCTGAAAATTCAGCTTTTTTTCAGAGGAATAAATTACATTTTAATATATATAAACATAAAAAAGTCATTTTAAATTGTCATAATATTTCACAATATTACTGTGTTTTTTGTGTATTTTGTATCACAAAATTTCAGCCTTGGTGAGCAGAAGAAACTTCTTTTAAAAACATAAAAAATCTTACCGATCTTAAACTTTTGACTGGTAGTGTATATCCCATAAAATAGGCCTATGTAGGGAAATAAAATGAAACATCATCACTAACATCAACAGTGCTTGTCTTGTCAAAATTGAGGCATCAATAGCCTTGAGAAAACCTTCTGTTTGGGTTTTACTGTGTTTGCTACGTTTCAGACTCACTGTGAAAGAGGTTTATCGGATAAACACTGCATTTAAGCTCTGAGTACCAGTGGAAGGGTGACCCTGACATGACACACAGTGGCAAACAATGGCCTCATCCTTCTGATTCCCATGTAAAGGACAGTCACAGCTGGGCAAAAGGAGTTTCCCTTGTGACACCTGTTGCTTGTCCATTTGTCAAGTGATTTGTGGGATTGGTGAGAAAGCCAGTGGACAGGCAGGGGGTGGGACCACACACCATGAGTGACAAGCACAGCTCCCTATTTTCCGCTTTTATCTTTATTTCTCTTACAAAAGCTGTAGCCGGAGGAAGACCCATGTGTCTTCTGGGCAGTGGAGGCTTGAAAACCTCCAGTTCATTTATGGTCTCTCTCACGGCACCGCTGTCCTGGAATCCGGAACTGCCCGGTGTCCCCTACTGGGCTCACGACAGCAGGTGTTTTAGCACTAGAAACAAAGATTTAACAATTTGGCTGCCCTCCAGCTCATGTTTCCATCCTGCTTAACTGGATGTGGCACCATCATGGAAAAACAGGAGAGTTGATACTGGTAAATGCTGTTTGTACATTTACCTGTATTTCACTGATTACATCTTATTTTCAATCACTTCCTTTTCTTCCAAACATTAAAAAACTTTAGCCCTAGCTTGATCCTTATCGTTTCACCTGGCAACGGAGAAAACATCCAAACATCAACTTTGGAACCCCAGGCATATCTTGAGATCAAAACATCATAAGAGACTTCAGGGTGGGCTCTTCAGACTTGGGGTATGTAGTAACCACCTATAGCAACCACAAAAACATTGCACCCACCCATAACTCAATAGTAACACCTTTACCAATCCCTTATCAACCCAGAACACCCTAGCAACAAAATCGAAACCACCCTTAACCATATAGTAACACCCAAGCTATGCCCTAGCAACCACCTGCACATCCAAGCAAAACCTTGCTACAAATCTTAACCCAATACCAAAACTTCTGCAAGGACCAAGCAACAACCCGGAACACCCTAGCAACAACCCTGCAACCACTCCTAACTCTACAGCGACACCTGAGAAACGCCCTGGCAACCACCCAGCACATCCTAGCAACAACCTTGCAACCCTGTTAACACTTAACACTTAGCAAATTTAAATTATGCAAATATTAATTATTACAAATACCTGCTGTTTTAACACCCATGAAGACAGATGAACAAAATTATGCAAATAACCAGAAAACCAACCATAATTCTACAACAACTCCAAAGCAACCACCCAGCACATCCTAGCAACAACCTTGCAACCACCCATAACTCTATAGCAACATCTTAGCAATGCCCTAGCAACCACCCAGTACATCCTAGCAACACCTTACAGCCACCCTTAACTTTATAGCAACATCTTAGCAATGCCCAAGCAACTACTCAGCAGCATATCTTAGCAACAACCTTGCAACCACCCTAAACTCTATAGCAACACCTTTTTTTAAAAGGGGTGGTTTACTGCTTTTTTTCTTTGCATGATTGTGTTTATGGGGTGCAATATAACATGTGTTCATGGTTTTTCTTTTTTTAAAGCCTATTTTTCATAAATTTCTGCTTTATTGTAAGCCGCTTTCTCCTCTGTCATTTGAACGAGCGGTTGACTTTCTGATTCTATGAAACCACTCCATCAGAAACAGGCAGTGGGCTCAGATTGGTTAGTTTGGGCCAGTGTGTTGTGATTGGCTATACTGAGCGGGTGCGTGTTGGCGTTACCTGGGTACTATTGCTGCGTTCACGTGCTATGGAAAATAGGACATTTTCCACTTGTGAACTGGTATTTACCAGTGTGTTGCATTCAAGTGCTTTTGTTGTCGTAATCTGGTAAAAAGATGGAGATCCAGACCTGTTATTTAGCTAAAACTATTTTAGACTTTAGACTAAATTTTATTTTAGACTGCTTAAGTCATCTAGCCTAGAAATCTAGACGCACCCTAGTGGCAGCAAAAAATATTTTGCTGCAAAGTGTGGTCTAGCAACTCTCCGTTGACTTTCGAAGTGGAAAATCCAAACTCTGGTCCGGCCAATCACATCGTGTATAGAGTTGGTGGGCGGGCTTAACACAATGACGGCAGAGTTGTGACGGTTCTGCACCGTGATTTCCATAGGTGATTTCCCTGCTACTTAAAAACAAACAAGACGCAGCTGGCGAACAGCGGTCTTTCGTTTCGGCTTTGGCCGCGACTCGGATGACTTGGAGTTAAGAATGTAACTTAAGTCATTCTTAAAAGGAAGATGTGTTCGGAGTTTTGACGACCGGATAAGGCAAAAGTTTAATATATCAACTTGAGCCGCTGGAGAGAAAACCATGGGGAAAGCGCATGGGACTCACTCAGCCACAGCCATCATCGCTCTGGTTGGTTAGCGACTCTCGCGTTGCTCTTGCCATTTTGAAAAGTTCAAAGGTTATCTCATCTCGGCAACTCGTCCATCAAAATATTCTACGAGTTGCCCAGTGGAAAATACCACATGAGGGGGTGTTCATGTGCATTTTTCACGTCGGATTTTGGTATTTACCATAATTACCATAGCACATGAACGCAGCATAACGCCCATTACCTTCACAGGCGAAGTTGCATGTGTGTTCCTGTCAGATGTAAATAATGGTGTCGATTAGACAGAATCATACCCAGATAACGGCGTTGAAGAGAGGCAAGCAGAACCACACATGACTCAAAACGTTTCTGAAAGGTAATTTGCTATTTTTTATTTATTTTTTTACTTTATACACGTTTGTTTTACACAGAAGCATTGAACTCTGGCTCCTATATAGTTACAAAAACAGTGTTGGCATTGTTTACGTTCTTGATCAAATCAAAAAATAACGTCATAAAGTATATATACATGAAAAATACATTTATAAAATTAGTACATATACAAATTCAGGTCCAAAATGTTGGTACACGTTTGTCATAGACACGAAATAGCATAACTAAGTGGCTATAAAGCCAGCGCTGGCATTTGATAAAACTAAAACTACAACATTAGGTCACATGCTAATACATTTTTAAATGATTAAGTCTTAGCCTACTTACAGGTTGTGGCCCAACAACTGCTGCCTCTGGTTTTAAAGTTGGAACTGCTTCATGTTTTAGTAACAGTTTCTTGTTGAATCCGGTATTGAATTTGTGGAGATTCTGAAAGCTGTCTCTCGTAAATGCGCAGCACAGAGAGCTAGATTACGATCGTCATTTTCAGGAACATAATCAAACATAAATTGTGTCCATTGTTGACGAAGTACAGCGTCC
Source organism: Hybognathus amarus (assembly GCA_030378365.1). NCBI lineage: Eukaryota > Metazoa > Chordata > Actinopteri > Cypriniformes > Leuciscidae > Hybognathus > Hybognathus amarus. The sequence goes on along the minus strand of JAQIUQ010000726.1, from coordinate 157,426 downwards.
GCGGGAACCCAGAGCACAGAAGACCTGACAGCTGCGTGAACATAACACACTCAACGTGCTGCAGAAATATGCGCATGCCCTTTTTTGCATATTCCGGAGGGAGGGTTGATGCAAATGTATGAATTAGTGACGTCTAAAACCCAGCTGTAGTCCTAATCGAGTCGTTTTGTAGGCAATTACACTTCCTGATTTTTAAAATACGATATCTCTGCTTACACTGAACTTTCAGCGCTGCTACTTTGCAGATACTGTTCATGCACCAACAGCAACATTATTTAAAATCAAAAAAGTGAAATCGCAATCAACTCCCCCCCCTTAAACTCGTTTAAGAATGTTCATCTTGCCCACTAATTAGTGTTAAATACTTGTGATGACAATAAATGACCAAAATAATCATGCTTATTATGATTTTTGCCATAATCAAGCAGCACTAGTGGCACGTTCTGCACAGGAAATAGCTATTCAGATTTTCTTAGCATCTAGTTTATGTTCTAGGCCCTATTTTAAAGATCTGAAACGCAAGTGTCAAAGCGCAAAGCGCAATTAACTTTGTGGGCGGATCCCGGCGCTGTTGCTATTTTCCCGGCGGGATAAATGCCTCTTGCGCCTGGCGCAAATCTAAAAGGGGTTGGTCTGGACTAGCTTCATTATTCATAGGTGTGGTTTGGGCGTAACGGAAATAAACCAATAAGAGCGTCATATCACATTCCCTTTAAGAGCGTGATGAACGAGATGCGCTTGTTCCGTGGCGCAATTCTATTTTAACGGCGCATTTACCAGGCGCGCTCAGCATCGGTTCACAGCCGAGTGAGAACGATGTTCTCGTCAGGGCCATAAAAGAAAGAGAAGGGACACTGGGGATGGGACAAACCCACCCAAATTTGCTTTGTTGATGAGAGAATCATCTACAGTGTATCCGCGTTGTTCACACTCTGTATTATGGCCAAGCATGCACGCTTAAAATAGCATCTGAATATACGCGCAACGCGCCAGCTGACTTTAGACCAGGTTTTTTCTGGTCATTGGCGCAATTGTTTTCTGGAACTGCAAAATAGCACCAGGGATTGTTTGCGCCGACACACGCCTCCTTTTTGCGCCAACCCGCCCAGGAAGCGCAAGTTCATTTGTTAGTTTACCGACGTGCGTCTGTGGAGGAAAAAAGCCCGCTTTGCGCGAGTGCAAAATAGGAATGATAAATGCGTCAGTGTATAAAGTCATTTGCGCCAGGTGCAAGATAGAGCCCTCAGTGTTTAGAAACAGGAAACATTTTTATTGTATATCATATCATACTCATACAGTAATTTGCATACAATTGTTTGAGCATTTGCAATCTGAGCAATTCCACGTCACTCCACTCAATAGTTGATCTTTTAACACCCGCTCATACTGAGAGAACAGAGAGGCATGTGATATTTAGTTATCTCTCAAACGTCAAGTTCTAAGATAACACCAATCACCTTGATCTGTGGCCAAAGCGACCCATAAAGAAGAAGAAAAAACACTCCTCGTCATATCGTTCTTTTGTGTGGGGCGAAAGCTGAATAATGTCCTTCAAAATTTTAATTCAGATGTCTTTCTAAAGAGCAGAGCCATCCTAATCGTAAGATAGAAGCTGTCGAGAGAACTAAAAAAATTGCATGCAATTCTGTGCCAGCCTGGTGGATTAGAATGGATCTTCTACAGCCCTGCTATATATGTATATCCTCAGCTATGTGGTTTGGTGCCATTCAAAACCATTATAAAATATGGCTGGCATTTGTCTTGGAGGTCTTCCTGTGAAGTCTCGCCAGTTCATTTAGACTCTGTCAATCCCGGTGTCAAATTCATTTGCCACCCTGCTAAATTGAGTGAATCCAAAGAGCTGTTTGGGATTTGGCCGAAAGATCTATTTTTCTTATTTTGCTTCTTCAGTGTTTCATTCTCCTAGACCTGTGGACTTTGGAATTTGAATTACTGTATATTTATATTAATTTGATTAATTGTTAACCAACCATACATCTGAAATCTGATTTGTTTTAATGGCAAATGCTTATCAAAAAGAGTCAAATACTCACTCTAAACAGGTCACTGAAATTCAGACATACAGAAGATGTTGCTTTTGCTTTATTGATTCAGCGGGGAGTTATGTGTTAGAAGAAACCATCAGTGAAAAACTGCTCCATTTACACTTGGCCACATAAATGTAACTTCACTACATGCATATAAATCCGATAATCAATTCCCGTACTATATGGAAATCGAATGGATTTCACACAACAAAAGGAACAGATATGAGCAGTATTTTATCATTAGCTAACATCAAGATCAAAGCCTGCAATAGGAGAAAGAGTGGCATTAGCATTGGTTAGGGAATATAGCGCTCACTACTTTTAATGCATTTGACTGTGTGTTGAGTTTCCGGAAGCAAAGTTGGACTTTCAGTTTCATTTGCGACAGTGTGTGTCGGCTTGCTGAAGATATGCTCATCTGTGTGAGTGAATAGATTTAAATCCATTCTGTGCATTTTTTAACAATCGAATGGCTATCCAATGATATAAAATGCATGAAGTGACCAGGTGTAAACAGGCCCAATGACTTTAAAGGGATTAGCATTTTAAAGCAAAGTTTCAAGCTAAAAAGATTTAAGGTAACAGCATATGTGGCCTGTTCACAATTGACCTACGGCTAAGCCACGCCCTCAAACGTGATGAGCCAATCACAGTGCGCAGCTAACCCAATACACTCGAACATTCTCTGCTTCCACATCCATTGAAATGCATTGCAGTTAGTCAGTTTTCATTAATTGTTTGGTAACACTTTACAATAAGGTTCGTTAGTTAACATTAGTTAACTACATTAGGTAATATGAACTAATAATGAATAGCACATAATGTTATTTTCAACATTTACTAATACTTGATTAAAATCTTGTTAACATTAGTTAAGGCACCATGAACTAACATGAACAAACAATGAACAGCTGTATTTTCATGAACTAACATTAACAAAGATGAACAAATGCAGTAACAAATGTATTGCTCATGGTTAGTTCATGTTAGTAAATACATTAACTAATGTTTACTAATGAACCTTATTGTAAAGTGTTACCAATTGTTCTAGTCATTTTAAGATTAAAATGGTCAAACGAGTGTGCATGGGGTACATGCAACTTCGACGCTAGGTTCCTGAGAGGCTGGGCGACGGTGTGTATTGTTTTACACTTTCCAAAGCCACTGCTCTGGATTAAATTATGCGATTAAGTTATGCGGTAGACCACAACACCAACTAAACGTGGATAAATGAAACAAGGTGTCTACATCTGTTAAGTTAAGTTAAACGAGTTAATACTTGAGGTTAAAGGTCCTGCACACTGAGTCGGAAATTGTCGGACGTTAGGGTTCAGCGTTGTTTCAATCAAGTTTACAAAATTTAAAATTTCGATCCATCATAAAAAAAAAAACATTCAGAACCAGGGTTTCGAATTTTCTGCCTTTTCCGCATCCGTAGCAAGCATTTTCAGAGGTGTTTTGACAAGTATTAAGTATTAAGTCAACAACGTATTTAAACGTTATCTCTAACGTAACATTAGGCTAACGTTAGCCTTACATTAGAAAACGTTCACGTTAGCTTTAGCTGATTGAACTAGCCTGACTTCGTCATACTCATTTTCTAATAAGAAAATGAGTCTGATACCACTCTGTTGGGCTTTGATTATAAGGCGTGTCTAACCGAACCAGGAAAAAAACAAACTCTGCACTCAATTGGATAGCCGGTAGACCTTACAACCTATCAGAGCAACGCAGTAAGTCAACTCCTTTGCATAGCGCAGTTTTCAACTACAGAACTTACTTATTTTAGAAGTTAAATAACGATTGTTGCTTCTTTTACTTACTTCTCCATGAATGCGACCAAAGGAGAAACCACAACGACCACAGGCTTTTCATTACGTGCCATCTTCTTAGCGACCGTCAGAGCCAACCGATAAGTTACACTTTTCCCGAATCATGTTGGAAGGACGCCGAAAATATCTTTCCGATGGCCAAATGCCTTGATTCCAGTTCTCTGTTTGTCTATTAAAATGAATGCACTGTCGATTAATTTTACAACAGACGCGACAGCGGAATCTATACATCTCAATTCTCCAGCTGCAGTCATCTCTGAGGGAAACCAGTTAGCGCTCTTTGATAACGTGATGATTACGTCCTTGCAGATCACCTGTCCATCATCGTTTAAAGCCCGCCCTGGCAATTTGATTGGCCCGTTAATTTCTTGCCTGATCATAATTACACCTCAATGGATCAAGTCCAGACCGAACTTCCTGAACCAAAAAATTTTGTGGGCGGAGTTTGGGCTGGCATCCAGGTTAGCGTTGAACATCATGTCACTTAGCTTAATTAACATATCTGTAAATAACCGAGATTACAAATGTTAACAACGTTGTGCTGAATGATTAATGTAAATACTGTAGCACCAAACGGTGATGGCAACGATATGCAGTTGATCACGTTTACATTGTGACCTATACATTTTTGCTATACAACAGTCGTGAGAGGTCTGACAGACACTCGATTTTTATACTTTCTATTTCAGAGTACTTAGATTTTAATTATGCATTGATATATACAGAAAGTTTAAAGAAATTTGGAAAAAAAGTTTTTTTTTCAATTCTGACCTACACAACCTTTAAGGCCCTTTAGGTGACTTCAAGATGATATATAATCTTTCTGTCACCAAAAATCACCAATTGTCTCCTGTGAAATGTCTCTTACTATGACAGCTACCATAGCGTCCCATGCCCGAATGCTGACTGTTTGTCCGAATGAGTGGAGGGGGCGTGGCTTAACCATAGGTCAATTACTACAGAAAACCATCACTCAGTTTGTTAGAAAAAAAAGAGATGCATAGTAGAAGCACATGAATTCTTTAGAAATTGTTTATTATAAGAGCTTTAACTTTACCTTGTCATTTTGAAGTGGGACTACTTTTGTAGGTGGACTTTTAGTTATGCATCACCAACATAATTTATGTGGGTAGAGTTGTGTGTAAAGACTTTTTAATTGTTATTATTCATTTTACTCCACAAGGATGCACTCCAAATTGTTCAGTTTTGAATTGAAATAATATTTCACAGCATCACTTTTTACTGTATTCTTAAACAAATAAATAAATGCAACCTTGGTGCACACTAATAATAGACAGCAGGAGCAGGCTATAGATGATAGAGCTGTTTCTAACCCTGAAGATCCAGCGAAGTTTCCACAGTTAATAACTAAAGAGATGTTGGTCCTTCAAATGGGTTCCAGTTTCCCACAGGAGAGTGAGAGTCCCGTACCTGTTTCCCTCATCTCAATAATGAAATGCTTTATCACGTTGTGTATTTGTTTTGGTTATGTTGGTGTTGGAGTTCCTGGCGTCAGCTGTGAGAGCAGATGCCAGTCGGTTGGAGGCGGAGCCGGCTTGCTGTGCTGTGAGTACTCTCACACTGACTCATCCTGAACTACTTGTTGGCCTTTACAGAAATCCATACACCAGGGCCTAGGCTATAACAAAATGGCTTTTTGTCTTTATGAGTCATGCATAAGAATTAGCTCAGGACTTCATTTCCACTTCTGTAAACAATCTAACAGTGGAAAAAATTGCTATGATTTTTTTAAAACACTTATCTGTGTCCAAACAACCACGGGATAAAATCCTTTATGTGTCAGGGATCAGCAGATACTAGCTGTGCTCCCTTCAGAAAAAAAATGAATAATTAATCAGGTGTTAATCATGTATTTCATATGGAGGGTGCTCTCTTATGTCAATACTGTAACACTTGACAGTCTTAACAAGGTTCTTCAGAGCCTGCATGAGACTCTCAATGATTTATTCATAAAGAAAGCCATACACTTAGCTAAGTGATTCTGAGTGTTACTGATGTTAAGGCCCACAATAAAAATCTCAACACTTCTTCACATTTTATACACTAATTGTGGGAGGAAAAAAAATCTGTGGATATTTTAAACAAAGATAAAAGCTGACTTATAGTAATGAGCATGATCAAAATTATTTGATCTATTTAAAGGTACAATATGTAAGGATTTTGTAATACAATATCCAAAAAATCACTTGCACAGTGTGATATATGTCCTGCAGTTGTGTACACACAATGGGTCTCATTCATGAAACACGAGCAGAACAAATTTTTGTGTAAATCGTGTGTAAAGTGGTTCTGGCGTAAATTTTCGGATTCATTAAAATGTTCGTATTTTCCAAATGTTAGTTGGTACGCAAGAAATCTACTCCTGCTCCCAGCCACGCGTAAATGGTGCGCTTAACATCCGAACGTTTTACTCATTAATAAGGCTGCATTTTAATTCACCTTAGAATCGGGTAGGCTACATATTTAAACAGCATTTTGAAAAAAATATTTGATATAGTAGCCTATATTATATAGTATAGTATTTTATATATTTTATATATAAAAAACGTTTGTTTGTTTTTTTTTACTTCTATTATGAGAGCCAGTAGGCTAATTTATGGAAGCTTGTTTCCGCCACTGAAAAAAAAATAAGATTAAATGCGACTTTTTATCACACAATTGCGTGTTATAATTGCGAGATATAAAGTCAGAATTGCGAGTTATCAGGCTAATTCTAAGGGGGAAAAATCCTAACTTTCCCTAACCCCTCAGAATAGTTTAAATCTCACAATTCTTACTTTATAGCCTATCATGCATTTCTGACTTTATATCACGCAATTGCGACTATGTCACGCAATTCTGAATTTATATCTCGCAATTCTGACTTTACATCTCGCAATTCTGAGAAATAAAGTCAGAATTGCGAGATGTAAACTCGCAATTGTGAGAAAAAAAAGTCAAAATTGTGAGATAAAAAGTCGCAATTACCTTTTTTATTTTTCATTCTATGGCGGAAACAAGCTTTCATAAGTAATAGCAGATCTGGTGATCGATGGTGGTCCTTCTCCAGTTTGAATACGATTTTTTAACTCATTTGTTTTTTGCTGTCAAGCTTAATGTCGAACCATTTTCTTCTCACTTCTGGGACTGTTCGATTAACAGATGAAACTCCATTAACTGCATCTGTAATATGCTGCCAAGCTTTCTTTTTTAGGACCTGATAGGCCACTATATACGCTTGAAAATAAAAGTGGCGTTTTGAATGAACTTCTGATAATAAAACTTCAATTTCTGCATCCGAGAAATCCTTCTTTTTCATTCGCATTCATGTTATTATATGCCTATATATAGATGTCAGTCGAATATAATGGGCGGGATTTATGGTAATTGAGAATGAACGTGCACGCGCATCCCATTTACGACTGGTTGGAATTCACTAACACACACACACACATTTCACCATCACATCTGACGTTTACGAAGTATTTGTGAATCAGGAGAAGAGTTTTCGGGACGATCTCTTTACGCGCAAATCACTCTCATATTTACTCGTATATTTACGAATGTTTCATGAATGAGACCCAATATCCCAAAAGTGTCCAAAGATTTTTTTTATTTCAGAGAAATTCCAATTTTAAATAAGGGCCGTTCCGGAAAAAATGCCGGCTGTCAATGACACAATATCCGCGCTATCCTCGGTTTCTGTTCACACTGCCATAGCGATGATGTAACCATGGCGACAGACGTGGACAACTGCGTAACGTGGCACGCAGTTCTTGTTTCTTTCAAACATAGACTATGACAAGCAGACTTTAGGACAAACAAGGAGAACTAAAATGAGGATCAACAGTTTTTGAGATGCTGAGAGCTCTACGTAGCGACTAACTTGATAGCTTTATTAGACAGGTGAGCAAATGCATATAAAACAAATCAATATTATTAATGTTAGCTCAACATGATGAAATGTTAGATATGGTCAGTATGTTATTCTAATGTTGATCTAGCTTACTGCTAGTTTCGTATAGCAAACAAACTAACACGTAGTATAACATTATAACTTTCAACACACATTTAAATGCCGTTTGGTGTGATAGTGTAACGTTAGACCAAGTTAAGCAGCGATGCGTTACCTCACAAGTTTAATTCGTCTATTAAACTGACCTGTGTGAGTAATCCAGCACTTGCGGGTAGTTCGGTAGAATTAAATCTCCTTATTCTTTTATATCCGCGGGATTCGGGTGTGATATCGCGCGTGTCTTTAGCAATCGCGACCTGCTTCATACCACTGTAATGTTAAAAAACATGAATGTTTGCACTCATCCATAAACATTATTAGATCCATCAGCTTGACAGCAAGTCCCATCATTCAGCTCATCACTGCATCATCAACCTACGCCTTTGTTATTGTTGGAAACTGCACCCTCTTGTGGCGAAAAAATCATACATATTGTGCCTTTAAAACAGTGTAATTAATGATAATTACTGACATAATTGAAAATTATTATTTTTATTATATTTTAGAATATTTGTATTTAATTAAACCAATTTATTTGTAATATTCAGAGACTAGCCTACTAAATAAGCAATTAAGGTTGATTTCAATGAAAATTGTAAACATTGTTTGGCAGTTGAACACCGTGTCTGGTGGACATGCTCTGTGAAAATATGTGGAACTTTGTCGCAGATTCCATCCACCAGGATAAAAATACAATTCAGTCATGCAATTCATATTTAGCAGATAGTCTAGCTTGAAAGAGTGTATGTGACAACAATCTCCTCTCTTTACTCAGATAAATCTACAACAGTAATGGGATTTCATGCATATCTTAGGTTGAGTCTAGAAAGATGCAGCTGATATAACATTATCATTGTAATCAATCGTTGAATCCAAGCCGTTTGTGTTGACTTTTCGAATAAATGAATAGTTATGGAACGGTCTATGGAATAATTCAATATTGCGTTCAATTTGGGTCAAGGGCAGTTTGTAAGGAACATTGAAGATTTCAACAATATACATGCTTAAATGCCACAATTTCTCTTTGTATCCGTACATAATGCTAATATAACCATTTGCAACCATTTGAGTATGGGATTTCAAAGCTCTCTAAAGTCTTTGTTTCAGTGTCTAAGCGCCTATAAATTACATTTACGAGCAACCTTAATTACATGAAATAGGATGCAGACCACAAAGGTAACAGCCTGTTTAACATTTGCACAAAAAAAAGGTAAACCCTCAAAAGCCAGATGAGAAACTTTTAATAATTTAACTTTTGCTCTTTCATGCTGATTTGTGATTAGCTAAGTGTTCACAATAAATATGTTTTCTGTATATGTGGCAGTGCTCCAACCAAACCAAGAGGAAAAGTGTTCAGTGCAGCACAATGATATATTGGGAATGACATAGCTGGTCTATAGAGGGCAGATATCACAACAATCACCCCATCCATGATGACACACATGGGGACCCTGTCATTTACTAAAGAAAAAATGTAAAAATAAAAGATCTATTGCCTTTGGGAGAGCAGAATCATACAGCTCTGTGCAGAATATCATATTTCACATCAGATAGCAGTACCTGATAGTAAAGGTGTGAGGTCATTTTCCAGCCGAGACACACAATATGCACATACTTTTCAAGTTGTAATAGAGTGTCAGGCGATATCTGGGTCACATGATATAGCTCATTTCTCTGTCCGCATCTATCAATTTATTAAAAATACCAAGGTCAATATATTTGCTTTACCAAAGCAACTACTTTTTTGACTTGGTGGTTACATACAGTATAACCTTTTCAAGTCATTAAACACTTTTTCCAGGGCTGCCAACTCTCACGCATTGAGCATGAGACTCACGCAATTGAGCTTATTCTCACGCTTCACGCCACACCCCGATTTCTCACGCTAAAGTGTTAAGCCAGTCGGCAAAATACCAGAAAGATAAGTTCATCTATAAATCCACCAGTTGAGCCACTCGTGATCGACTCAGTTTTACCGCAAATTAGTTAAAATATCCACTAATCTAGTCTAGAGCGATCATGCATAAGAGACAGATGTTGAGCTCCTAACGGCACGGGACGCAAAACCAGGACTGGAGTCAAAGCCAATTCCTCTCTGCACTCTAAAGGCCAATTTATACTTCTGCGTCGAGGGTACGCCGTAGTGTACGACGTTGGCTACGCACGTCAGGCGACGCCGTTGTGAGCATTTATACTTCTGCGTTCAGGTCTTGGTTGCTCTGCAGTACTGCTCCGAAACGCTAGTTGGCGGCGGAGGGTTTTAATGTTCCACTGTTTAGATTCCTCGAGTTGCGGCTAGGTTACTACAAGCCTGAAAGAGAGTGGATCATGTTGGAGTTGGAGCTTACTGAGGTGGAAAAACAGTTCATTTTAGTGAAATTACTAAAACTGAAAGGCAGAAATGAGAGAAGACGTCGGAGGAGATGGTACGTGTGGAAATGCGTGAGAAGGTACGTGCGGAAATGCGTATGAGGAAATGCGATGCTACCAAGCCGACCAATCACCGATCTTGCGGTCCGCGTCGGCGCGACGTGTAGTTACATTTTTGAGGAGGTGCGCATCAGGCTACGGCGAAGGGTACGTGGTATGGGACGCGTCTGTGCGTATGCTACGCCGTACCTACTGCGCGCACCCTACGCAGAAGTATAAATTGGCCTTAAGCGTTCTGTTATCACTCCGATTACATCCACTACAGGTTTTCCAGTCTCACTCACAGGAAAAACTACTCTGTGTTCGCATGAGCAAAGTGGGTAAGTGCACACGTTTCTCTAAAACACCCAGCACAAACAGAATGCCTATTCTTAAAGTCTTGTGCTGTTTTATGAAGGCAAAAAGCAATATCATGGTTTCGTTTTTTAGTTCATTGGCAAAATATAACGCTAGAGACCTTCATGTTAGTTTATACATTACATCTCATATGTTCGGCAAAAGGCAGATTCGAACAGATTCGGTTCCGAGCGCATCAATCTCTTTCATGAACTACACGCTCTACGATCTACGCCACTGTAGCTGTTCCATGACCGGCGTGTTTTGCTATAAAGACAGGCACTAGTCTCAGGTCTCACGCCAAGCTAAATTCAAAAGTTGGCAGCTCTGCTTTTCTAAAAAAAATTTAAGTTGTAATCTTTCTTAGAAAATTGCAATCTAAGAAAATGTAGTATTTAAACCAGATTTTCTTTTTATTCTTTATAATACAGCCTTACAGGCTATTGACCTTTTAATTGAAAGCTGTTATCCATTAACTAAGTTATGAAAAATGAAATCACAATGCACACTCTTAGAAGAAAATGTACTATATAGAACCTTAAAAGGTTCTGTCAGCGCTACATATTTGGAACACCAAAAATGTTCTATACAGAACCCTTTTTTAAGATTTCAATAAGAACCCTTAGTGTTCTTTGTAAACAGGAAAAAGGTTCTATATGGAACCTTTGGGTTCATTCATTATCATTTTGTTTTGTTTGTTTGGTCCTTTCCGGATTAAATATTTAATATTATTGACAAACATCAAGTTGCCAAAACTAAAACTGCCATTTCAGTTTTCTCCTTCAAAAATCAGCATGATTAAAATGTGATATTAAGTTACTACAACAGTTTAATAAACAATAATTTAATTACAACTACAAAATGATGCAGAATAATGAAATATATGAATGAATAATAGTCTACTTTGTGCCAAAAGGGTTCTTTCTTCTCATTATATAACCTTTTTAGCATAAAGTGTTCTTTGGAGTTAGAGAAGAACGCTATGCTTCATATATAGAACCCCAATGAACCCATTTTTCATCGGGGTTGGAGTGCACACAATCCAGTAGAACTTGAACTGTTGCAAACATGAAGTGTCTATGTGATAAGAAAGAGTCCAGACTCTTTTGCAGATCGGTAAATCTGGCCCCTAAGGGACAAAAAGAGGCCCATGAGAGCGACTCAGTAAGCAGACACTTATAGGGTTATAGGTTAAAGACAAAAGACATCAGAACATAAATACAGGCCCCAAGACCAACCAAGAAGGCTTCCCGCTTAAGGAAGTCCTGCGCCATGGTTTATAATTTGTGAGGGAAAGGATATACTCCCAACGACTGCACTTATTCTCTATCAACAAGGATTTATATAACTCTCTATTCCTGATGGACCTATTGTAACATATTCCCCGCCCGTTTGGCCTATTCACAGCTTTACTGAGTTACTCGTCTAAAATGAATTCTGTGAACATGGGTGAGCTCAGACTCAGTGCTCCTGAGCCATGCATTTGATTAAGCCTGACATGAAGACTTTAAATGCATCCACGAGTGTTTCGACACCACCTGGTTGAGGTAGCGTAAAGATGAACAGTATATTAGTGTCCTGAAAACAAGGGTCTCCTTTCAAGGTTGAGGAGGGAAACACGTGACAGCTGAGGGACAGCTGCATCTGTTGATTTTTGTCATTCATCTCCTCTGCTAATACTCAGTTTCACTTCTGTCAATGACCTTACTTGATCTAACTTTTGTTTGATGTTCATGAAGTTCATTTAAAAGGAATCGGCAGATAAAGCCTCAGTGGACAAAGATTCGACATATAGTGCATAAGCCCTTCAGGTGCTGGAGTTCGTGTCCCACTTGTAGTCTTTTCCTGATTCTGTTCCCCTCCCTTTCCTTTTATTACTTTCTGCCTCTCCATGAACTATCCTGTCAAAGGCAAAAAATTAAAAAAATATAACTTTTGAGTTCCTGGATGAAATGCTCTTGTCCTTCAGTTGATCACCATTTGATGAATAAACACTGCTGTAAACAAACAAACTTAATTTAAATAACATAAGCCTCATTTCCATAAAAAGGAGGCATGTTCGAAAGAAATTATAAATTGACTTAATGCTGCTTTTTAGCTCCAGTTAAAATGGATTGTGGGTGGTTAATGAACATGCAGGTTTTTGCACTGATATACTGAGCAGTTCATAAGGAATATCATAACTGAAACTTTGTAACTGTATTTATGATCAAATAAATGCAGCCTTATGGACGAGTTCAAACAAATAACGCCAATCTCACGACAATTCGATATCGAATTTTACGAGGTGGCTAATTCGTAACAATTCGTATGACCTTACTCATACGAATTAGTACGATTTTTGCTAAATCGTAGATTGTACGATTACCTACCCTGACCCCGCCCTTAACCTAACCATCACATGGGTTTAGACAAATTCAGTACAAATATCGTACGAGTGAGGTCGTTAAATTCGTATGAATTAGCCACCTTTTAATCACTCATACAAGTTTGTACGAATTGGTCGTGAGATGCATTAAACAGAACGCGTTATTGCTGTTAAAACACAAGCTGCAGATTAAAAGTGAAGCTGCAAAACAAGAGACGTGAGAGCAATGGTTAAAGATGTCCATTCTAATGCCTGGTTCAGATTACACGATTTTAGCCAGATGAGGCTAATAAACGACAACGGGCGTCAGGACGCAGGATTCGAATCGTATCATCTCGTATAGTGTGTCATAGTGGGCGACAACCTACGTCCGCGTCTGCGATGGTTAACGACAAAAAGACTAGCATGTTTAATTTTTTTAACAGTTGTCCGCACGATTCCGTCACATGTAAGAGGTTGACCAATAGGAGCACAGAAGCTTTTCCGTACACAACTTTCAAAAATGGCGAAACGAAAGAGACGATGGTGCTAACGTTAAAACTAAAAGTAAAATATATAAGAAAACAATATTTTACCTCAAGTTCTCTTTGGAGGATTGACAGCCCATACTGTCCTCTTCGAGCAATTTAGGAACGTGTCCATTGTCGGGTTTTCTTTCTCTTTTTTAACTTTTTTTCTGAACACAGGACAGCCAATACAACACTCACCGCTTCATCCATTGTTTGTTTACATTCGTTTCCGGAAGTCACTCGCTACTAGTTTCGCCTTCTCGATGACATCACGTGCGTCGTTAAAGACGGCATGCGATGACTGGTGAGGAAGTCACGTGTAGTCCACGACATGACAAGATTTTAGGAGTCAAAATCGCGTAATCTGACACAGTGACTATCGTAACAGACAAAAAAAAATGGTGTAATCTGAACCAGGCATAACGCGTGGTTACATTGAAATTTGAAAAACAATGGAAAAAGTAGCGCAGTGAATGCAAAATCGTTTCCTTCAAGAAAGTTTTCTTTACAATCTCACCAAGCCCAAAACTTTTGAACATGCATATTGCAAATCATACTGTGTGAGGACTTTTTATTGCTCAGAGGTTGCTCTTTTCATACATCAGGAGATGTACTGTAATGGTTGTTCTCAATTAAGTTTTAAGTACCCACATCAGATGTTTGTTTTTTCTCCAAAATTCCTTTTGAGAAATATAGAGCTATAAAATAAATGTGGATTGCAAAACTGAGATCATTCGTTCTTTGAAGAATCTGATGACATTTTTGTGTTCATGTTGAAAACTCTGAAGACTCAGTAATCTAAATTTGCTCTTCATGTAGTCTCATTTGAGACAAAGAGATCTCATTTGTAATTTTTCTTTCTAAGAAGCAGGACTAAAACGTCTAAGCTGTCAGTTGTGATCAGCCTAAGTTGCATAGAGTAATCTGAACAGTCTGATCTGTACATGGAAACTCAATTCTTTGCATTGGCTTTGACATAATTCTGCATGTCATGTCTGGTCTGATATGCTCACAGTGAATAAAAGGCTTGAGTAAGACGTCTCCTTTGTCTGAATCCAGCTGTTCTGACTGGTAACCATTTCCATATGAGTAATACTGGCTGGTGCCTAGCTTATGAAATGTTAACATTGTCTGTCTTTCTCTGTTAGAAATGGCACTTTAGTTCATATTAACAGTCCAAAAGGCCAGGAATTTTAAGGTACACAGCGTTTAAATAAATTACAGTGAATCCATCCAGCAGGATAGCACAAATGTTCACACTAATTGCCAAATATGTTACGTAATGTTTGTGTATCTCCTGTAGTTTAAAAAAATTACCTCACCACAAAGACCATCACTGGCCTCAGTGTAAAATATTTGGTGTATAATGTTACCTTTCAGTGCCAGATAAAATGATTATGTCAACAAAGGATCGAATAGCAAAAGTTGCATCCAGAATCCAGGGGGAACCTTGGAAGTAAAATGGCCACTGTCAAGTATTGATATATAGGCTTGCTGCAACCATCCAGTTTTTGGTGGTTTGAGGTTGCTGCTGTAAAATATGGCATTCTGTCTTTAATAATCCTTTTGGTCTTTGTCTGATTTGTGCTTGTGTACTTTTTAGATGTATTCAGACAGCTGATGGTCACAGTACATTCACTACATTTATCCACCATGCAGAATTAACCACCAATTGTACTAGTACAGTTTTGCCACTAGCCACTACTAGTTTCCAAGCAAGCATGTTGTAGCGGCTTGAGGTGTTCTTTACGCTACTATAAAGTGTATATGGACTATCACTGTAAAAAATATTATACAAAGTTGTAAATAAAACAAAGATTAAGGAGTCGGTTTTACAAGGAAGTACCATTACCAAGTACCAATTTTCCACTGCAAATTTCACGATAAATTTAATGTATTAAATCCCATTTCTTTGTAAATATTTGTAAAATTCACTAGCAATTTCTGAAAATTCAACTTGGGTCACATTCTGGGGTGTGTTTCCCAAAAAGACCGAAGAGCCCGCAACCTCAGATCACTTGGATGTGGGTGTGGACTTCTCTGTGCATGCTCTTTTAGGAGGTCCCCAGACTTCTATAGCCTTGTGAGACCATCCTGATCTCGCGAGCTTTCAGAGGTTTCACTCGCAGATCAGTCTGGATACTTTCCGTTAAAGAAAATTCGGGAGCAGTTCACCAACGAACGTCCAATCAGCGTTGGCTTTGAGGCAGGTTGAGGTGTGACGCAACGAGAAGCGCGACAGTTCAGTCCAGAGTCACATGGCGGCTTCAGCGGATGAAACTAGCATCAGCGTGGCTATCGAGCAAGTTTTATCGGAATTACAGAGTATTTCCTCACTGAAAGAAGAGCAAAACACTGCTCTGGAGGCTTTTCTCAGAGGAAAAGATGTTTTTGCTCTTCTCTCCGACTAGTTTCGGCAAGAGTTGCTCTGATTGGTTGATTTGGCCCGTCTATCACCAACATAGGCCAATCAGCTAACCAGTATTTTCGCCCCTTCCAAAACAACTTCAACTGAAGGTTTCCAGATGGATATGCAGAGCAAATCCATCTGGCGGAGTCAGGTTAAGACTTCTATGACTGACAGACAACAACGGTTTGACCTAAAATTATCAAAATTGAAACTACTGTGGAAACAAAGACACCTACATCTTGGATGCCTTTTAGGTAAGCTAAACCATATCAAAAATTAATTTCAAAGTGAACTATCCCTTTAAAATGACATGTGGACTCAAATAGATAGTGATCTTGGGTACAAATAAGCAAGCTAACATTCAGTACAATTATCTAAATATACTTTAATATTTTGATATTTTAGCATCAGTATAGTTTTTGAGGTTTGCATAAATGCGTACGGGAAACCTGGAGAACGGCATATAAGGGAACCTGGCTGCGATGAATCAAACAATTAAAGCAAAACGACAGGGAATAAAAAGTTAAACAGTTAAAGGGATACTCCACTTTTTTTGGAAATAGGCTCATTTTACCACTCCCCAGAGTTAAACAGTTGGGTTTTACCGCTTTTGAATCCATTCAGCCGATTCTGGATATATAGAGGAATATCAGTAATCAGACAGTTTCTGGTCTCACTGACTTCCATAGTAGGAAAAAAATGTACTATGGAAGTCAATGAGACGAGAAACTGTCTGGTTACTGATATTCTTCTGAAATATTCGAAAATCGACTGAATGGAGTCGAAAACGATAAAACCCAACTGGTCAACTGTGGGATTGGTAAAATGAGCCTTTTTCCAAAAAAAAGTGGAGTATCACTTTAAGTGGTTCTCAGTTCGTTACAGCAGCATGTGAGAAAAATTATGTTAAGTGGAGAAAACTACTGATAAATTAACTGCATTTTTCTAGGGGTAAAAATGCAAATGCCACAGAAACAAAATCAAAAAATGAATGAATGACTTTAACAGCCTTTAATAACCCTAAATTTCTGTTGCACTTAAGCCGTCTTTCCACTGCACATGAAAAATGGCAGCCGTCGGACCGGAAGTCATTCATTTCCAATGGAGAGTTGTACAGGAGCTACGGGAGTTCCGATCATATGCGTATGCGGAAAAATCTGATCCGATTTGAGCTTTGGATCTGTTTAAATATCTGAAATTCTCCAGAATAAACCGGATGTGATGTACGTATATTACAATCAAAACTATGAGCGTAGAGGCTAGAATGACCAATATTTTGACTCTTTAATGTTATTCTGTAATTGCTATTTCTGTAAAATGTTGTTTATATATGTGTATATATATATATATATATATATATATATATATATATATATATGCATATTTCGCAGAATTATATTTCAACCATAATTTTTTCAAAGGTCTGTTGCATTTGAGTTGTTTGCTATTCGAATCAGCAATGGAGTTTAAAACCGACAGACAAGGTTCAGGCTTTATTAAGCTCTAAATTCAGAGTCAATAGACTAATTTGCCTAATCTTCACGGTACTTTAGAGTTCGGTGAAGTTCGGACAAACTGTTCCGCTTTTGAGTTCACAAACAAACTGTGCTTCAATCCTCAGCTCGAGAGCTGTAGTTATAATTATGTAAGTTTGCGATGCTATTTGCAAATGTTTGTTCGAATTATGGTTTCTGAAAACGTCAAATTGTTGGCGACAAACTTGTGACCATTACCATAGTTACCAAAATATTCTAAAAAAATAAAGACAAACTATACATCTAAGGCCCTGTCCACAGTACTGCGTTTTCATTTTAAATATGGAGACCATTTGCTACGTTTGCACCTTCCCGTTCAGACTAAAATGGAAAAAACGAAGACCTAAAAACGGAGAAGTTTAGAAACTCTACACCGGCACGCGCATGCCCAGTGTTGGTAAATGGTCACGTGTAGGGCTGCACAATTAATCGCATCGATGTTGATATGCGCATCTAATCAGTAAAGCCGGTTCCTTGATTAGTAGTAAATCACCTTCACCTGCTTTCAGATGGAGCGGCATTTACTACAAAGAGCCGTAACTTACTGACAAGCTGAGCCAAATCACGTTAATATCGAGGACGTATTCGTCAGCGATATTTAATGCGATATGGCTCAGCTTGTCAGTAAACTACGGCTCTTTGTAGTAAATGCCGCTCCATCTGAAAGCAGGTGAAGGTGATTTACTGCTTATCAAGGAACCGGCTTTAATGATTAGATGCGCATAACAACATTGTGCGATTAATCGATGCAGCCCTAGTCACGTGATCTGCGTTTTCAGTTGTTTTAATGTGGATGGAGATCAATTCTAATACACAGATAAAACGCTGGTGTGGACGGAGATCGTATTTGTTTTAATTCTCAGTTTTAAACGAAACGCAGTAGTGTGGACGGGGCCTAAATGTAAGCTACTAGTAGGGTGACTCCTGAAATGTGAAAGAAGTGGCTCTGTAATGCTATGAAAAATACATTTACAAACGAATCAGTGGAGGAAGACAAAAGGATATCGAAAAAGCTTAAAAAAGAGGAAAACGTGAGAAAAATTTCCGTTATATATATATATATATATATATATTAGGGGGAAGACGTACACACATATTCGTATTGAACCGTTCGGTACAAGGCTTTCGGCTCGGTTTTTGGTTCGCATTTTTGAACTCAAATGGTTCGTCTGTAAATTTTTCCTGCCGACCAACATTTCGTTATTCAAATGTAGGCGTGTTGCGCGTGGCAAGCGCGTTCATAATGTAAGAGACGTTGGCGTTGACCACAACATTGCCCAACATCAAATGGCAAATTAAGCGGAACGAAACTGAGCTAATCGTTATTGTGTGGTTGTTTGGATGACGGACCGTTTATCGAGTTTGGACCAATGCAGCGTTAGTCGACTTTAAGAAAAGTCAAGTATAGTTCTATCATTGCTCAAAGTTAAAAAATATCATACTTTATGATGTTAGTTTTAATAAAAATATAATTTAAAAAAATTAAATCAAGGAAATGTCTCTGCCCTTACTATCTTTTTGCTGTATTTGTATTGTACAAATCTGTATGTATCTGTATTGATATATATATATATATATATATATATATATATATATATATATATATATACTATATATATTTTATATAAAGGATTCATATAAAAAGAACTTTCAGAATCTGATATTAGATTGGATTCATTTATATCTGACGAAGATGTTAAATTTGGATGAAACTACTAGTTTGTCCAATCAATTGCTGATAGAAATGACATGCTTTAGCTTTAAATTTGAACAGAATCTAAAAAAAAAGTGTTAAAGATTTGTTATATTTACAAATGCATACAATGGCTAAGGCAAAGGCCTATTGTCTTTGTTCCTAAAGAATGTCTAGAAATTACAGTACAATGGCACCAAATTACAAACAGGCCTTTATTACCAGTCATATTCCCAGCTGAGAGAAACTACAAAGACCTGCATTAGCACAACAGCAGGGTTTGAGTAGGACTATTAATTGTGGGAGTACATTATTGAATATGCATGTGCATATGCACACACTCATATCTAGGTACTGGATCTGCCAGTATTAACCCACTATGCTTGATTATCAGATCTACGGGGAGTAGAGGAAGGAATGAAAAGAGGACGGCTGATGGCAGAACGTTGGCACAGTGCCACCACTGTGGGTGTTGGGAGATATTACCCCTTCAACAGATCTCTGATCAGCAACACAGTTTGTTCACCAGAATGAGTTTGAATACGAGAAACTGAGCATGACATAGTTTAAACTGCTGTAGAGCATCTGGGCTTTCAATATGCCAATCATGTTCTGGTCAGAAAAGAGCAGTTTATCCCAGACAAGGAACATCTTGTATTAATATATATTTGATGGAATAAACAAAAGACCCCCCAAAATCCAACTCCAACAAGATGCATCTCTTGGAGAGAAAGGGCAAACTGATCGTGTGGTTCTGGATGACATTTCAAAGATGAAGAACATTCTGTTTACTTCTGTTTCACTGATTTGACTGAAATAAGTGAGCACTAACCTTTACCACTATGATATTTATCAGACTGTGTACTCATCACTCTTCAGCCAAAAGATAATTTGCCACACAATCTGGTGTCTCTGACAACATATGGTCCTGAATATATAAGCGATGACAAGTTAAAAGATAACACATTATCTTAGTGATGCACTAAAATAAATATACTTGGTAAATACTGTAGAACAACAATTCTGGACAAACAAAATACTATTTTTTACCTTCAATTTTGTTATTTAAACAATTTTTCCAATAAAGTTTGGCTTAAAATTCCTGCATATTTCTTACAAATAAAGAGAAAATGTGTTTTATAAATGAGAAGGAAAGTATGGACAAGATGGTAACAGAGTATAACATGCTGGAGGACAAAGAGATGTAAAGGGTGTGGTGGTTCTTGAGGAATTTTTGCCTTCGGTAATCAGCAGGAAAGCACAATGAATGTCTCGACAGCTTTTTTGTTAAGAGAGATACTCGAATAGAGACTACAGGATGACATATGGCTTGATCAGATTTCAAAAAGCACTGAAATACATCTCATGCCATTCTACCACATAGTAGGACGTGTGCAGGATCACATGCCACTAACACCTGAAGAGCTTATGATAGATATATCTAGTATATTTAAAGGTGTGTAATTTCTGCCACGCTATAACAGCACCAAATAGAACTGCAAAATGTCTGTTTCACAAGAAATTAAGGGTTTCCAATAAAGAAAATTAAAAATATTATTTAAAAATCCAGTTTAAAACACACATACCTTCTTACTACTTTAACTTCATGTTGTTGTTTTTAATAAAATCCTCATTGTTTTATTTTTTTATCTGCATGATGGTCACACCACATGACTGATTAGCTGGACAAAGTTTGCCAAAGTAGGTTTTCTTTAAAGGAATACTCCACTTTTTTTGGAAATAGGCTCCTTTTACAACTACTTCAGAGTTAAACAGTTGAGTTTTACCGTTTTCGAATCCTTTCAGACGATTTTCTGATATTTTGAAGAATATCAGTAAATAGACAATTTCTGGTTCTCATTTTCCATAGTAGGAAAAAATATATACTATGGAAGTCAATGAGACCAGAAACTGTCTGTTTACTGATATTCTTCTAAATATCAGAAAATCGGCTGAATGGATTTGAAAGCGGTAAAACTCAACTGTTTAACTCTGGAGGAGTTGTAAAATTTGCCTATTTCCAAAATAAGTGGAGTATCCCTTTAAGAATAGCGATGCTCCGATCGATCAGCCAGGAGATCGGTATCGGCTGATCATAACAATTTTTGACTCGATCGGTACTCACTAACTTGGCCGATCTTACAAACCGATCGCGATTTGATGACGTCTACGCGTGAGGACTTACGTGAATACTTACTATTGGAGAATGTTTAATTAAACCTTATTTGTTACATCAGACTTCTCCATGTTGGAGTTTAAATGTTTCTATTTATTTTATTCTCTTTAACATTAAACAATGTTTAATAAAACCTAATGAGTTGTATCAAACCACTTCAATTTGTTCTTTTAGGAGTTTAAATGTTGTTTGATTTTTTATTTATTTATTTTGTCCTGCTCAGACTTTTGTCCTGTATTGGACGATGTTTAAGTTACATCAGACTTCTCCATTTTAGGAGACTAAATGTTTATTTTGTCCTCCACAGTATTGGACAATGTTTAAATAAACCTTATGAGCTGCATTAAACTGTTCCATTTTGTTTATTTGTCTTATATTAAGTCAATTAAGCATCGGAATCGTAATTTGTTATCGGCCGATCACCATGATAAGAAATCGGTACTCGGTATCGGCTGCAAAAATCCTGATCGGAGCATCCCTATTTAAGAATTAAATTTATGAATCTGAAGTATTTCTTCATAATAATTTTAGGACACATCCCCCTGACAATTTTCACATTTTGAACCATTTTTTGCATGAATAGCTTTTTTAATGTATTTTTGAATTAATCAAATAGATCCAGACAAAAACAAAATAATAATTGGCTTCTTTAGACTTGGAAAGTCATAAGTGGTTCTTCTTAAAGGTATAGTCCACCCCAAAATGACATCTAAATAGTTTTGGTTCACATTGACTACTATTATATGAACACAAAAGTGAGTAGGAATGATGACAGAATATTCATTTTGGGGATTGATTTAACGTCCTTTAAAGGGATAGTTCATTTTGAAATTAATTTTTGATAATGTTTTAGCTTACCTCAAGTGCATCCAATATGTAGGAGTCTTTGTTTCAGCAGTATTTTCAATTTTTATATTTTTAGGTCAAACCATTCATGTCTTATGGAGTCCACCTCAAAGAGCATGCACAGAGAAGTCCAAATTAAACATGATTCAATGACTCAGAAATATAAGTACACATTGATGGCCTAGACAACGAAACGAGCGGTTTGTGTGAGAAAACGAACAGTATTTATATCGTTTTTACCTCTCTAACCACAGCCACAAAGCGCCCGCGCACTCAGATTGCTGTGATTACAAGAGGTAAAATCTATATAAAAACTGTTCGTTTTCTCACACAAACCGCTCGTTTCATGTCTTAGGCCATCAATGTGTATTTACATTTATCGAGTCATTGAATCATGTTTAATTTGGACTTCTCTGTGCTTGCTCTTTGAGGTGGTGACTATAGAGACCTCCATTATATGACTGACAGACAAGAACGGTTTGACCTAAAAATATCAAAATTGAAACTACTGCGAAAGCAAAGACACCTACATCTTGGATGCCCTTGAGGTAAGCTGAACCATACCAAAAAATTATTTCAAAGTGAACTATCCCTTTAAGGCAAGCAATCAGCCACCAACGTCCTAAAAAACACACTTAGGACACCTTGGTAACTGCTTAACATTGGCCTGGCAAAACCCCACTTGTAGATTCTTCCAAAAATACAAAAATCAAGTTAACTAGCATCACTCAAGGTAAACAGTCTTCATCTAGGTTATTTGGCAGGACCACTGAGGATTACCTTGAAACCACCTGAAACACAAACACAGCAACTGCAGGTATGCCTGCAAAAATCAATAAAGATTTTGGAGAAAGTAAAACACATGAAAGGCCCGAAGCCCCTGGCTCCCTTCTGAATGGGCCAGTAGCCAAGCCTGAGTGAAGGGCATGCGAGCATGAGGGAGATGAGGGAGGAGGCGTCTAAGGTCGTGGGGGATGGGGGCAGACGGCGAGACTCGAGGTGCTACTATTGTGGTGTATGATTCCTGTAACATGAGCAACCTACTAACTCACACGCATGCACACACATCCAGAAAAAAAAATCCACATCTGCCTCCTCAAGAATGAGTTAGCCACCAGGTGTTTGCAGCTGTCTGAGGATTTTATGGTAAACAGAGAGAGAAAGAGAGATGGGGAGTGATAAAGACAGAGAGGCAGTGATTTAGAGGGAGATTTTGGAGAAAACATTATCGAGAGACTTCCGAAATCTCATTTGCATTGTGAAGGATTTCTGCCAGATCCCGAATCGGTTCCTGGCCAGTGACAGTGTCCCACAGATGGGGCTCTCCAAAAGTGACGGGCTGCGTTCAACCAATTAAATAGTGCATTTTGGATGGGCGCGCTAAGCTGGTTATAAGTCTGGAGAATAATAATGAGATAAAGCCAAAAAATCACAAGGGACATGGTGTGCAAAATTAAGCCTTTTATCAGTAAATACTATGTATTTCCCATTTATTTTAATGGCTGTCTACAGCTGTGTCCTTAACACTGTTGCATGAAGCATATAATTGCTATTGATCCAAAAAGAGATTATTTATGAATGGTATTGGTGGGAAAAATGTCCTCCTTCCATTTCAAATAAAGTAATAGAGAAAATAATAGTCAGCAGTCTAATAATTACATATTTCAATGTTAAAGGGATAGAAATTAATCTACTCATGTTATTTCAAACTGGAATGACTTCTGTGAAACACAAAGTAGATATTTAAAAAAATGTCCAAACAGTTCTTTTCCATAAAACAAAAGCATGCACGGTCTTTTCCAATGTCACAAAATCCTTAAAGGGATAGTTTGGCCAAAAATGATATTTAACCCCTTAACTGTCGCCTAACTTTACTTCGATTTATTACTATTAAATCCTAATCTAATTGTGACAAGCTATATATCGTTGGAAAGGTCTAAGACTCCTAAATAGATATTTGACTGCTGTGTTTTTGCTACAAATTATAAAGGAAGATTAACCGATACATTTTTGACGAGTGCACCTCTAAAAAATCTGCCTCATAACAGACCTTTGTCGCAATTCTGACCTTTGTCACAAAAAGCCAATTGATCGACTTTTAATCTTGCAAATTCTGTTTTTATGCTAAAAGTTAATAATAAAACAAATAATCTAATATTTTTCAATTAAAAAAAATTATAGTATAATATTATTCTCTAAAAATTATAATATGTATATATTATCCTCTAAAATATAATATTATTTGGTATTGCCTTTTTTATTATATCACATATTTTAGTAGTTATCATAAATTAGCGTATCATTTGAAAGCTTACGAACTCAGAATTCATCCTGTAAAAACCGTTTTGAAATTGGACGTTGCGTTACCATAGAAACGGTATTTTTGTATTAGGCCCCTCCCCTTTTGGGCATCATCTTTCATAATTTATTATCAAAACTTTTCTAATCTTGACAAAACACATATTGTCAGAAAGGTCTGAGTCTCAAGGTTCCATATTTAGTGACAGAAAGTGATATTTGGATAGAAATTTATTAATTTGTTATGGCAGAATGCATACAATTAAATTCAATGGAATTCAATGGCACCTAGTGGCTTTTTTGGTATAATGCCTAAACAAAATCTCATGGGAACTTCAAAATTTGTGATATCAACTTTAAATTTGGAACACAACTTGGTTAGATATATAGCTTTCATTTTATAGTCATTTTATTGTAAAAAAATATTTTGTAAAATATTTATTTTATATTAAAAAAATATATTAATAAATAACATTTGATTTACTGTAAATTATAACTTCCATAACTTTTTCATACTTAAATTTTTTGAAGTGCTTTCACTTCAGTAATAATCTGCTGGTTGTTTTCTTTAAAACAAGACCAAACTTGTGTATATATTCCAAAGCATTCTTGAATTATAACCATTTAAGTTTGTATAGTGAATTTTAATGTAAAATATAGCTGCGAGCCGATTGCGCGGGCCCAAGCCGTGGCGGTACCGCCGGCTTTGGCCCTCCATCGCTGCTCGCAGCTATATTTATATATATATATATATATATATATATATATATATATATATATATATATATAAGCCGGTGGCACCGCCACCTTGGTGCCTTTAGGGTTATTCTGCACGACGTACAAAAACGTAACCCCTGCTTTGGAATACATACTATTAGTCATCCATCCGGCTCCAGTGGATAAACGAAGGCCTTCTGAGGGTAATCCGTACGGTATTGTCGTAAAAATATACATATTTAAAACTTTATAAATGAAAATATCTGACTTCCGGCAACGATTGTGACGTACGTTCACGGGCATGGAAGTCGGCGCATGCAGCGCAGTAAGTTTACCTCGTACACGCGACTACCATCACCCGTGAACGCACGTAGCGCAGTGAGGAACCGTCGTGACGACCGTCTGCCGGAAGTCAGATATTTTCATTTATAAAGTTTTAAATATGTATATTTTTACGACAATAACGCACGGATTACCCTCAGAAAGCCTTCGTTTATCATGGATGGATGACTATTGTGAAGGATTTATGCACATTTTTGGGACTTGAAGGAGCTGGACCCCATTTCTTCACATTATATCCACTGAAGGGTCTAAAACATTTTTTAAAATAACTGAAAATGTGTTCATCTGAAACAAGATTGACATATGCATCTCGAACGGCTTAAGGGTGAGTAATGCATGGTTTAAATATCATTTTTGGCCGAACTATCCCTTTAAGAAATCATTAATGCTGATTTGGTGCTCAAGAAACATTTCTTATTATTATCAATGTTGAAAACAGTTGTGCTGCTGAATATTTATGTGGAAAGTGGAAACCATGATTTTTGGTAACATTATAAATCTCTTAACTGTCACTTTTGATCAATTTAATGCATGGCTGAATAAATGTAAGATCGTCACTGACCCAAACTTTTTTAACATTACACTGTAAAAATGTTCATGATTTGTAATCACAACATTTTTTATTTTGTCAAATCAACTTAAATAATTTATGTGGTTCAGATAACATAATACTTGGAGTTTATGGTGATTAAATCAATCTCCTTCATTGTATTAACAATTTTTTTCCATTTCATTGAACTAAAAATTAAGGCAACCAGGTTACTTAATTTTTTTAAGTTAAACCAACAATAGTCTGAATAGCTTGAGACTTGTCAAGCTCCAAGGCAAACAAAAAGAAAAGAAATATTGAACCAACAAGATTTTACCTTGTAATAATTTAGACAAATATTATAATTTTACAATTTGTTTAGAAAATCCCAATGTAGGCTATAATTTATAGTATTTAATTTAAAATAATAATTTTCAGTGGTGATTTTCATGCCAGTGTGTCCATACTTTTTGCTTCCAGACAAAAAATGAAATGATATTGCATGAATAATATATTCTAATACAAAAGCTTTGTGTGAGGAGCAGGCCGCTACATATAATGTATATAGACGAGTCATATGGCCCACTTAATGCATTTTTCTTGCTTCTGGAGCTTGGCGCTATCCATCCTCATTCACTTCCATTTTATGGACATTCAGCAAAACATATAATTTTGTGTTCCAACAAAATAAAATAGGTTAAATAGATTAACCCTTGTGCATCAATTTAAAAAAGTTACACATAGGTAAAAAGAGGACAAAAATGTCCATGTCAAAAAACTGTCATAAAAATGTGACGCTTTGGAGCACAGACTTAAGTTTGGTATCATTTTAAAGAGGACCCTTTGCAGATTATTGCTGAAGTAAAAAAATAATAATAATAAGTAAATCCAAAAAAAAAGTTATATAGGCCCTAGGTATAAGTTTATGAAAATTATTTATAAAAATATTTTATATAAAATATATATTTTATAAATCAGGTTGAACTCAAAACTGCAATAAAATCAAAGCCATAAATGTAAATAGGTTGTGTTCCAAATTTGAGGATGATATCTCAAGAAATGAGCTTTTGGTAACAGTTTGTTTGGGCATAGTAACATATTTTCCCCATTGGGTGCCAGCAAACCCCACTGGTGCTCACAGTGATTGGACTTGTTTTTTGCAGTTTCTCTCAGCACTACATGCACACACACACACACACATATTTTTTTAAAACACACATACTAACCACACTCTGACATCCATACCAACACACCCACACAAATATTGTTGCATAATTTATCCAGTTGGCTCTATAGTATGCCGAAGCAGAAAACAGGAATAAAGCGATATTTGTTTTATAGGCCAAACTTAAGAAAAATGGCAGCATCTGATAAAAAATAGTAAAAAAAGAAAAAATTGAAGCCTTGCCATCAGAATGAAAGCCTCTTAACAAAGATTGCATAATTGTATAGTTAACTGAACTTGGGATTAAAAATGGCAGTTTTAATGGGTTTCAATGGGGACATTTTTGTCCAAAAGGTGCTGAGAGGGAGTATTTTTTGTACATAATGCAAAAAATATTTTTTTAAGTAAATGATGGTGAAATAGTAAATTAATCCAATAAAAATACACACCTGTGGCAAGTTTTTTGCAGTTAGCTTTAACACAGGCAAAGTGATAAAAAAAACAAACTGAAAAGGACAAAAATGTCCATAAGGATGCACAAGGGTTAAATGGTGACAGAAGTTTAATTTTCAGAAAAACAATGCATTTAAGAGAAATTGAACATTGAACAGTCTGTAAGGAAAAGAAAAACTGTGACAATTTGAGTGTGACCAATCTAATTTTGGATTCATTTTACAGCTTTCTAAAATAAAAAATAAAAACACATTCTGTGAGAAAGTGAGGGAGAGGGGCAACAAGAAGCTGGCATCCGTCCACTGTAAATTCTTCACCCCCTTCGTTGCACTTGGATGATTGTTATTCATTCTCACGCTTCATTAATGTGGTCAGTCTCCACATCTGACTCTGATAAACAAGCCATCAATATAAACCCAGCTTTTTACACATTTACTCTTTAGTTGGATCAAAATGTAGCAACGATGGCAGATTGTGCCACTGAAAATGCAAGAATCTACACAGATCATTGAATAAAGTAACATGAGACACGCTGGCAGCTCCGACGGCCTCGTGGCCACAGCAAGTTTGACACATTTCCCAGACCGCACTAATATTGTAAAACGTAAGCCAACAAAAAATGAAGAGCAGCCAGACTGGATTCCTTCGCAAAATGACTAGACATAGTTTTCTTGATTCTTGAAACAGTCAGTGCTTTAAAGGTATCTCCTTGTTCAAATACAGCTCAGATGAAGACTAGATGACAAACACAGAGGCTTTTCCTTCCAATGACACAATTGGCAAGGCACAAAAGGCTTTGATAAGAGCACCTCTGTCAGATAGTGATCTAACCCTGTAAACTCACCTGTGGATCTAAGACACGCACACCTCCAACTACCATCCCCCATTCGGCTTCCTACTGATACATGCAGGCATTTAACTGAGGAATCTCATGCCATTGTTTTGGCTGAACTCAAAGCGGGTGACTTCAAGGATTGGCCTGCGGTGCTGTCGTCTAGCCTGTCTCAGCTCATCGCTTCAGGGAAATCTTCGAAGAAGGATCAAAACCTTGACTTCGGGGATATGTTCAAAAGAGATCTAATACTGAATTATGTTTGAAAGTAAAGGGCTGTTCTGTGGTTGAGCACTGAAGGGTTTGGTGGATTTGATGGGATGATTATTTTGTTTACAGGTGTAAAATATGAAATGGTCACCATAGTTACTGCCTGACCTTCATATACAGTGAATTTGTGTGGTTTACCAGGGTGAACATTAATGAATGACTCATTAGAGTTGGTTTGGATGCATCCAAGTAATTAAGGCTACTCCACTTTTTTTGGAAATATGCTCATTTTACAACTCCCCCAGAGTCAAACAGTTGGGTTACCATTTTCGAATCCATTCAGCCGATTTTCTAAAATATAGAAGAATATCAGTAACCAGACAGTTTCCGGTCTCATTGACTTCCATAGTAGGAAAAAAATATATACTATAGAAGTCAATGGCACCAAACTGTCAGATAACTGATATTCTTCTAAATATCAGAAAATCGGCTAAATGGATTCGAAAACGGTAAAACCCAACTGGGGGAGCCTATTTCCAAAAAGAGTAGAGTATCGCTTTAATATGGTAACACTTTACAATAAGGTCTCATTTGTTAAAATTAGTCAATGTATTAATTTTCTTACCAGGATTTGCCTGGTAAGAATTGTTTTACAGTACAGCCAAATATGAGATGGACGTCAGGTCTCGTGTAATTTTAACATGACACATTAAAAATAGTTCTATTTTATTTTTTTAAAATGTGTTGCACTCAATCTAGTTGTTTAAATGCAATAACACATCTTATGCAAGCAGCCACAAACAAAGTCGTCTAAACAGCCTATTTATGCAGGGCTTCCTTAAGATGAGGGCTTTCAATTACTCAGCCACTATAGAGCTGGTAAGTCCCGCCCCTTCAGCTAACCCCGCTGGACCTCTAGGTTGAAAAACCGTCAGTGCAAGTGAATGAGAGAAAATAATTATTTTCTAATCCCGTTTGAATTTTGCAATGAATGTAACATATGTTGTCTGTGAATTTTTTATATAATGTTTCGTGTAAAGAATGCTACAATTTAGCTTGTAGAATTTTCATACGGTTAGACTTTGTGTGAGAGCACTTTGTGGACTACAACTCTTCGACGTGTTTGATATACATCACCCCCACTAACACACGGATCCCGCTAAACATGCCTGTGTCTTTGGTGCACTTCACCGCCTTCTTTCAGGGAGAGGACAAACTAGTTGAGCGAGGTGAAAACCGTGATTTGTGGAGGGAAAATGTGTTAAGCGGCGACGTCACATATGGGACGTGTAGTCTTTCTCGTTATGTCTATTCCACAACTGCTAGCCAAAGAATCATACAATAAACTGTCAAACTTGTTACATGAGAAATTATATAAAAAATTCACAGACAACATATGTTACATTCATGGCACAATTCAAACGGGATCAGAAAATAATTATTTTCTCTCATTCACTTGCATTGACGCTTTTTCAACCTAGAGGTCCACTTGGAGTTTTACGGATGGGCGGGACTTACCAGCTCTATAGACGAATCCGGCGAAACTACCGGAAGTAAGCGGGCGCCATTACTGAGCTGTTGCTGGGTAGCGTTGCGCCATTGCCTCCTATTGTTTTAGTTGCAACTTGCGTCCACTGGAATAAACAGCCCGCGATTTACGACTGTCACTAACGTTACAACGTTACCCATTGTATAATATCGAGTGGGTAAATAGTTTTCGTTATAAATTGTTTCAATGGTGGCAGTAAAATTTCAATTTTGAAGAGAAAACATTGTGAATACCCCAGGTTGACTGGCCCTGTCTGGTGCCGTATGGTTTACACAGATTTCCTGGGCGAGTACAAGACGCGGACATTCGCGCATAATAACAATTATTTAATGACATAAGTAAAAAATATAATAAATATGTCATTTAGTGATCAGCAAAATCTCTCTCTTGCTATTTTTTCTATTCAATTAACATGCTATGGTCATTAAATGGCTTTCCTGATAACGTTATGTGACATAATTGTTCTCCTGCTGTTATATTGACTTATTTCCATGGTTTAAAAACACTAATTGGTCGATATTATGTATAACGAGTTACTTTCTAAGCTGTAATGTTACCTTACCCTTGCCTGTTGCAATGTGAAAATGAGATATATAATGGACACAAATGAAAAACATGAATTTGTTTATTTGATTTCATTTATTTATTTATTTATTTATTGTTGCCAAATGGACAGGTCTTTTTATAGTTTCCTCGTTCGCAATCGTTAGCCTAGCTAGCTTCCCAAGCTATTTTCATAAATAATCTGTAAGATCATTTGTACCTTCATCTGTGACTGGAGGCCACTATCTAACATCATCAACCCAACAAGTCATGCTGCCTGGCTGTAGCTGCCATCGAGGGTGCGTTTGCGTTATCACCGAGGTTTGTTTACATACCGGTGCATGAATGCCTATGCCGGTGTAACAGCTCAGTAATGGCGTCGCCACAAGATGGCAGCCTACACAAGAACGCTCGTCAGATTCGTCTAACATGTTGGCCAACCAATGCCAGACAGGGTGACGGTTAAAGCCTTGTTCACACTACATGATTTAAAATGTCGGGCTGAACAGTGTGGTTCACACTACATGACTGGCTCCCAGTGAAATCAGGAGTGTTCAAGTTGTTGAGCTGTTCAAACCACACAACACAACGTGATTGATCCACAACAGGAGGTAACGCACTACACGAGTTGACAACAACTCTGTCACCCAATGATTCTATCTTGTCGTTTTGTCACGAAAAATCACGCGATAAGACAAACCGGAAACCAGCAAAACAGCACGTTTGTCAACACCCAGCAAAGAAGTCGAAGAACACAACACGCGAATATGGACGTCAGACAGTGCTTCAAACTGTTTGCGCGATGATTTGCTCTGAGAAAAAAATGCAAAAAAAGAAAGTGAGCTCAACCCATGCCTTGCTCTGATTGGCTGGAGCTCATGACGTCACTGAGGTTGAGTCGTGCGACAGCTCTGCATATCTAGCATGCTAGATATTTTTCTGGGCTCGGTGACGTGTCTGCGAGCGTCTTTGATGCGTTGTTGGCTCTTTCATGCTAACAGATTGGCAAGCGTTCATCGTCCGCTACTCCCCCGCGATTTGCACACCGATAACACCCTGACTGAACGATTTGCAAATCGGGCTTAAATTTGGCTTAAAATTTTGTAGTGTGAACTTGGCTTAAGGAAACCTGTATGAAAACAGTCATTATTTTTGCGATTTCATTTGGTGACACTGGTGGCACAGAAAATACAAATTTGATTCACGCTGCTCACATGTTTCATTATTATAACAATGTTTTGACCTTCATAACTGAACAGTGTAACAACAGACTTCTCTCTGAGTATGCTGGACTTCTTAAACCCCACCCCTTTCTTACATTCGACAGCAAACCTGCTTTCAGGTCTCTCTCAACCAATCAACAAGAAGTCCCTGGCCAAGGAGCCAATGTGGAAAATGTTTATTTTCGATAAACTGTTTCATTTAGATCATGTTACGATATCTGACTGAGGTAAAGGAATCAAGATGTACACCCTAATGTCTTTTTGACTAAATGTATAAATGTGATACTGACAAGATATAGAGTCTACAGCTATACAAATTAGCACTGCATACCTCAAACTGAACTTTGAAAGGTAAATATGTGCAGTAATGGTGCAGTAAATGTGAGTTATGGTGTAAGATACAAGTGCACAATTCAATGCATGCAATCAAACAGACGTTCTACTAATACAATGCATATGTGTATGCATGCATGTTTAGTCAATAACACAAGTGTTTAGTTACATTCAGGTAATTGCCTTATTGCTGCCCCCTGCTGGTAAGAGTCATTAAAGGCTCAGTGTGATTGGATTAGATAAGAGATTTACTCTTAAACTTGAAATGAACCTTCCCATCAGTCAGATTCAATATGCATAAGTGTTGTTTCATATTACATACCCATAACACACAATTGTGCAATATACTCAGCACCACATAGTTGCAAATACTGACATTTAAACTAAATGTAAGGGTCTCAATCCTCATCTAATCCACATGTTGTTGCTCACTGAAGCTGAACTGCAAAACAACAATGCAGATTATCCCTATAGAAGTCCTCACTGATTTCCACCTTCTGCCAGGCCCAAACAATAAGCCCACAGGCTTTTACATGACATTCGCTGTCAAGAGTGATAGACAGGGGCTCAACCCAAGATTGTGGGCATAGAAACCCCTTCAAACCAGAAACAGCCACTCAATTGTATCGCCTCTACTGTGGGTCATGGGCTGCTATGGGAAGCAGGAAGTCTAAGGCAAGGCATCTTTGTCGCTGGCACACAATGCAGCTCATACGAATTTAAGGGAATGAGAACGGGCATCTGGATAAAAATGCATATTTTGGCGGATGTCCTATATTAGGATTTTCACTAGAGCTCCGGTTTTCACTTTTGATTGACGGGGCCTTGATATGTAGATTTCTCATTGACTTTTGCTGTGGCCGTGAAAGGAGCCCAATATGTCGGTTTCATTAATTATATAATGACAGAAATATTATTAAAAATTTAATAAAATGAATATTAATAATATAATATTACTATTTGATACTGTTTTGAAACAGGTTATCCGTTTACACAAAAGGGGAAAAATACCATTAAACAATTAAATGAGTAATAAATTAATCATTATTATTTTATAAAAAAAAATTTGACCTAATAATATTTAATAATGTATTAATATTAACATTACATTATTTTTATAGTATTTTATAGTATATATATATATATATATATATATATATATATATACTATAAAAAATATAGGCCTGTGTTCATGATTTGTAATCACAACATTTTTTTTTTCTTTTTTCAAATCAACTTAAATAATTTATGTGGTTCGGACAACATAATATTTTGAGTTTCTAATGATTAAATCAATCTCCTTCATTGTATTAACTAATTTTATTAATTTTATTGAACTTAAAATTTTAAGCCAACCAGGTTACTTAATTTTTTAAGTTAAACCAACAATATTTTTTTAAAGTGTGAATATATATATATATACAGTATGTATTAATAATAGCAGTCATAGTGTGTGTGTGTGTGGGGGGGTGATATTAATATATAATGTTATTATATTAGGGCTGGGTAGCGATTAATCGTGATTAATTGCATCCAAAATAAAAGTTTGTGTTTATATAATATATGTGTGTGTACTGTGTATAATTATTTTGTATATAAAACTTCACACACATGCATGTATATATTTAAGAAAAATGTGTTATTAATATATAAAATATTTATATATAAATTATGTATAAATATATATATACATTATATGCATGCAAATATTTCTTAAATATATACATGCATGTGTGTGTATTTTTATATATATACAAAATAATTATTCACACTACACACAACACAAACTTTTATTTTGGATGCGATTAATCGCGATTAATCGTTGCTCAGCACTATATTATATACATTATAATTTGATACAGTTTTAATATTGGGTCTTTTATGCTTAATCAAAATAAATTGTTATTTGTGTGACAATTTACACAAAATTTTTTTTTTCAGTACATATTCTATCATCCACATCACAGTCACTATAAATTGTAAGGTTGACACTTTCAATGTCAAGTTCTTTGATGAAAAAATCGCCCCTTCACATTGAGGGAGCAAGGTGACCCCTCTTAATCATAGGGGCAGTTATCTAACGGGGTGTTCAGTAATCCCAGGACAGACAGCTTTGGTTCATCTGGGGAACTGGAGGGACCTTATTAACACAAGGGTGAACAGAAGGTAGGAAAGGGGCTTGTTAAGAATCTTTGGAAGAACCAGCATTATTAGTCCTGATCCACACTGAACAAAATATGTTGGGAGAGAAAGAGAAAAACCGATGAAGGTGGTGTAAAAGGTGGTGTAAAATAGTGTAAAAGGATGGACGAAAAAAGTAGTCGGATAACACAACAGGGGATGGATATGGATGGACAAGGAGAGGATTATGCAGTGGGGGTCCATCATCTGTTCCCTGAATGAGAAAGGGCTGGTTCGGTAGTCGACTATAGGTCATGTAAGAGACCTACAGGGCAATTTGCACAGATATAAGCTTTATATTTTGAGGATGTAGGTCTATAAACGTACGATTATACAACTGAGTAGCATATTGTGAACAGCTTGCTTATCACTGTGAGAATCTCTCATATCATCAGATTTTTCAGCCCTCTATAAATGAGTTTCACAGACTGTATCTGAGAATAGACACACAAAGAATGTATTTGTGACCAGTCCCATGATCTGAATCCCTTCATAACACAGAGGAAACTGCAAATTGGCTAGTTATTAAAATGAAACCTCTTTAAATATTTGCTTTGTTAAATATTTGCTTTGCACTACTAGATAAAATAGGGTAATAAGGTTTAAATATTTTAAGAAATACCAAGGATGTTTTAGAAAAAAAAATCAGTTTTAAAACACGTAGTCCACCTGCTGTTTTTGTATCAAGGCCAGTTTAACCGTTTACGTACAGTTTTATGCAAATTCAGGCTATATGAAAATGAAAGGAAAATTAAATTTGCTTATTTAAAAGCAATATTGTATTATGGTATAAACAAGTACTATGTATTTTTAGTATAAAGTTTCTGTTTGTGAACAAGCTTAACGTATTTATTAGCTCACGTGCAGTGTGTTTTGATGAGAAACTTCAGACTTTTCTCAAGCGAATACAAAAGCTGAGGTAAAAACCCTTTACAAATGTGTCTAATAACTTTAAACAGACGACATTCCTGTAGGCTATTACAAACAGAAGGTTTTAAACACCGCACAATGTGGTACAGTATAACTGCAGCATCCTAAAACAATCGCATGCATCCCATTCAAACACGCGCGGTCGTAACGCTTGAAAAGTTTTCATAAAATTAAACCACAACAATAAAACAGCGCCGCAAGGAAAGCTGAGGTGAAATTGACTTACCTTGCCACACAACAGCGCACAGTTGAAGAAGAAACAGTAAAAGTGAAGTGTTTGGCAGAGCCATGTTTCTGAAGTTATCCATCTGAATGAAGCGCACTAGAGGAGCTCGGCAGTTTTGGCCAGGAGGAGCGCGAGAGAGAGAGGGAGGGAGATGGAGTCGAGTTGCAAATGCTCCCTTTCTGCTCACTATTGTAATTGTACTGTCCCACTGCGAGTGGGAGGAAATTCGGGACATTCAATTAATGCTCCCCACCCTACAAAATAAATCATATGTGTTTGGTCTCATTGGCTATGGGTTATTTTTGCCCGCGCGTGATGTCTAGTACGCATATAGGCTACTTGCAAAAAGTGCCTTCCATGCATGTTTTGGACATGGTGCCGTGTTGATAGCATGTGTATTGACATGTACCTTCATAAAACCATCGTATTAAAGAAAATAATAATTATTTCGAGTTCAAAGTTGCATTTTGGTCAGTACCATTGTATTATTAATTATTATCATATGATACTGTGGTACAAACACAGTACTTGTTTGTATTAAGGGTCTTTATTTAATTCATTATATGCTATTTGTGTTAGTTCTCCGTGTAGGCTACTTACACTCTCAGAAAAAAAGATACGAAAGCTGTCACTGGGGCTGTACCTTTTCAAAAGGTAAACTTTTGTCCATTTTAGTTGTTAATATGCACATTTTAAGTGCTAATATTTAGGTTCATTTTAGGTGCTAATACATACATTTCAGGTGCTAATTTGTACATTTAATGTGCTACTATGTATATTTTAGGTTCTATTATGTACATTTAGGTTCTAATTTGTACATTTTAGGTGCTAATATAGCTGAAGTACATTTAAGTGCTTATTTTAGGTGCTAATATGCACATTATTAGGTGCTAATATGTACATTTAGGTGCTTATTTTAAGTGTTAATATGCACATTTTAAGTGCTAATATTTCGGTTCATTTTAGGTGTTAATACATACATTTCAGGTGCTAATTTGTACATTTCATGTGCTAATATGTACATTTTAGGTGTTATTAAGTACATTTAGGTTCTAATATGTACATTTTAGGTGCTAATATAGCTAATATGTACATTTTAGTGCTTATTTTAGGTGCTAATATGCACATTATTAGGTGCTAATATGTACATTTAGGTGCTTATTTTAGGTGCTAATATGTCTATTTTTAGGTGCTAATATGTACATTTAGGTGCTTATTTTAGGTGCTAATATGTCTATTTTTAGGTGCTAATATGTACATTTAGGTGCTTATTTTAGGTGCTAATATGTCTATTTTTAGGTGCTAATATGTACATTTTTAGGTGCTAATATGTACATTTAGGTGCTTATTTTAGGTGCTAATATGTACTTTTTTAGGTGCTAATATGTACATTTAGGTGCTTATTTTATGTGCTAATATGTATATTTAGGTGCTTATTTAATGTGCTAATATGTACATTTTTAGGTGCTAATATGTACATTTAGGTGCTTATTTTATGTGCTAATATGTACATTTTTAGGTGCTAATATGTACATTTAGGTGCTTATTTTAGGTGCTAATATGTACATTTTTAGGTGCTAATATGTACATTTAGGTGCTTATTTTAGGTGCTAATATGTACATTTTTAGGTGCTAATATGTACATTTAGGTGCTAATATAGCTAATATATGTATATTTTAGGTGCTAATGTGTACATTTTAGGTGCTAAAATGTACAACTAAGTTACCAATATGCAACCTTTGACAATGATTAAAGCAATAATGTAACCACTTCTAATACTCAAAATAGCTATATAATTTAAATTATAATTTTCTGGCAAGTCTCTGGTCAGGAATCTTTCCTGGAGCCAGAATTTATATTTATGAAAAAGACTTTTCTGCATGAGAGAGAACAATGTTTCACATTGTTGTTTCACATTGTTCTGGAAAGGAGGTGTTGTTGATGGTTGTGTGTTGGTTTAGGAGAGGGACTTCTTCTAACCCAGTGTGTCAGCATGCAGGTTGTTAAAAACCTCTACTGCTATCACCACTCCTCTATCACCTTAGCTAACAGCTGCTGGAAGGAGGGGTGTGTGTGTGTGTGTGTGTGTGTAGAGAGAGAGAGAGAGAGCAGGCCAGAGGAGGGCTGTCCCTCCAGCTGTCTACCCAGACTCCTGCCATCATTCCACGCGCCTTTACTCAAAACTGGGCCATAAAACACAACACTCATTCATGAGCTCAAGTGCTCATATAGTTCTTGAGGGGGAATAAGGTAAACAGATTCGTCTTTTTTTCACAATATATTTGGGCTCGAAGATGAGAATGCAGCATAAAGGAGTAGCAATAAAGCCCATTTTTATTACGATTTCCAATAACCTTTAAAGAGATAGATGGTTTAAAAAATGAAATGAAAATTCTGTCGTTGTTTACTTACCCTGATGTCCAATGCTTGCATTATCTCCATTCTTCAATAAAACACAGAGAGGTTTTGCATAATGTCCGTGCTTCTTTTTTTCAAACAATGAAATCATGGGACCAGGGCATGTAAAAAAAAAAAATCAAAATAAAGTCATGCATAACTTTAGACACCTTATTAAAAGGAATTTACTCACTTTCATGTCAATCCAAACCTGACTTTTTTTCTTTAGTATAAGACAACATTTTTATGATTAAACTGTTTTGTCCATATTATGGCAATGGAAATTTCCAAGCTCCAAAAAGTACATAAACATAACATGAAATAAACTCAATTCTTCTGAAACGAACATAATAGACATAAATGAGAAATATAAGCATTTCATATCAAAACAAAATATTTATCAACATAATAAGCACACAAAGAATACATAATCAAATAATGCAAGATGAATATCAAAATCATGACATTTGGTCAAAAAAAAACAGTCAGTTTAATGTTTGAGGTTTGTGTTTTCACATTTACGTCCTTTTCGGTGAAAGATTATGAATGAACCAGCTTGAATTTTGCTCTATTCCTCACACAAAGCTTCTAGAATTCTTGTAATATTACACATGAATCATATGGACTACTTTTATGGTGGTTTGATGGTCATTTTTAGAGCTTGACAGCTCAACATGAGGGTGGGTAAATGATGAGAAAAAATGTCAGTGTTGGATGAACTATCCCTTTAATAAAATCTGAAAACCTGGAGCATAATCTCATTTTGAGTGAAGTGTGACCTTCATGTAATTGAAAATTGAAAAGTCTCTCTATTTTTAAATATTTTAAAACTTACAGAGTGCAGTATTACAACAAAAGCTGGCAATGAACCAAATCCAGGTCAGTATTATTGAGGGGCTCCACACACTGAGCCCTCACTTACAAGTGCGCTTTGAGGCCGCCGAAGGAAATCATATATGACCAAAGAGGGAAAAAGAGAATCGTACGGCTTTGATGTTGACTCAGTCAGAATTCAGATCTCTCTCTCTCTCTCTCTCTCACTTCTATCCATCTTCATGTCCACAATTATTCTCTTTCACTCTAAAGGAAGAAATACAATTTCACTGTATGGGTCTCTGTCCCCTCTCCCCTAAATTGTAGCATATTTCCTTTTAAATCTTGTCCAAGTACCAGCATCTGTGTGTCTTATTGCAGTTTAACAGGTTCCAGCAGACAGAAGATGTGGGTTGATTCGCAGAAAAAATATTATTGAAAAACATATTTAAAGAGATAGTTAACATATCTTAAAGGAGTAGTTCACTTTTCAAAAAAACATTTTTGCTGATAATTTACTCACCCCATGTCATCCAAGATGTCCACATCTTTCTTTCTTCAGTCGAAAAGAAATTAAGATTTTTGATGAAAACATTCCAGGATTTTTCTCCATATAATGGACTTCAATGGGAACCAAACGGTTCAAGGTCCAAAAGACACTTTCAGTGCAAACTGCAAACTGTTCAAAGGGCTTTAAACGATTCCAGACGATCAATAAGAGTCTTATCAAGCGAAACGATCGCTCATTTAAAAAAAAAACAAAGTTTAAGTTTTATAAGCTCAAATGGTCGCCTTGCTTTGTACTGCGATGCACATTCGTGACTCTCCTGTTCGAAAATGAACGAATCTTTTTCTGAGTCAATTCGTTCGTTTCGTTCGTTGAATAAACCAAATGACTCGGAAAAAGATTCGTTCATTTTGATGAATGAGTTCAAACACGAGAGTCACGAACGTACATCGCAGTACAGAGCAAGGCGATCATTTGAGCTTATAAAACTTAAACTTTGTTTTTTTTTTAATGAGCGATCAGTTTCGCTTGATAAGACCCTTATTCATTGTCTGGAATCGTTTAAAGCCCTTTGAACAGTTTGCACTGAAAGTGTCTTTTGGACCTTGAACCGTTTCAGCTCCATTGAAGTCCATTATATGGAGAAAATCCATGTTTTCATCAAAAACCTTAATTTCTTTTCGACTGAAGAAAGAATGACATTGACATTTTGGATGACATGGGGTTGAGTAAATGATCAGCAAAAGTTTATTTTTTTAAAGTGAATTACTCCTTTAAAGTATTCTGTATCCCTTAAAATTCATCTTTGATCACCAAAATTACATATTTAAAAGTTTTTTTCCTGTAAAAAAAAATCTTCATGCCTTAAAATAGCTTGAATATACTACACCCTTGCTTCATTTAGTATACTGGGATTTATGAATGTGCAAATTAGCCCCGCCTCCACTCATTCACACCAACTCTACCTGATCCATTAGGTTAACTTTACTGTAGTAAACGTTGCACAATGGCAAATGGAAATACTGGTTTTATTCAGCCATATATGTTTTAACCAAAAACTGATTCAGAAGAAGAAGCGGAAGAGTGAATTATACAAGCTTGTATAAGTCAATGTTTAAGAATGGTAGTGCGTTTTATGTATCGCTCTCACACAATACAGTAATGGTTTGTCAAAGTTACACAAACCACATTTCCGTTCGCATTCTCAGTCTGTCTTCTAAAAATCAGTGTCCTTAGAAACTCTTTGAAGTGGAGAAAACGCCAGTGGAGAAAGGCATATATAACAGCGTAATATACATCATATACATATATTTGCCCGCTATATTGCTATTTATAAAACGGTTAGTTCGAATCCTTGATTCTGATTGGTCAAGAGCTGTGCTTTA
Source organism: Hybognathus amarus (assembly GCA_030378365.1). Classification (NCBI taxonomy): domain Eukaryota; kingdom Metazoa; phylum Chordata; class Actinopteri; order Cypriniformes; family Leuciscidae; genus Hybognathus; species Hybognathus amarus. Next base: position 116,593 of record JAQIUQ010000726.1, on the reverse strand, counting down.
TTCACGATAAAACACGGCTACGACCGCTTCAGCCCAACGGTTCTATTGATCGCTGCGCAACACTGCGGTTCTATGTTGTTTTTATTTGAGCTTTCATGCATTTTACACATTGGAACGTTGTTGCTGTTCACACTCGGGGACTATTTTTTCCAGCGGAAGGTAGGCTTTTAGTGATTTTACTTCAAGAAAGTTGCACTAACATTGTTTTTTACTTAAATATTGTGTGGCAACCGTTTTATAAAAGCAATAAGATACTCGAGGCAAGTGCTGTATCGTGAATAAGTAACGGCTCAAGGGGTTGCAGGCACTCTGCTTCGCGTCGTGCCTAACAACGCCCTTCATCTGTTACTTATTCACGATACAGCACAGCCTCTCGTACCTTATTGCTTACATGTACACTGTAAAAAAAATCCTATAATTGTTACAGAATAATGATGGCAACTTTAGTTGCCAGAACAATTCTGTAAAAAATACTTAAAAACATAATCACTTTTACAATAATAAACCGTAATCAACTTTACAGTAATAAACTGTATTTCATTTACTGAAATCTGTTGATATGTTACTTTTAGATAATTTGATTTCTGTTTTGTACATGTAATACACTGACAACCATCAATCACCACAACAGTGATTTAAGTTATATGAGCAATCAAAGCTCAACACAAGTTGTCTTCTATTAGGACATACTTACATACGTGATATCATGATTACATCATGGTAACACACTGAAATTTAAAAATGCAATAAACATTCATTTAACAACATTAAATGTAACATAAAACCCTAATGTACATAACTGATTAGAAAAAAAAAACAAGAAAATTATGAGGAAACAGTTATTTCAACAAAAATGCATCAAATGTGAAGTGTGACGCAAGGAATTGTGGGAATGTCAATTTACGGTTTTTCACTGTAAATTTTACAAGGAGTTGTTTTTTTTTTTCACTTTCAAAAACTGTAAATTTAACAGTATTTTAAAGTAAAAAATATATCACAGTTATTTACCGTATATCAGTGGTGGGCCGTCAGGGCCAGCAAGGCCTTCTCTGCTGGCCTAAACACTATCAGAATCACTGACTTGCACTTTAATATATTTTTTCCATGAATTAGCATTAAATTATTCCAAATAGTTCTCTAAATTTCATAGCTTTTCTCTTGGTTGCGCTGCTTTCAGTAGTATGCATTTATGTTAGAGCTTGTACCCAATCATATTTCATAATTCATCCATCATGCGTTGCCGGGTAAATAAATCTGCCTGGAGGCCTTCAGAATCGACATAGCGGGCGTCTGTAGTATAAATGAATGGCAATTCTTAACCAATCAGATAATCCGTCAGATTTAATCAGCCAATCAGATTTCGCTTTGACTGCAGCGGGGCCATCTAGCTGGCATATAATAACATATGTATTTTCTCGTTCTTTGATTGGATGCGTGTACAGACCGCGTACTTTTAGTGGTAGTATCAGAGAATCTGGTAGTATCCACATCTGTTGCGAACTGCATAAACTAAATATATATTCCTGTACATGTAATCGTTTTTTAACCCAAAAATTAATTCTTTCCCTCCTCGACCTCCAGCAGAAAAAATCCCTTATTCAGCCTGAGCTAAACGCAGAATAACAGAACTTTATTCAATCTCTCCAGGTAAAAAGAACTGACTAACGTTAATGTAAGTTGAAACGAATGATTTTGAAGGCAAAAGTCCCGCTGATCTCGTTGATTTGGTTCAGAAACTCTGTGTGAGAGCATGGGGCAGCTGTACATCGTCATGTTTTGCGGTGACTGTGGTTCTGTCGACAGGCACTCTCAGCCATAAAGCGAATAAAAACTTATGCTAGAAATATGACGACACAGACACGACATTGTTAGAACTGAAACGCAGTTAGAACCTGTACAACAGTAATTGAGTTCTTCTTGATGAAAGAAATAAGGATGGATTTTGTGTAAAGAATACTGTAGAATCTGTAGTTTTGGTCAGTTAATGCTTTTTTCCCCCGTGGTGAATATGATTTTCTTCTGAATTTTTCTTATAAATTTATGATCGAAACTTTATTTTATTTCAAACATCTATTGTAACGTCTGAAAAGGGACTATTGTAGCCCTTGAACGACAAGATAAGGGAGTCTCCGTTTCTGAACTTATAATCAGATTCGAAAACGCAAGAAACACTATACAAACGCACCAGCCGAACTCACACGCTCGTTTCTCTCTACCGGCCTTTCCCGAACTCACCGCATTAATCCAATAACGGCGGTTGCAAATAAAAACAACAATTATAGAGAGGCTTTGCGCTGATACACTATTAAAAGTTATTAATTCAGGTAGGACAGAAGGCCTAGGTGTGAAATGCACGGCCCGCCACTGCCGTATATAGTACGGACTTTCTGTTAACCAATTAACAGTTTTGCACTGTAGCATTCTTACAGTCTTTTACCGTTAAAATTACTATTATTTTTTACAGTGTACCCATTTTTCATATCAACAGAAAAATATACAGGGATAACCTGCATGACTTCTCTTAGACACCCCTGCTTCGCTGCATAGTAATGATGATATGCTTAAACCCGCATGTTGACGGGATTGGTTACAACATATTTGTGACGATAGAGAACAACGACAATTTCAAACCGCTTTTTGAGGCTGTCTTTGGTTCACTGCAGTTTTAAAGAGAAATACTCAGCAATGTTGATTTATGAATTTGCACATGGCTTGTCTTAATGCATATTAAAAACACCACATAGACATATAGACATAAAAACAACACTAAAAGCTTGACTTTCACCACAGGGCACTATCCCTTTAAGACTCCACGAATAGACAGGTGTCTATACTTCCTATAATCTTCTACAAACACATGTAAATGTCATAAACTAACATTGCAAAAAAATGAGCTTTTAAGGATTTTAGCTTGAACAAGCAACTATTGTATGATGACATAGAGTCAGAGGTCTTGCATATAGTGATGAAAACTTTAGGAAACTTGGATGAAATTCTGTGCTCTGAAAAGTTGTTTGTCTGTATCAAAACATTTTGTGTTGGCCTGCATGCTGTATTTTCACGTCGTAGCACGACATGCGGGCATTGTGCGCTGTCTGGATTTAATGCAATGGATTTTTAGATGTGTATTTGGACACTTAAGCCACACATAATGAACTATTAATGCAATTGCATTATATAACAAAATATCATATATTAAAAAGATTATGGTTTCATTTAGTCTATATTCTGTAAAATAATTATTAACAGGTTAACAGTTAAATGAGTAGTTCACTTTAAAAAAAAAAACTTTTGCTGATAATTTACTCACCCTCATATCATCCAAGATGTCCATGTCATTCTTTCTTCAGTTGAAAAGAAATTAAGGTTTTTGATGAAAACATTCCAGGATTTTCTCCATATAATGGACCTCATTGGGAACCAAACGGTTCAAGGTCCAAATGAGAGTTTCAGTGCAGCTTTAAAGGGCTTTAAACGACACCAGACGATGAATAAGGGTCTTATCTAAGACCCTTCGAGATGAGTCATGACTCGAAAAAAGATTTGTTAATTTTGATCAGAGCCGGCACCAGCCGAGCGCTGATGAGGGGGCGTCTGAAAACTGAGAGGGGGCTTTCACATTAACGCACGTCACCACTTTTTTCGGGGGCTCCCCACTACTTTTTGAAACATCTTCGCGGTACGGATGAACCCATAAAAAATGGATTAGGCCTAAACATCTTCAGTTAACTAGCAGAGCATAATTTTGGTCGTTTGTCAAATTAGAGTCGTTATAGTGCTGAAATGTTTTTTTTTTTGTTTTTTTTTAAATCAATCAAAGTGCTCGTTTCGATCAGTGAAGCGGATAGTGTTGTCTTGTGGCTCGCGCTGTCTTCCCACGGACACGCGCTTCAATCAGTTGCGGAGATTAAACCCGGTGAAAAAAAAAGTTCACTAAAATACACTTTATTTAAGTGCACTTAGTACACTTCCATAATGCACTTAAAGTGCTCTATTTTCGCGCACTTATTTTGTACTTAATATATTAAAACAGCTTATATTTAGCACTGCTTAATAATAAGACGACACGTTTTACATGTTAGAAACACATGGTTGTGTAATTGTGTAAGTAGTTACATTTTGCTCTATTCTTCTCCCAGTTCATCAGCCACTTACTTTCATGTATTTCGTGATTAGTGGAGAAATTGACGTGTTGTAAATCCAAAATCCAACAGATCCGATTCTGAACATACAGCTCTAACTAACGCGATCGTTATAAATGTGTTTAAACAACAAAACACATCCACTTGCACATATTTGACAATCGGAATATCAGTGTTTCATGCTATAGCTAATAATATAGCTGTATACATTTGTGAATATTTTGAATAAAAAAGGAAAAATGACATAAAAGCAGATCATCGTTTATTCAGCTGTGTTGTGATTGCGCTCTGTCAGGTGACAAGCAATGACAGCGTCACCATGGAAACATTCAAGTGAAAGGTTCTAAATAACAGTCGCCTTGAAAAACTCACGCTGAGGGGTAACTTTAACGTGTGGAAGGGTTGACTACAATATTATTAATTTAGTGTAATATTCACAAAAATAAGGAAATGTGAAAATTTAATTGGCAAAATGGGATTTTTAAATAACATATTTTATCAGTAAAATCCCGTTTACATTCATTGTGATTTGAGGGGGCGTGAGAGTCCCGTAGAGGGGGCGTCGCCCCCTCACGCCCCCCGTGGCGCCGGCCCTGATTTTGATGAACGAGTTTGAACAGGAGAGTCACGAACGTGCATCACAGAATAGAGCAAGGCGAGCATTTGTGCTTATAAAACTTAAACTTTTTTATTTATTTTGGAAATGACCAATCGTTTCGCTTGATAAGACCCTTATTCATCATCTGGTGTCGTTTAAAGCCCTTTGAAGCTGCACTGAAACTCTCATTTGGACCTTGAACTGTTTGGTTCCCATTGAAGTCCATTATATGGAGAAAGTCCTTGAATGTTTCAGCAAAAACCTTAATTTCTTTTCGACTGAAGAAAGAATGACGTGGACATCTTGGATGACATGGGGGTGAGTAAATTATCAGCAAAAGTTTTTTTAAAAGTGAACTACTCCTTTAACAGGTTAGAGTTATTTTTATCTTAAAGAAATAGTACAAATACATTTTAGGCAGAACAATTAACCAGTAAGTTTATTTGGTTTTAAATAATAAAACATAGATATAATCTTCAAAATTAAAACAAACAAATATTGTAACCACATTCAGACCAGTTTATTAAAAGTCACATGTGAAATGCATAAAAGAAAAGTAAAGTTAGTTCTGTGAACAGCTCTACACTGTAAAAACTATCTGTGATTTTAACGGTAAAATACTGTAAAAATGCTACAGTGCAAAACTGTTAATTGGTAAACAGAAAGTTTCCGATACTAAACACGGTAAATAACTGTGATATAATTTTACAGTAAAATACCGTTAAATTTACCATTTTTGAAAGTGAAAAAGAACAAATCGTTGTATAATTTACAATGAAAAACCGTAAATTGACATCCCCACAATTCCCTGTGTGACACTTCACATTTTATGTATTTTTGTTGAAATAACTATGGTTCCTCATAGTTTTATTGTTTTTTTTCTAATCAGTTTTGTACATTAGGGTTTTATGTTACATTTAATGTTGTTAAATTAATGTTTAGTGCATTTTTTTTATTTTATGTGTTACCATAATGGTGCTTAATGTTTGTGTGAATGACATTGTGCAGTTTCTTTAACTAAGTATTGCTTTATACAAGTATTCACTTGTAATGAGCTCTGATTGCTTGTTGAACTCTCATTACTACTGTGATGATTGTTGGTTGTTAGTGAATTACAATGGTTTAAAACAGATATCAATACGTCAATAAGTTGGTAAATCCCACATTTTATCAGAAAATAAAATACGATTCATTATGTAAATTCTAAGTTAAGTCCGTAAAACCATTAACGATTTCTGATCGTATTTTTAACAGTAAAGTTCTGGCAACCACAGCTGCCAGTTTTTTACTGTAAAATTTACGGTTTTATTTTTTACAGTGTAGCAGCATTTGTTTGCAGATGCCATTTAGTTTGATATTCTGTATCTAATGCAGTGAGATTAAGTATATTTGAAGCGTGTCTTTTTTTGTCCAAACACTTTTTGAGGCTACTATATGCATGTAATTCTATAGCCTAAGCAGTTAATGGGGGTTATTTGGATCTCTGCTGTCACCGCTGGACTGATATCTGGGGTTAAGAGAGGTTTTCCTGATCCACAGGTGTGCACCTATTCAACATCAGTTTACTTTGCCAAGGACGGTAAGTTATACATTCTTGCTAGTAGTTATTCTTATGTCACGACTGAGCTCGCACTTTGGATCAAATGCACAAGTTGCATAGACCCCATTTAAAGGGATACTCCACTTTTTTTGGAAATAGGCTCATTTTACAACTCCCCCAGAATTAAACAGTTGGGTTTTACCGTTTTTTAATCCATTCAGCCAATTTTCTGAAAAATGTAAAATGAGCCTATTTCCAAAAAGTGGAGTATCCCTTTAAGGCAGTGCTTTTTTTTTCTTTTTTGGTGCTCTGACAGCAAATCACTGCCTACTTTCACTTTGGAAAAGAACAGCTTGTAAAACATTTCCACAAAAGTCATTTGGGTTTGAAACAACATGAGGGTGAGTAAAGAATTTGCATTTTGGGAGGAACTGGCCCTTTAAATGTCTTCAGAGTTCCCAAGGAAGAAAAATAAGACAGCTGTGGAAGATAAAAAAATCATCCAGGTTCATCACGTGTGCAATCAGAACCAAGCAAGGCTTTTATTACTATCTCTAAAGATTTATGTGGTTGAATGAGACCTCCCACTGCATTGGTTCAGTTATGGTAATGATGCAGCGAATGCGTGCATGTCTGTGTGTGTGTGTAATCTAGTTTGACCTCACAAAGACTATGCCCACTCGGCCACCTGCAGTCCCAACCTGGGAATACAGTCACCTAACACCACCCCTTTGGGCAAATACCACATCTACTGGTATCATCTCTCAGTGACACCAAGTCAAAAATATTCAGTTTTCTTTTCATTGTGTCTTCCAACCCATATCTGCCTCATAGCTCCAAACACCAATCTGATTGTTAAAATAGCTTGCTTTCTTCTTATTCACAGAAGCATTTGGCCATTTGGCCAATGGTGTAACACCATTATATCGGAAAATATCCAGCCATATTATTTAATGACACCAAGCGTATCTGATAAAAGCCAGTGATTTTGGGTAACTTGATTAGACTGGCTATTCTCCACCTCATGACTGTCATGCCCACCAGCTCCAGTTTCACAGACTGAAGAGCAGTACGTCTCACAACAGGGGTGTCAGACTCACCCCAGCCTAATGTTAAGAGGAAATATGAGAGTTTGACCAAGAGAAAGCAATTCTTCCCCACACCCCTCCTCCATGACCTCTAGGCATAAAAGGTTATTTTTGTATTCATGTCTGGGTTTCTGTGGAGCAGTAAAGATTGTATTTACTATATTGTGGCTTGCTGAGGCAAGATTTGAAGGAAAATCCATGGTGTTGTGTGGTGGTGGATTGGATCATTAGACTAATGGTAGTGAGTTCTTTAGGAAATTGATTTATAGCTTCCAATTCATAAACTATAGAAGTGCCAACCACACCTCATGAGAAAACAAAGCCATTTTATAAATTGGCAATTTCGTGTTCATTTTGTATGATTTGATTCATAGGGAAAAAATATGATTTTAAAGAAAACATGAGGGTCCACCCTTAAACCTATCCCTCAGTAGGGCATAAGCAAATCGTCGAAAACGTATGATTGTACAAATTCATTTAAATTTGCCATAAATTACACACTCTAAAAATTGCTGGGTTGTTTTAACTAACACAGTCTCATCCCAATTCGTCATATAACTGACGTTTTGGCACGTCCTCTTACCATTTCGTCAACATACGACTTTTTAGGGGCCCCTTAAACGTCGGTAGATGACGATCCCGGTCGTCATACAACTGACGCTTTACCTTTAACGTCAGTTAGGTGACGAGTTGGGTTTAGGGTTAGGTTTAGGTCTGGGTAGAGTTAGGATCCCATAACGTCATCTACTGATGTTTAAGGGGCCCTGAAAAGTCGTATATTGACGAATGGTCAAAATACGTCCCAAAACGTCAGTTATATGACGAATTAGGATGAGACTGCACTGTTTTAACCCAACTTTGGGTCAAATATGGACAAACCCAGCCATTGGGTTAAATTTTTTAATTACATTTTTAACCCAACGTTTGGATTTGACCATATTTGACCCAAAGTTTGGTTAAAACTAGTGCTGTCAAACGATTAAAATATTTAATCGCGATTAATCGCATTAATGTCATAGTTAACTCGCGATTAATCGCACATTTTCTAAATGTCTTTTGATTTCTTTTTGTTACATAATTTTTTCTCATTTTAATGCTCTTATCAACATGGGAAGTGGATTGGCTTGTTTAGTGCAAATGTTTTTTTTATTATTATTATTATTGAAAATAACATTGGAATAGTGTTCAATTTCACACTAACATACCAATAATCTCTCACACAATGTAACACTGTCTATCAATAAAAGGGTGAAAGAAATACTGACGAGGTCCTGATATTGGCGAGGGGTGGAGAATTCGCATCATCTGTGTGTGTGTGTGTTTGCTTGGCCATCATCAAGTGGTGTTTCAGACTGGATGTGCTGCGATGATGATAGCTCAGTTCACAACGACAAAACACACAGATCCGGCGTCTCGCGCTCGTCATCCACTCAAAACGTAACGTTACTATTTGGCCGGCTCGCAAGCCGAAACGAGTGTGTGCGGCACAAAACGTCCTCGCGCTGCGATCTGAAACCCATTCATTTCAATTGCTGTGCTGCACGAGGACGTTTTGTTGCTTCTTCGAACCAAAGCACAAGCGGATCTAGCTAGACCATATAACAAAACAACAGGCACGACGCACACACTCGTTTGGGCTTGCGAGCCGGCTTTGAGTGGATGACGAGCGCGAGACGCCGAAATGGATCAGGATTCAGGACGCATGCCGCCCTGTTGCAAAAGCATGTGAAAAAAGTACAAAGTTTGCTAGGACAAGACCGTTAAAAAAGACCGTTAATCGCGCGATAAAAAAATTAACGCTGTTAAAATGGGTTTGCGTTAACGCAGATAATAACGCGTTAAACTGACAGCCCTAGTTAAAACAAATCAGCTTTTTAGAGAGCATAAATACTTATGAATGATACTATTTCTATACGTAAGAGGCTCAGAGTGGGAAGAATGGAAAAATGGGAAAAACTACAAAACATCATATTTTTCCTCATATGCTAGTGTTAATATGCAATTCCAAATAATGTTAACAGAACACTAGTGTCTATTTACTAGTTACTATTTCTGCAGTATTTTCACTGTGCAAAGCATGCAAATTTTCAGGAATGACCTACAACATTTGCCTAAGTGTGTTCGCTTAAGTGCACTGTGGGGAATATTGTATCCCACAATGCAATGAACTTGATTGACCTTCAATTTCCAATGTGACGAATGAACCAGAAATAATTTCAACCTCCATTTTAAATGTCTTCTTTTTGAATAAATAGCTAAATTAGCTAAATACAAATATACATTTTTGACACAACATTTTATTTCAAATGCAAAAAAAAAAAAAAAACATTTTTATCGATACTCTCTAAAAGATGCTGGGTTGTTTAACCCAATGTTGGGTAAAATATGGACAAACCCAGCCATTGGGTTACATTTTTAAATTACATTGTTAACCCAATTGCTGGGTTTGTCCATATTTTACCCAACATTGGGTTAAACAACCCAGCATCTTTTAGAGTGAACCATGCCTCTTGCATAATAAGGTCATAATGTGATTTTTTTATAATATTAGTATGCCGTAAGGAATATGCTGGCAATCTATTCAGCATTAATTCTATAGTTTTGTTCGTAATCAACTATATTGATTTAAAATTTCCTCTCCGACATTTTGTTTCTCAACAAACCTCTATTGACAGTGTCACAGTCTATGTTTCTTGTGACCACATAAGTGCATCTCAGTAGAAGTGTGACTGCTAAAGGGGTGAAAGTCAGTGTGTGTGTGTTAGGAGGGAGAGGATGGTGTTGGTTGACCTCTTGTAGCAGCCGTTGCCATAGCATCCCCCGAAGTGGCAATATTTGGCTAATAAATCATTGTGGAAGACCACCACTGACATGCTACTTTCTGATTGGTTGAATGTGGGAGAAGGCAGAAAACCACAAAGGGAAGTGGGCGGGGCATTAGTAATGGTGGACCCTAGAGCCCTGGTGGTTTGTCTGAGCCCCGTTCTGACGACGGGACATTTTATAGGGACCCAGGTGGCTACTTAGAGGGCATTATGAAGTATTAAACAGGAGTATTGGCACCTTTTAATCTTCATTTTGATGTACAGTTTAAATTCACCTCCCTACTGTAGTCTCACATAACCTTGAACTCACACTTGATTTCTCACAATGGTGATTTGTAAGAAGAGGAAACGGTTCTCTGTGATCTTTGAGACTCATTCTAATCACTTATCCATGCTACGCTGGGGTACAAAAGAAAGGACATGCTTCGTTGCTCAAAATGTGTTGTAGTAATGTAGCTGTCAGTTCTCCTTTCTTCACTTGTGTAATCACAACACTGACATCACGAAAAGCCTCAACAACCGCCAACTATATAGATAACTATTTTCAGAAGAATATATGAGTGCTGCTTGCTTAAATGGATAGTTCAGAACTTCAGGTGATACATTAAAGAAGGTAGTTTGAAAAAGAAGAAAATGCCAATGTGTATTTTGACCTTAATTGATGGAATTAAGTTGTTTCTTTGAATTTGGGTGTTTTGTTTATTATTATTATTTGCTTCTCCTTTGTCTACAGGGTCCTATTGATATGTTTTATGTAATTATATGTGTAGTTTAAGCAGGGGTGATGCATTTTTTGTGTGTCTGTGGTGTATTTATGGTTTCAAATTTGTAATGAATAAAAAGTTCATAAAAAAGAAAAAGGAAAAAAATACTGTCTCAGTGTTGTTTTGTCTATATAAGTCAATGGTCACAAAAACTATTTGGTTGCCAACATTCATCAAAATGTCTTTTTTATGTTACAAAAAGAATGCGTAATAAGGTTTGTCATAGGTTTGGAACGACATGAGGGTGAGTAAATATGAGCTTGCCGTAGCCACTAATAATAATTCATTCAAATAAACAAACAAATAAATAAATATGATGATGATAAATAGTAGTAGTAAAAATTACCTCTTAACGACAATAATAAATATAATTGTTATTATTAATTTTATAAATAAATAAATATCATTAATAATAATAAAGATAATAATAATAAATAATACATAAATATGATAATGATAAATAATAGTAGTATTAATAGTACACTCTAAACAATGCTGGGTTGTTTGAACCCAAATTTGGGTAAAATATGGACAAACACAATAATTGGGTTAAAAATTTAATTTAAAATTTTAACCCAACTTTCACTTTCAACTGTAATTTTTTTATTGCATTTTTAACCCAACATTTGGGCTTGTCCATATTTGACCCAAATTTGGGTTCAAACAACCCAGCATTTTTTTTAGAGTGCATTAATTAATAATAGTTGTATTAATAATAAACCATTACAAATAATAATAAATATAATAAATACATATTGTTATTATTACTAATAATAAATAATTTACCATTAATTATTATAGTTAAATAATTAAAAAAATAACATTGTTGTTAATAATAATGATAATAATTACTAATAATAAATATAATAATCTTTCAAAGTAATATTCTTATTACTGATGAATAAATAAATATACAAACCGCTAAAGCATTTAATTATAAAACACAGTGTGAAGTACAATACATGCATGCTGACTGGTGTCCTGCACAGTTCTTGCTTTAACCCATTAGAGGAGAAAAGAAAAGCGCTGCAGGCACAGGTCAACCCGTGGGCTCCTCCGAGATGCTGGAGACAAGGTCCCCAATTTACGCAATTGACAAGGGTAACAAAATCAGCAGAACCCTGCCTTCGGCGTGGGCCATGAGCATCAAGCGAGAAAAGCAATTAGAGCTCAGCTGTTCGGGGGACATGGTCTGCCACAAAGCCCAGGAGATGACAAATTCAGCAAACAAATATGGCTAATATTACAGTGTGTGGAGCTGTCAGATTGCTGTAAGTGCTGCAAAGGGGCCTGCAGGCGTTGGCGGTCATTAGTGCCTTGTGCTTTGGGCTTTGTGAACTCCACCTCTACACACTCAATCTCATTCAGACTACTGACTGAGCTCAGATAAATTCAGACAGGCTCAATGAAACTACAAATGGAGAATTTGGCACTAGCTGCATATCAAACAGCCCAAGACACATATAACTGACGCCTTTGACCACACGTCAAACATCCGACGTTTTCAGGATACCCTTTAACGTTGGTTAGATGACGCTATTAAATCTTAAACCCTACCCCAGACCTAAACCTACCCATCATCTAACTGACACTAAAGGTAAAGCATCAGTTGGATGAAGCCCTAGGATCGTCATCTAAACTGATGTTAAAGGGTACCCTAAAACGTCGGATGTTGACATATGGTCAAAAGCGTCAGTTAGATGACGTTCTTGGGATGAGAATGTGTTGTTTTTCTTTAAGACTGAATAAAAAAGTGTAAAGAGCAAACTTCAACTCTACGTGATAGAATGCATTAGCTCTATTCTATTTATTTGTTTACCTGCTGTATGCTAGCCCTGCTAACTGTGCATTGCTAATCCTAAATTGCTGTATCCTGCTAATTTTGCAGTCGCAGAAGTTTCATGCACTGTGTTTAGTGTTAGAGTCTAAGAAAAACAGTTGAAAAAATATGAATAATTGATGCAAACACATAAATCCAATAAAAAAAATCACTTAAATGCAACTAGGTGGATTATTAGCATCTAGGCTAGGCTACTTGTCCAAATAATGTTTATTAGATTTTAAAGGGTTAGTTCACCCAAAAATGAAAATTAAGTCATTAATTACTCACCCCCATGCTGTTCTAACCCCGTAAGACCTTTGTTCATCTTCGGAACACAAATGAAGATATTTTTGATTCAATCTGAGAGCTGGATCACTCCTCCATTGACTGCCTAAGTGACCAGCACTTGACTGCCCATAAAGCCAATAAATAAAATGTTTAAATAATTCCATGTGCCTACAGTGGCTCAATTATAAGTGTATCAGCAACTAGACCACTTTTTGTCGAAAATAACATAAATAACGACTTTATTAGACTATTCCATTACTTCATTTATGGGCGCATGCGCGAGAACTGAGATGACGTTCTCATTCGACTACTTCTTGTTACCGGCTGCTCACCGCTCACTGCTTACCGCCACCTACCGTATAAGTTGATGATCGCGCTCCAGCTATATCAGCACATCATCTTATATGGTAGGTGGCAGTGATACTCCTAAGCGGTGAGCAGCCGGTAACAAGAAGCAGTCGAAGGAGAACGTCGTCATCTCAGTTCTCGCGCATGCGCCCATAAGGAAGTAATGGAATAGTTGAAATAAAGTCGTTATTTATGTTATTTTCGCAAAAAAAAGTAATCTCGTCGCTCTGATAAACTTATAATTTGAGCCGCTGTAGGCACATGGAATATTTCAACATTTTACTTATTGACTTTATGGGCCGTCAAGAGCCAGTCCCTTAGGCAGTCTATGGAGGAGTGATCCAGCTCTCAATTCAATCAAAAATATCTCTTATTTGTGTTCCGAGATGAACGAAGGTCTTACGGGGTTAGAACAGCATGGGTAAGTAATTAATGACTTAATTTTCATTTTTGGGTGAACTAACCCTTTAAATGCAATTAGGAATGTTGTTTTATAAATTTAGTGTCAAATCTTAAAACATGACCAGGGTTAATTTTACTAACCCAGTATGAACAGCTTGGAACAAGACAACAAATATTTAATATAGCCTACAGGCCTGTTCACATCAATTCAAATGTTCAGTGGTAAAAATCAGTGTGAGTAAAACATTTCCAGGGCTCGACATTAAGGCTTGTCCGCTTGTCCGGGACAAGTGGATTTTTTGTAGGACAAGTAGAAGAGAAAATTAGTTGTCCGACCGGACAAGTTAAATTTCAAACAAAATAAAATGCCATGTTACTTCACGTTATGTGCCACTCGTTACGTCTATTTTACAGATTTAATTTTACCGATTTGAAACGAACACATTTTTCGCGCTGCCTGTGAATGTCCTGAATGTGACTCACAGAAAGACGCGCGCCAGTATAATGCGCATGCACAGACCGCGCGCCAGAAGTTCTCTTTCGCGCTTGAACGAACATCAACACACACAATTAAGCCAAAATGTCATTTGTCGAGTATCTTCATAACATAAGAGCAGTCTTATGATGGACATAAAGAGTTGTGACTCGTGAGAGAATGAGGCGCGTGTGAGATCCGCGTCTCTGTCCACAGCGGCTGCTCTTAAAGGGCCAGCTACCAATAAAGCGTTCTGTCAGTAAAGTTAATGAAAGAACAAAGGGAACAGAGAAAATTACTCACTGCTCTTGACTAAAGAACTTGTGTAGCTTTAATAAGGAGTAGTCTATATATAATTATAATTATGCAGCGCAGACTGTTTGATAACTTTATTCAATTTCTGTATATGTCCTACCTGTTAGACAGTTAATTTTTATCCAGACATCAATGGCTTATTGATCATTATAGGTGTTATCAATCATTTAGTTGTTATTGCTAATTTCAGAATTATCACTAATCTGTGTGTGCATTTGGTTTAGAACCAAACAAGTTGACTCATGAAACCATTTGTTTATTATATCGCAATCGCATATCACAACCGCAATATTGACCTCAATAATCGCAATATGACATTTTCCCCAAATCATGCAGCCCTAGATAAAATTATAAATCTTTACCCGGACAAGTGACTTTTGTGCATGGACAAGTGAAACATAAATTTACTTGTCCGAAGGACAAGTGCCTCAAAAAGTTAATGTCAAGCCCTGCATTCATTTGAATAAATGAGGGAAAATGCATTTGTTAATTCAGACCAATACGAACATTCGCATTCCATTGTGACATTTATTTTTTATTTTTTTGCAAATAAATCTGGGCAGCCAATAAGATTTGCACTTTTTGTCACATGACCAGAGCCTCTGCTGTTCCATAAAACTGCAATAATGCAAATACTGTTGGACTTCTCAGTAACAAGTGTGTGTCGGAAACGGAAGGTGTTGTGGAGCTTTGTGTAATAAAGGAACACTCTGACTTTTTGGGAACTTTAGCGTATACACCATATCCCCAGAGTTAGATAAGTCCATACATACCTTTTTCATCTCCGTGCATGCTGTAACTCTATCTGACGCACCCACCACTAACCTAGCTTAGCACAAAGACTGGATGTAAATGGCTACAGCTAGCATACTAATCCCAAATAAGTGACAAAATAACGCAAACATTTTCCCATTTACATGTTGTGATTTGTATAGTCACAGAGTGTACAAATGAACAAAGGTCACATAGTAAGACATAATCTTTTAATCGTATAATAATTTGGAAACTAATATTCTCAGAAAGCGAAGACCTGCCACCCTGGGCAGAGTTGATTGAACGCATCACCTGAGATGCACTGTGGTGAGGATTAGAGAGTTCGTTCAGATTTAGAGTAATAGAGTCAGCAATTACTAGAAAGTAAAAGCATAATTTACAATCATGGGTGTTTGTTGTATTGTAGCCGCAACAATAAACAGGGAGAGCCGGGTAATACCATGATGTTTGTATAGTAATAAGCTAAAGTCCCAAAAGTCGGAGTGTTCCTTTAAGGCTATTACTGCTTTTCTATAAGCGCCACCTACTGTCAGAGAGTGATTTCTGTGATGAACATTTGTGTTGGTGTGAACAAACCTTCAACCATCTGCATGAGCACTCAATATTTTGATTTGTTTGTCCAGAAAAAAAGACTGTAAAATTTGAAAGAATCACTGCTTAAAGTGAAATTTTCCAGGTTTTAGGTTAGCATTAGCATATAGATGACCTCAAAGCTAACGGACATGATTTCATGATGTCTGTAAAGCATCCAGTTTTATGCTTTATATTCTATAAGGGACTGTGTCGAGATTAAGGCTATATCTTGTTAAGTGCAGAGAAGTCATTCAGAAATATGGGGGTTGTTTGGCAAAGAATGGTGGAGTGATTTCATGGATAGTTTATGCCAGTTTCACATGGTAGCCCATAAGAAGGGAGCAGCTGCTATGGGTGGAGACAACAGAAAGAGCGGGGAGTGAAGGAGAGATTGAGGCAGACAACAGCTGTCAGAAGAGATGAGACTTAAAAAAAAAAAGAAAAAAGAAAAGAAGGATTTCCAAAAATGCATTATGTCATTCTTTTTTGGGAACCATATATATATACAGTATATTAAACAGAATTGAATAGAACTCACCCTCAGATTTATAATATTTTGGTTTGTAGATGACTGAAGGCGCTGTCACATTAGCGGAATTGTGCAGGAATGTTCATTGTAAAGTGTAGCAATGCATGACATAACACTAGTCACATAGAAGACATTTTTAAATCCCAGCTGATTTCTGTTGGTTAACGTGACAAATTCATGTGACCAAAAATGTGCAAAATCTGGGGGTTTTTTTCAAGATCACTTGGATTCCAATTAATGAATCTGACTGCACCTTAAAGGGGAAATTCATAGCTGACAAGATGGGCTGTCTATAACCATTGTTACATCTGTAAGTGCCGAGGAAGCCCCCAGAGCTGAAATTCAGACATGGTGGGCGTTACTTTCCACTGTAAGCAGACCAATCACAACAGACTGGGCCTTCTGACCAATCAGAGCAGAGCAGGGAGGGATTTAGAGAGAACAAATTTATCAAACTGTTTTAGACAATGAGAACAGAGATAATGCTGCAATGTACTCACCAATTCACTGAGACGCAGGGCTCGAAGACTGACGGCGTCTATCGTCCTGGGACGATAGAAAATGTGTTTAGGACGAACAGAAATATTCTCCAGGACGCCTACAGGACGAAAGACTTTTTGTATGCGTGTTCATTTATTACTAGCCTATTAGGCCAATTTACTTAGAAAATACCAAAATTAACCGACCAAGCGCTGACTACAACGGGAGCGCGTCTCATGACTTTACTATAGTTACTATCACTGGCTGGCTACTCGCGTGAGACTCGATGCTGTACATCAAATGGCTTCATGACATCGCATATGTGTTGCGCTGGTTAAACAACGGATATATCTGAATGAATAAAAACTAGACAAAAATGTTCAATAGTGACGATTTGGTTAGAGATTTAGTCAAAACTGATGTCCTGCGTTTGAGGTAAATGCGTACATTTGTAGCCTACTGTAACATGCTGATCTACCCAGCCGCACACGAGTTGGCATGCACTGCATGTCTGGATAAACGTTAAAAAAATTTAAAATGTCTGGGAGAATGAGTAAAACTCACTCAAAAGTAGGGTTGGGTATCGAGAATCGAGTATTCAATTGGAACCGAGATGAACTTTTCGTTTTTCCGGAATCATTCAAAAGTAAAAATTTCAATTCCTAGTTTCGATATTCACAGTCCGCCGACCGGAAGAAGAAACGGCTGAACAACACCAATGAAGAAGCGTCTACCAGAAGTGTTGGTATAACCGTCAAGTCGAACATGAGTAGCTTACGTCGGCGGTCCAAAGTGTGGCTTCACTTTTCTAAAAATAACGAAATCTCGGCAAAATGCAAAATTTGTGACAAAAGGAGTATTTGTGACAGAAGGAGTATTTCCTTCAAAAAGACAGTTGGTTAGCAAGGTTAGCTAAACTTTTTCTGACCCTGCCTCTTAAAAGAATTCGGAATTAAGAATCGTTAGGAACCGAAATCGAAACAAGGAATCGGAATCAGAATCGTTCAAATTCAAACGATACCCAACCTACTCAAAAGTCTGATTAACAGTAGCTGCGTTTCCATTACCCTTCGATTTGCGCAAATTGAAATTGCGAAATGAAAATACGCTAAATGGAAACACGTCAATTTAGCAAAAACTCCCATTTATCGCAAAAAAGTTTTTACGCTCGCATGAGGAGGTTTTTCAGGCAATTCGAAAAAGGATTTTTTCGCAAAACTGCAATGGAAACGGATTTTGCGCATTTACAGTCACCTGACTTGGAAGACGGAGTTTGTTTTAGGTCTGTGTCCGCAAATAATAATAATAATTATCATCATTAGCCTATTATAACATTTATTAGGCTACATAATACGCTTTTATCTAAAAAAGGAACGAAGCAATTCGTCACATCTCATTCATAGTAGGCTACAGGTTGGACAATAATAGGGCTAAGATTATCACAAATAAACACTCGATTTTGTCCAATATCCAAGAGTGTGTGCGGAGTTTGGAGCACGCACTGAATGGCAGACAGGCGCGGGCGCGCCGTGAACACTTTCATTTTCCCATCAACAGTGGAATGAACTTATCAACAATACTCTATCATTTCTGGTTATACAGAAAATAATAATACATTATTCACAACTACTTTTATTTGTGTAATGTCACAATAACAAGAAAACGTTGTGCTTTTGTAAAATAACATTAAACAATCAAGCGCGCTTATGATCTTCGTGAACTGGAGGAGCGAGAACTGAAACAATAGCCTTTATAGACTAAGCTTTACGTGTCCACTTTAAAAATAACAAATTCGAATCGTAAACTAATAGGCCTACCTTCTGATTATGTAATCCGTATGAAAGGTGCAGTTCTCTCTAAAGGTGCATCCGGAGATCATGTTTTTAGCTCGTTATTTTTTTCTGATGCATTTATAATAGCCTAACTCACCTATTCAGCACTGCGGGAAAATATCATAAATATCCAGGTTCTAAATTGCCCTTAGAAAACCAGTACAATCTACATTTTTTTCCCATATTAATTTGTGAATATTTAAAATGTTTTAGAGGGGGCAAAAAGTCATAAAAAATATCTGAAAATTCGTTGAGATGTAGCTCATATAGTGCAGCTATTGGTGTGGTCAAACTAAAATGTTGGTGTTCAACTTTGCGTTTTAAAAATACAACAACCGTTCATTTTTTCGTTTTGCAACGACCTTTTGGACATAATACAAGAAGGTAGAGTTCTTTATTAAATTCATTTAAAAAAAGAAACAATAATTACAGGAATAGCCTCTCTAAACCTCAAAGAAATGCCATCAAGACATCGAAGCAGAAATAAGGGAGAAACACCAGGAACTCCGCCATTAATGCTTGGATAACGTACGTCTCCTTCCATTAATAGCCTAATAATAATGTCTAGTGCGGTGCATGGCTGTGAAATAGGTTATAAATCCAAAGTCCATTGCCATGATTTTTGGAATGACTTATCGCGAGAGGGAAAAAGACGTTTTAGTCGCAAAACATCAGTTAATGGAAACACCGTCATTTCGCAATAGTTTTTTATCGACATTTGGAAAATATCGCAAAAGTTTTGCGCAAATCTGTAATGGAAACTGCGCCTAATGACGATGCAAAAAAGCTATATTCGGTGCGGTTTCTGCATTAACACTGTGATCCGAAGCTTGCAACCATAGACAACGACAGCGACACGTCCCTCGCGAGTACTGAATTGAGCTCTCTTCGTGTCTGAATGGACAAAATAATACTCACAACATTACGTCTAAATGTCCGATTTTGGGGAGCATTCATGTAAACTATGCCGGTTATGTCTTAAACATTTGTGAGTGTATATGTGCATCAGTGCATTTATATCCACATGTCATTGGGCATTATTCAATGTCTTAAAGTGACCGTAATGCGGTCTGGGTCCTTAATATTCAAGCAACAAAAGAAAAAGAGAAAAGCATTCACTGCTCATTAATAGCTTTAATAAGGATTCATTATAGGCTATTTAATTCATACAAATAACAAGTAGTTAAAAAATGCAAATATCATTAATTGAAAAGAAGACTGTTCTAAAGTGGTTTTATTTAATTTTATAAAATGGTTAGTTCGAATCCTTGATTCTGATTGGTCAAGAGCTGTGCTTTATTCACGATAAAACATGGCTACGACCGCTTCACCCAACGGTTCTATTGATCGCTGCGCAACACTGCGGTTCTATGTTGTTTTTATTTGAGCTTTCATGCATTTTACACATTGGAACGTTGTTGCTGTTCACGCTCATGGACTATTTTTTCCAGCGGAAGGTAGGCTTTTAGTGATTTTACTTCAAGAAAGTTGCACTAACATTGTTTTTTACTTAAATATTGTGTGGCAACCGTTTTATAAAAGCAATAAGATACTCAAGGCAAGTGCTGTATCGTGAAGAGCCGTTACTTATTCACAATACAGCACAGCCTCTCGTACCTTATTGCTTACTTAAGATATTTAAGTCATAGTAGTTAAATCTGTATCTGTATTGCATGTTCAAATTTTAAAATCGATCAAATTAACAGGTTAATAGATGTTAATAGATACATTTTTATTAAATCTGTGTTTTATCTATTTACAGATAACTACTTTGAATTAAGCTAAATAAATATAATATATATCATAAACACTTTAATGTTGTTTTTATTATGTGACTAACAACTTTAGATGATAATAAACAACATTTTTATTTTGGGACGGTTGACATTCACTTTAGGACGGTTTCAAATTGTTTTTCAGGACGGTTTCAGGACGGAGGTGAAAAAGTTAGTCTGGAGCCCTGATGAGACGTAAATAAACATTCACATTTCTTTGACATAAAACGTATGTAAATACGTATCACCCCACTGAGTGAGTGAACAAGGCATATTTTTATGTCTGACTGAGAAAGTCAGATTCAAGCATTTAATTTTTTCCTGTTATTCGGTTTATTTCAGGTCTACACCACCGCTTTCAGACCAAACAAAATTTCCTTCAATTCAGTCACACTGATTGAGGTGTTTACATGAAGACTTTTCAGTCCGACTAAGCCATCAACATGTAAAGTCAGCCACTGAGAAAGAGTAAACAGCAAAATGATCCTTTATGGCTCATTTTTCAATTTAAATCTGTGTGATTTGTATGTCTGTTTAGAAATCTAACACAGTCTTATCTCAAGACGTCATATAACTGACGTGCTTGGGCGTCTTTCGAACATACGTCAATATCCGCCTTTTCAGGGTCCCCTTAAACATCACACAACTGACGCTTTACCTTTAACGTCAGTTAGGTGACGGGGTAGGTTTATGGGTAGGTTTAGGTCTGGGGTAGAGTTAGAATCCAGTAACGTCATCTAACCATCATTTAAGGGGCGGATATTGACGTATGGTCAAAAGACGTCCCAAGACGTCAGTTATATGACGTCTTGGGATGAGACTTTAACATCACAAGTCCGATCATGGAGAAAAGCAATTTCCTCAACAGCCCACATGATTTAAAGGGATAGTTCACTTAGAAATACATTTTTGGTATATTTTAGCTTACCTCAAGATGTAGGTGTCTTTGTTTCGGCAGTAGTTTCAATTTTGATATTTTTAGGTCAAACCGTCAGTCATATAATGCAGGTCTATGGTCACCACCTCAAAAAGCAAGCACGGAGAAGTCCAAATTAAACATGATTTAATGACTCATAAATGTAAGTACACATTGATGGCCTAAGACACGAAACGAGCGGTTTGTGTGAGAAAACAAACAAAATTTATATCGTTTTTTATTTGCATTCTTCAAGCAAAACGGCTTATTTCTTTAAATTGGAAGAGTATTTGTGCACCAAGTATAGGACGTTGGCTAAAAGAAATGGTAACAAATATGTCAATGGAAAAGATGACTTATATTTTAAGGGACATATCTAAAATTTTTGATGGAGTTTGGGGATCTTTCAGATCATTTTTGGGATGTGGTGGACTTGGAAATGTGTTAATAGAAGACTAAGAAAAGAGGAGGTATAGAATAGCAATGTAAAATACTGAGAGGCTGTTGTTGTTTTTATGTTGTTTTTTTGTTTTTGTTTGTTTGTTAGGTGACGGGGTGACGGGGTAGGTTTATGGGTAGGTTTAGGTCTAGGGGTAGAGTTAGAATCCGATAACATCATCTAACCGTCGTTTAAGGGGCGGATATTGATGTATGGTCAAAAGACGTCCCAAGACGTCAGTTATATGACATCTTGGGATGAGACTTTAACATCACAAGTCCGATCATGGAGAAAAGCAATTTCCTCAACAGCCCACATGATTTAAAGGGATAGTTCACTTTGAAATACATTTTTGGTATATTTTAGCTTACCTCAAGATGTAGGTGTCTTTGTTTCGGCAGTAGTTTCAATTTTGATATTTTTAGGTCAAACCATCAGTCATATAATGCAGGTCTATGGTCACCACCTCAAAGAGCAAGCACGGAGAAGTCCAAATTAAACATGATTTAATGACTCATAAATGTAAGTACACATTGATGGCCTAAGACACTAAACGAGCAGTTTGTGTGAGAAAACAAACAAAATTTATATCGTTTTTTATTTGCATTCTTCAAGCAAAACGGCTTATTTCTTTAAATTGGAAGAGTATTTGTGCACCAAGTATAGGACGTTGGCTAAAAGAAATGGTAACAAATATGTCAATGGAAAAGATGACTTATATTTTAAGGGACAAATATAAAATTTTTGATGGAGTTTGGGGATCTTTCAGATCATTTTTGGGATGTGGTGGACTTGGAAATGTGTTAATAGAAGACTAAGAAAAGAGGAGGTATAGAATAGCAATGTAAAATACTGAGAGGCTGTTGTTGTTATTTTTATGTTGTTTTTTTTGTTTTTGTTTGTTTGTTAGGTGACGGGGTGACGGGGTAGGTTTATGGGTAGGTTTAGGTCTGGGGTAGAGTTAGAATCCGATAACATCATCTAACCGTCGTTTAAGGGGCGGATATTGATGTATGGTCAAAAGACGTCCCAAGACGTCAGTTATATGACATCTTGGGATGAGACTTTAACATCACAAGTCCGATCATGGAGAAAAGCAATTTCCTCAACAGCCCACATGATTTAAAGGGATAGTTCACTTTGAAATACATTTTTGGTATATTTTAGCTTACCTCAAGATGTAGGTGTCTTTGTTTCGGCAGTAGTTTCAATTTTGATATTTTTAGGTCAAACCGTCAGTCATATAATGCAGGTCTATGGTCACCACCTCAAAGAGCATGCACAGAGAAGTCCAAATTAAACATGATTTAATGACTCATAAATGTAAGTACACATTGATGGCCTAAGACACTAAACGAGCGGTTTGTGTGAGAAAACAAACAAAATTTATATCGTTTTTTTATTTGCATTCTTCAAGCAAAACGGCTTATTTCTTTAAATTGGAAGAGTATTTGTGCACCAAGTATAGGACGTTGGCTAAAAGAAATGGTAACAAATATGTCAATGGAAAAGATGACTTATATTTTAAGGGACAAATATAACATTTTTGATGGAGTTTGGGGATCTTTCAGATCAATTTTGGGATGTGGTGGACTTGGAAATGTGTTAATAGAAGACTAAGAAAAGAGGAGGTATAGAATAGCAATGTAAAATACTGAGAGGCTGTTTTTTTTTTTTTTTTTTTTCTGTTAAAAAATAAATAAAAATATTTGTTTAAAAAAAAATGTATATCGTTTTTTCCTCTTGTAATCACAGCCATAAAGCGCCCGCGTCCTCCGGATCACTTGGACGTGGCTGTGATTACAATAGGTAAAAGTGATATAAATACTGTTAGTTTTCTCACACAAACCGCTCGTTTCTTGTCTTAGGCCATCAATGTGTACTTACATTTACAAGTCATTAAATCATGTTTAATTTGGACTTCTCTGTGCATGCTCTTTGAGGTGGTGACCATAGACCTCCATTATATGAGTGACAGACAAGAACGGTTTGACCTAAAAATACCAAAATTGAAAATACTGCGGAAACAAAGACACCTACATCTTGAGGTAAGCAAAAAATAATTTCAAAGTGAACTATCCCTTTAAAGTGTATTTTCTGTTTATGGCACAAACAGACTTGCACAAGTTATACTCCAAATGTTATACTTGGGGGGTTTAGAAAAATCCCTGAGATTATGCAGTAGTAAAAGTGATGTTCATTTTAACATCTGTTTTTCCCCTTCTAAATATCTTATGCAGAATTAAGAAAAAAGATCCCGCAGTCAGCAGCAAGCTGTGAGGCTTTGGTTTGAAAGGATGCATTTTTTGTTAATCGGCAGGCCAAATGCAGGCTTGATCTTGTTTGGATGCAGCTCTGCTGAATGTTAACACTAGATCTTAGTAGGTGGGGACCATTTCACATGCAGAAAAGTCCCTGAACGCAGTCTTTCTTTGAGGAAAGCCATGTTCTTTTGCAAGGAGGGGCAGAATGGCCCTTACTTTCATGAGATGGGTTATAATCACATGATGGCTCCAGTCAATAGGCACAGCTAGCAGCCACAGATTTGACTCGTGCGTTTATTTGATAAGAGCTTTTCCAAAATGAGCCGGCTTTCAGAAATGGCATTTTGTGAGGAGGGTGGGAGGCGTATCTGTCAAAGGAGGCCTCAGACTCTTCCATTGCAGACTTCCTCGGGGCAATCACACAAGCAAGATAAATCATAAATTACTAGAGTGAGGCCTGATGGCTTTTTAGACTCATAATGTGATAAAGACTTCCATTAGCAAAGGGAACTCATCATCTCAATGTTAACAAAAGGTACATAATGAATCTCCCGCAAACAGTGTTTAATAGATGCATTCGTTAATCAGCTTCACAGAAACCAAACCTCTTGCCCACATAGAAGTAGGTCAACGTTGGGGAAAATTCATAATTTAAGAACTGGCCTTCCTTGAATATACATGAGAGTTCAAAGAAATTCAATTCAGTATCACATCGGAGATTCAATAAAACAAAAAAGGTTAATCATTTTAGACTTTATCTTTATTATTCTTATTATTATTATATCTTATTATTATTTTGATGTCATTTATTCTAATGTATTCCTGTGATGTCTTTAGTGTCACATGATCCTTCACAAATCATTCTAATATGCTGATTTGCCTTTTTATAGCATTTCTTTATATCAACATTTAAAACTGTTGTGCTGCGTAATATTTTTGTGGAAACTGGATATTTCAGGATTCATTGATGAATATAAAATTTTAAAGTAAAGCATATATTTGATAAATAGAAATCTGTTTTTAACACGATAAATGTCTTTATTGTCACTTTTGAGCAATTTAATGTGTCCTCCTTTGTGAATAAAAGTATTAATTAATTATAAAAGTAAAAATGTTTAAAAAATTGGACCCCAAACATATATTATATATAAATATTATATGCACAGGTATATCCAATCTTTTAATTTAGCTTTCAGATGATACATAAAAAGACACCATGAACAAGGGCATTTTGTGATCACAGACTGAAAAGAAAGAAAAAGCTTTATCTTAATCTTACTGTATTGAACTTATGAATTGTTATTTCTGAGCAGTAAAATTATTTGACATCCTGAAAGCATTTTAACCTGACATGTTTAGACGCCAAAGAGATGTACGGTGGCGTATTGCATTCACTTGAAGAAAAAAAATCGGGTACATAACGTACACATTGAGTACATTAACGAGTACATTTTTCATGAGAAAATTTTTTTTGCTCTGTTTTCTGAATTAACGAGTTAATTTTTCATGAGAAATTTTTTTTGCTCTGTTTTTCTGCATTAAACGAGTTAATTTTTCATTAGAAAAATTTTTTTGCTCTGTTTTTCTGAATTAATGAGTTAATTTTTCATGAGATTTTTTTGCTCTGTTTTTCTGAATTAATGAGTTAATTTTTCATGAGAAAATGTTTTTGCTCTGTTTTTCTGAATTAACGAGTTACATTTTTCATGAGAAATTTTTTATTTGCTCTGTTTTTCTGAATTAACGGAGTTAATTTTTCATAGAAATAAGTTTTTGTCTAGTTCAGCTGAATTAGCAAAAAAACTTTTTTTCTCATGAAAAATTAACTCGTTAATTCAGAAAAACAGAGCAAAAAAAATTCTCATGAAAAATGTACTCGTTCAATTCAGAAAAACAGAGCAAAAAAAATTTTCTCATGAAAAATTAACTCGTTAATTCAGAAAAACAGAGCAAAAAAAATTTCTCATGAAAAATTAACTCGTTAATTCAGAAAACAGAGCAAAACAATTTTTCTCATGAAAAATTAACTCGTTTTTTTTACGAGTTATTTAGTAAGAAATGTAGTTTTTTTTTTCTTCAAGTGAATGCAATACACGCCACCGTAGAGATGTTACCTATAGCATTAATTACACATGCTAGTAAAAATGAAGTGGACTACATTCTTTTACATTTGTGTAGCCTGAAGCAACGGAGCAGAACAATGACATGAATCAAATTACTGACTCATAATCTGCGCCATGTTACGAGGATGACGTGAGACTTACCGTCTAGCGCAGATCTGAGAATAAATGACATCACCTGGAAAAAACAGATGCTAAAATAAGACTTCCATTGACAAATTTCAGTATGCTTCAAAAAATTCTATTGTTAATCAGCATCTCGTCTAGCTTTCCAGTAAAAAAAAAGAAAAACGGTAACCCTTTACAATAGGGTTTCAATAAGTTAACATTAGTTTACTAGTTAACATGACCTATGAATGAACAATGCTTCTACATCATTTATAAATCATAGTTTATGATAATTTCCATGTTTACTAATACATTATTAAAATCAAATGTATTTGTTAAAGGGATACTCCATCGTGTTTTCGTATTAAACTATGTTATTCCCTTAACTATAACATAAATTGGTAACACTACTGAAGTCATTGTAAGTTTTTGAGGGTTTATTGTAAGGTTTTGGATAGTAAGGATTTGGTAACACTTGAGTCATTACTAGTGGGTTACCATGATCTTAACTTTAGAATCTTAGTAATCAGTAATTCTTTAGAAGGATGTAGTAACACTTGAGTCATTATATCCAAAACCTCAGACCTCCAAAGCTTACAATGACTTCATCAAGCATTTCACTTTAGAGTGCTGTTCTAAATAATTAGAAACTCCTTCTGAAGGATTTGGATATGAGTCATGACTTGTAGGTTACCATGATCTTCTGGGAGGTAAATAGTTACTGATTAGCTAATAGTAATAACTCACTCAGCTATTCAATATTAACACAATGTTAATATTGCATTACTCATTTGTTCCTGCAGTTATTCATTAATGACGTAACAGTATTATAAAGTGTTACTCTAAAATGTTGGTCCACCAGAGTAAATGTACTGTATCTTGAATATAATTATGTAATTATGTATTGTTCAATTGCCAGATTTTAAAGTGCCCCAGTTTTTAAGCAGACAGCCATAGCATGCTTTAACATGCAGTGTTTATTATATCATTACATTGCTGTACATGTAGGCTCACACCTGGTCAATTTTCTTCCTGGCCTTAAACCAAAGCACATAGTTCAACTCCTCTGGGCTGTTAACAGACATCTCATTCTTAGGTAGGTGCATCACGTCTTCAAATGCCAAGATGCCAGTGCCATTATGCTACAGATGGTATATGCCTGAGGCACTGCAGCACTTACATGGATGTCCATTTTTTATGTCTCAAAATCATGCATGCAGGATTTAAGGTATGTGTAAGTTATGAAATATGAGTGGGAAACCAGTTTTAAAGTGTTTATGACACATATCAACATACACACACTGAATTAAATAAATGCATAGGCTAGATGTACAGTAAATTCCAAGGGAATGCTGAGTTGAAAGTTATTAAATTATGCAAATTGAACCCTTCGTCCCAACTGAAATTCTATTCTCTTTTTGAATGCATGCATTTCACGTATTTAAATTACAGAAGCTGAGCGCTGTGACCTGGAAGGACCGTTTTCCCTTTGAAGATCTTCATTGACACTCTCAAAGCTGAAGGAGTTAGCAGACCAACACTTTAAAACCCAAACACAGACCCACCCAGAAGCATCATGCTCTCGGAAACTCAGGGAGCCTGAGTCTGGATTTTTAACTATATATATATATATATATATATATATATATATATATATACAGTATATATACACTCACCGGCCACTTTATTAGGTACACCTGTCCACTGCTCGTTAACACTTAATTTCTAAGTGCATTTAGGCATGTAGACATGGTCAAGACAATCTCCTGCAGTTCAAACTGAGCATCAGTATGGGGAAGAAAGGTGATTTGAGTGACTTTGAACGTGGCATGATTGTTGGTGCCAGAAGGGCTGGTCTGAGTATTTCAGAAACTGCTAATCTACTGGGATTTTCACGCACAACCATCTCTAGGGTTTACAGAGAATGGTCCGAAAAGAAAAAACATCCAGTGAGCGGCAGTTCTGTGGGCGGAAATGCCTTGTTGATGCCCAGAGGTCAGAGGAGAATGGCCAGACTGGTTCGAGCTGATAGAAGGGCAACAGTGACTCAAATAACCACTCGTTACAACCAAGGTGGGCAGAAGAGCATCTCTGAACGCACAGTACATCGAACTTTGAGGCAGATGGGCTACAGCAGCAGAAGACCACACCGGGTGCCACTCCTTTCAGCTAAGAACAGGAAACTGAGGCTACAATTTGCACATGCTCATCGAAATTGGACAATAGAAGATTGGAAAAACGTTGCCTGGTCTGATGAGTCTCGAGTTTCTGCTGCGACATTCGGATGGTAGGGTCAGATATTTGGTCAGATACCTTTGCCGTTACAACATGAAAGCATGGATCCATCCTGCCTTGTATCAACGGTTCAGGCTGGTGGTGGTGGTGTCATGGTGTGGGGAATATTTTCTTGGCACTCTTTGGGACCCTTGGTACCAATTGAGCATCGTTGCAATGCCACAGCCTACCTGAGTATTGTTGCTGACCATGTCCATCCCTTTATGACCACAATGTACCCAACTTCTGATGGCTACTTTCAGCAGGATAATGCGCCATGTCATAAAGCTGGAATCATCTCAGACTGGTTTCTTGAACATGACAATGAGTTTGCTGTACTCAAATGGCCTCCACAGTCACCAGATCTCAATCCAATAGAGCATCTTTGGGATGTGGTGGAACGGGAGATTCGCATCATGGATGTGCAGCCGACAAATCTGCGGCAACTGTGTGATGCCATCATGTCAATATGGACCAAACTCCCTGAGGAATGCTTCCAGCACCTTGTTGAATCTATGCCACGAAGAATTGAGGCAGTTCTGAAGGCAAAAGAGGGTCCAACCCGTTACTAGCATGGGGTACCTAATAAAGTGGCCGGTGAGTGTATATATATAATTAAGTTGGACTACCGGTCAAACTAATTAACATTTTAATTAAGATTTAATTATTAAGATTTAATTAAGATTATTTTAATGTTTTTGTGCTCAAGAAACATTTATTATTAACATTGTTAAAAACATTTTTACAGTTTTTGCTGCTTTTGTGGAAACAATGATACACTACCATTCAAAGGTTTGTGGTCAGATTGTTTTGTTTTTGTTTTTATTATTAAAAGGAAATTAATTATTTTATTCAGTAAGAACTTTAAATTAAACAAAAATGACAATACATTTAACATAGTTTAGATTAGGGTCCAATTCTCATTGTTAAATGACGGTAACACTTTACAGTAAGGTCTGTTAGTTAACATTAGTTAACTACATTAGTTAACTTGAACTAATAATGAACTGCACGCATACAGCATTTTTAAATCTTTGTTAATATTCATTTCAAAAATTACTAATACTTTATTAAAATCTTGTTAACATTAGTTAATGCACTAACGTGAACTAACAATGAACAGCTGTATTTTTATTAACTAACCTAAACAAAGATGAACAAATACAGTAACAAATAGATTGCTCATGGTAAGTTAATTTAACTAATGAACCTTATTGTAAAGTGTTACCTAAATAACTATTAACTATGACTTTTGTCTCAATAAACTCCTAGTTACTGCTTATTACTAGTTAGTAAGGTAGTTGTTAAGTTTAGGTATTGGGTAGAGTTAAAGAGATTTAGAATATAGTCATGCAGAATAAGACATTAATATGTGCTTTATAAATACTAATAACAACTGCCATGTGATTGGTTGACTATAACTGAATTAATGAAAAATTGAACAGGTGTTCCTAATAATCCTTTAGGTGAGTGTTTATATAATAGTTATTTTAAATGATTTTTCACAATATTTCTGTTTTTACTGTTTTTTTTGATTCCAATAAATGCAGGCATGGTGAGCTGTAACAGTCGGAGACTTCTTCTAACGACAGCCTGCATGGCACATTCATTTTTTTTAAATATTTTTAAAAGAAGTTTCTTATCCTCATATCTACATTTCCTTGTAATAAATCCGAGGTAAAACGTCCCACTTATATGTCCTCATGTTTGCATGTACATCTATGCACATGATTTCTAAGTGGTTCATATGGAGGAAGCCCAGATTTTCACAAATGTTCAGACAGACATTTGTGAAAGCCCCCGTCGTCTGCCTCGTCCCGCTTTGTACACTCATAGCTGGAGTGGTGCCAGTGGGGCTGTCATTAAGGGTCCTTTGTTAACTCTGAGGGGGGATAATTGTGCAGCAGGATATTGCTCTACACCCCCAGAATATAGAAAGAGCCCCACACCTCCTCTGCTCATTACAGCCTGGGCTCGGCCCCTCTGTTGTACTGGTGGGTGGAGGTGTACGGATTCTCCATCCACACCCGCCTTCCTCAAAAGAACGTTTATTTTATACAAAGTGATAAAGCCGAACATATTTTCTATTTCAATGAATGCTGTTCTTTTGAACTGTCTATTCAACAAAGAATCATTGTTGGTTTCATTGTTGCCAACAGTGCAAATCTTGGGCAGTGGACATGTATTGTTCTCTGATGAGTCAACCTTCACTGTGTCTTTCCTACATCCATAGGAGTTACAGTGTGGAGAAGCCCTGAAGAGGCTTAAAGTGTGTATGTCAGGTTAAAAAATTTTTTGGGATATATTAAAAAAGGTTTAGATGTCTGAGTGAAAATGTAATTATCATTAAAATTATTACTGTAATTGCCCTACATTAAGCTTTATAGCCATTTCTGTCAAGATCATATTTTGAAAACACAGTGGAGCTGGCTGTGACGTCAGAAGAGTGAGACGTGACAAAAAAGTTCTATTCAAGTATGGAGAGTTTTGAGTCTGAGGAGATCCAGAATCCCCTTCAAACCTATGAGGACCCACAGCCTTACAATTTTGAGCCTCCCAGGTGTGAGACAGATGAGGAACCAAACAGAAATTTAAATAATTCCTATCGAAGAAACATAAATATTTGGTGTGAAGAGAACCAGAGTGGGGAGTTGGTCAGGTGTCTTGGTAAGTATAGGCATAACTTAGAGGTGGAACGGTACATGTATTCATATTGAACCGAAACGTACGGGCGTCACGGTTCGGTGCATGAATATACACGGAGAATAGGGTTGAAATAAATAAAACTCGCGTGCAAATTAATTAATGCGGAACTACTGTTAGATACGCGGTAGAGATGCGCGGTAGCCTATGATTCATAATAGGTCAGTGTGAAGAGGTTCAGTGTGTGTGGAAAGAAGACAGGGTCGGCGTGACTGGGACTCGTGTTATTCAGAAAAACAAAAAAGAAACGAGGCGCACAGTAGCGCATTCGCCACCATAAACAAAACACGCGATCCAACACTTGCTTCTCAGTCTCGGTTGCAGTAGCCGCGTGCGAAGTCCCAGTACAACTCTCTCTCTCTCGCTCTCTCATTCCCGCCGGTTATATACGGTCTCTCCACGGAAAAATACTGCAATCAGACACAGGTGTTCATCATCTGCACCCGCGGCTCCGTCCTTTCTCTCCCGCTACAGACTTTGCAAAATCACGCCCCCCTCGCCACAGTCAGGTTGGCCAAAGTGCGTTTAATTTATTTATTTTTGTCCCTGCGTGCCGATCGGAGACGAGTTCACTGCTGATATTCTGAGAGTGAAGTGGACTCTGTGACCGGTTTTAACAGTGTTTTTGCACCCAGCACAAACGCAGTAATTCACCATCGTGATAATACGCCTGCATATACCTTTCTTCTTTTCTTCTTCTTCTTTCTTCTTCTTCAGGGTTTAATTGCGGTTGGCAAACCTGTTTCCTGCGTATACCTTACTAACTACCTAACTTAAATAACTAACTAAATAACTAAATAAATGTCCTAATCAAATAATTCTCTCGCTCTATCATTCGTACAATTACTCACACAGCTCACTGATCACTTTCTCAGCGACCTACTGTAGGGAGACGTCCCTCTTATGACATCACGCGATTCGTTTGGGGGAGGGGCAGTTTTAAGTCAGTACTGAAAATAACGAACTTTTTCATCTTATATTCTGCCTTTAGGTATCGAAAAACATACAAAACAATACATCAACTTGACAAACGGGTTTTTCCCCTAACTATTTTGTGTTAATCATACTTACAAATTTAACCTGACATATACACTTTAACACCTGGACTGTTGCACAGAGTGAAGCATGAGGAGGATCAATGATGGTCATGGCATCCACTTTTTGAAAACAATAATGTTACCACAAAAACGTGAATTTGTGAAAGCGGTGAGGCCATGCATTTGCGTATTAAGTATTTGCGTAGTGTTTCTTGTTTTGAGTTGTCTATAGGCGCGTAAGTGACATCACCAACTACTGACCTAGAACATTAGGCCGTTTTTAGTCATTTCCGCAGATCCGTGTAAACAGAACATCGCTGTTGTGTAAACATACTCTCAGACATAAGTCCAAAGGTTTAACCATTCACTGTATACAACAATGGACGTAGTGTCCGTCACATCACCTGTAAGTTTCTGAAGAGCATTTTTGAAGCCCAAAGTGGCCGTCACCACCTTGGCAGCGCGTCACTCCCAGATAACCGAAATGGGAAAGAGGCGGGCCGTGGGTGGAGCTGAGGTGCCAGGTTTTATACGGTCTCTGGTAATTACAGGCCTATTTCCTACACATATTTTTGAGGAAATGTCAACAATTAAAACAAACACTTCCAATATAGTCTGTGTTAGTAAATGTAACGCTATTTAAAATGCAGGTGGAACATTATATGACAACGTTTCGTAAAACAATGGTTTTTACAGTCTGGTTTTATTTCATTGGTAGTTAATCCCAATCCTGAAGGATTCTGGGAGTGTAGTAAAGTTTTAAAATAAAATTGGAAAAATACTTATTTCAAATAAAATAATAAATAAAATTATTTTCCTAGAATAGCCCAGACTTTCTCTGAACAATTTGTTAGCACAATTAACTGCACAGCAAGCTATATTATTTGATCATTGTATGAAATAATCCAGAAAAAAGCACAAATATGGCAAAAAGGTCAAAATCAGCGCCTGGAATTAGCTGAGGTGAGTACAACGCTATCTCACGAACCAATTCACACGAATTTGTACGAGTGATTAAAAGGTAGCTCATTCATACAAATTAGAATTTGTACGAATTACGTGCTAAACCCACGTGATGGGTACATTTAGGGGCGGGGTCAGGGGTAGGTCATTCGTATAAATTCATACGAATTGGGCAACTCGTAAAATATGTACGATTTAGCAAAAATCTTACTAATTCGCATGAGTGAAGTCGTACGAATTGTTACGAATTCGCCACCTCGTAAAATTCGTATGAATTGCCGGGAGATCGGGTTGGGTAACGTGACCACAGACAGCTGAACAATGGCTAGTAGTGACATCAGCGGCAATCTACCGGTCACTCAAGTGGCCGACGCTCTCTTAATCTAGTGCAGAACTTTAAGGCTCCAATATGAGATTTAAACCGTATGAGCTATCAAAATCCACCCCCCTCACAGTTGTCATGAAGGGCAAAATTCTCTAAATAGACAAAAAAAAAACACTTTTTGCACCAGGCTGAAAAAAAATTTTTTCGGCTGTAAAGGCCTGTTCACACCATGATGAATTACGCACGCATTATTCGCCGACATTTAACGCCTTGTGACTAAACAAAGAGCGCCAATGTGAGTGTGCACACCAACACGTAAAAACGCCACGTGTAAAAGTGTCATTTTTAAAAAAACGCCTCAGGTTCATTTTTTCAGTTTGACGTGCTCCGTCAAAAATTATCCGATTAATGAGATTGCCGCTTTTGCTCACATGTTTGGAGCTTCTGAGGTTACAGTAAAACACAACTTGGGGAGGCTCAAACACAAAACAGTGTACACCAAGTAGCGTTAGCTGCTGTTGGTGCTAGAACATAAAGAACTATATGACAAACACGACAGGGACTATAAACATCTTGATAAAAGAAAACTGATATGGACAGAGCAAATTGGCGCCATCTAATGTCAGGGAATGAATTTGCATGTTCACGTGGCTCATCGTCAGCGAAAAACGCTTGGGTGTTAAAACAAAAAACGTGTTGAAAAATGCTCAGAATCAAGCGCGCTGATATTCGTCCCGGTGTGTCCTGGCCTTAAAGGTGGGCATTATATTATGGGGAGTCTATGGGATTGACTGTCTTTTGGAGCCTGTCTCTAGTGGCCAGTCAATGAATTGCAGTTTAAGACACTTCCGTGTTGGATTCAGAGAGAACTCAAAGTTGTCACTTGGGTTTAACCATCACTGCTGATTAGTCTAGTTACCCTATAATGAGGGCACCAGCACACCAGCATGCTATAGGAACCATACAACATCCAAAACACATGCTGGTGACCAGCTACACTTTTCAACAGATCTTATGCCAAAACAATGAGGAGATAGAAATGTCATTTAATCACCACGTCTGTTGTCGTTCAGACTCAGACAAAATATTTTTGTATGTCTTCCGTCTTAATCCGCTTATATCGGTAGATAAGATATCATTTTCATCCAGTGTTTTTGCCAACAGCTAAAGATCAGGTCGTCTCTGCACGTAATTCGTAACTGGTACCAATGGGTTATATTTAGAGGCTGAGAAACAGGCAGAACAGTATAGAAAAGCGAATCTGAATTTCAGGCTTCTCGGAGCTTGGTAAGGCGTGGAGAAGGTGACCTCTCCCCTGACTGAGCCAGGCTGTCGTCCTAAAGAAGAACAAACAGTCTGTCACCAGCTGTCCCCCAGAATATGCCAAGACTCCTCTCCCACCCACAATGCACTCCCTGTTGTTCGTGGCCAGAAGGCCAAGGGATGGGCACACTGTGAAAATGCTCCTCACCCAGATTTTTGGGGATTAATAAAGCTGCTTGCAAGACCTAAACTATTTCTCAGCTTTCCCAACACTGTGTGTGTTACAGGTGCTGATGCAAGAGAAAACACTGCAATGAAACAAAGATTCAATTCCACACATTAAAAAAAGATTTTACTTTGACAGAATGATTTGCGAGATACGGTGAGAACGCTTGCCGAATATCTGTTGTTGCAACGCTCTCAGAAAAAAATGGTACAGCTGTCACTGGGACAGTATGCCTACGTTAAAAAAGGTTCTAATGTGTGCCATTTACTTATTTGTACACTTTTGGTACAAATATGTCCCTTCAATGTACTTATATGCACTCTAGGGGCAAAGGTGTACCTTCTGAAAGGGTAACAGCCCCAGTGAAAGCTTTTGTGCTTTTTTTCCTGAGAGTGAACCAAAGTTTTTCACAGTCATACAGGTTTGGAACAACATGAGGGTGAATAAATGATAACAGTATTTCTCAGATGAACTATCACTTCACTAAGAAACAATATGCAAAAATTTTACCTTTAGAGCTAAAACCGGTTGCCACAGGGCAGTACCCTTAAAAGGACAAATTTGTAAATTATGCATTTTAGTACCTTATGTACCCTTAAGGTACTAGTACTACTATAAAATAATGGGTAAACACGATACAGAAGTGTATACTTTTAGGTATTCTAACTCATTCTCATCCCAAGGCGTCATATACAGCACTTTTGCCAAAGCGTAGACATCCAGCGCACATGGTACCATTTCAGCGTCAGAATGAGACGCTTCGAGTTATTCTTGGGTTTAGGTCTGGGGTCAGGGTTAGACCACTAGGAGGTGCCTTCTGCCCCATATATACCTGCCTCTCATTTGACGCTAAACTGTGCCATGTGCGTTGGATGTATACGCTTTGGCAAAAGCATCGTATATGACGCCTCGGGATGAGAACGGGCTCGGTATTCTGCCCCAGAGAAATATGTTATACCACTACATTTTTCTGCAAAAAAAAATTAAAAATTTTGAGAGTGTTTAGGGCATTGGGTGTTCCAATCCTGTTCCTGGACATCTACCTACAGAGTTCTGATCCAACTCTGATCAAAGTAGGTCATCCAGGCACTTTTTGCCAACTCTTTACTGAGCTGCTGTGAATTATTTTGTCACATACAGTTTTTGCCTAATAGGTGTTTTGTCTAGAGTCTGTTTTCCTTAGTTTCTCCCTTTCTAGTGTGTTTGGTACAGTCCTTTTTCTCAGTTTTCCCGATCCTCATCATCCCTCTGTTAATATACCTGTCCCCATTATGTTCTTTTGTTATCCCAAGCATTTATACCCAGTGTTCTCCCTTGTTCCATGTCCGTTCTCGATCGTTGTACTGCATGTGATGTGGTTCCTGAGTGTCTTCATTAAATATTCCTGTGATTCCTTGTGCTTCCTGCCACTACACGATCCCTGAACATTAGGAAAGTATGCCATTTCAGATGTAGCCTATCTCTCAATAGGCTTTGTTTAAATGGAATCCCCCTATTTTGAATCTGATGGACTGGCAAATTGACAATGCATGAGTCTAAGAAATTGATGTTTTACCATTGATTCTGTTTTTCATGAGGGCAGTCTCCAAATCTAATCACATTTTGGCAAACAACAGCATAACAAATCATGTCATACTGTAGGTGAGGGATATGGACCTATGAAAAGAACTGTGACTGATGGGAACTTAGGATAGCAACCCACTGTGCAACAAGTGAGCGGAACAAACACTTGAAATCGTTCAGACTGAGGTGCATTGACAAAAATCTGATTTTAATAGGATTTTAAACAACCCATGAAGGTGGTTTGGCCTGGGCTTGTGAAAACATGTTTTGTTCCAGTTCAACAATAAATGTATTTCAGTCAGATAGGCAAAATAAATATTATATAAGGCCAAATCCAAATCATGTCATGTCAAATCCTCTATAAAAAAAACCTCAGAAAAATCTCATTTATATATGCTGATATATCAGCACTATTCCAGATTTTTACATTCATTGAAAAGAATATCTATGAGTGGAAAAGTATGATATACAATGCCAGTGTATTGTATGCGATTGCTAAGGTTATCTGAGTGGATTTTAGCACACTGTAAAAAAAATAAAACATAACATACAGTATAATGAGTTGTTCTTTTTCACTTCCAAAAACTTTAAATCTAACAGTATTTTACAGTAAAATTACATTTAAAATTACAAATATACCATTAGATCTATCACAGTTATTTACCATATATAGTAAGGAAACTTTCTGTAAACCAATTAATGGTTTTCAGCGGTCTTTTACCGTTAAAATCACAATCATTTTTACAGTGCAGTTTTAAGGGGGGTGCTAGGTAGTTGTTAGGCCAAGTCGAATAAACCTTTTATCTAATGCTGCATCCCAATTACAATTCCTAAATAGTATAATTAGAAATTAGTGTGTTCCAAACCACACATGTTGAAAGGAGTATTCATCCACAGGTGATCTACTTTTTTCAGTTAGAAAGTGTACAAACATAGTGGATGTCCAAGTCTGACGGTTTATGCTGCATTCCAGATGAGGTTAAATGTGGGAATATCCCAAATTAAATGTCTAATTCAGACTTCAGTGAGTTCCAGACAATCAGATGTCAAGTTCACATGTTGACCATATGATATCACCATGATGCAACGAGAGCATATTATTGTGTTTTGGTGTAATTTTTGGCAAAAAACAACATAAAATCGCTTTGAAAACAGCTGACAAAAACCAAAAATGATGATATCATTGCATAAACTTAATGTCCGATAAAGTTTGTTTTTACGTTTATGCTCATTGGAAGCAGGACTTGCCGACATCTTGGAAGTGACGTCAAATGGCGCATCTAGCTGAGGTTGGGGTTGATCGGTACCCAAGTTCACAGGTCGAATGTCTGACTTTGAGTGCCATTCCAGACGGCTGCATTCACCCCAGGCCGTGATTACCGTAGCCTCAAGATGACAGCATGTGACTTAATATTCTGAGCTGAACTATATGTTGGTACCTATCAATGAATCTGCAGCGGTCAGGTGGTACAGCAGTCACATGGTACAAGTGGGA
Organism: Hybognathus amarus; assembly: GCA_030378365.1. Taxonomy (NCBI): domain Eukaryota; kingdom Metazoa; phylum Chordata; class Actinopteri; order Cypriniformes; family Leuciscidae; genus Hybognathus; species Hybognathus amarus. The sequence goes on along the minus strand of JAQIUQ010000726.1, from coordinate 78,327 downwards.
GCTCTCAGACAATTCCCATTTTATAATCTGTAATTACGAGCTCTCTGAGAACATGAATGCTTTTTACAAGTAATTACGACACGACCTGAAACGCACCATTATTTCCAAGAGCCGGGTTGGGAAAAATACGAATTTCCGAGCTGTCTGGAACACAGCATTAGATAAAGGGGTTTGAGTGATCAATAATCAGTATATAACCTGACGAATAGACATTTATTTAGTGTCATCCATATTACATTTCATCTGCAACAGCATTGAATTATTGTAAATACATTTGGTCATTAACTTTTAAAGGGCGGGTTTACTGCTCTTTTTCTTTGCATGATTGTGTTTATGGGGTGCAATATAACATGTATCCGTGGTTTTTCTTTTTTTAAAAGTCTTATTTTTCATATATTTCACCTTTATTGTCAGCCGCGCTCTCCTCTGTCCTCTGAACAAGCGGATGACTTCCTCAGTCTATGAAAACACTCCCTCAGAATGACGTAGTGGGCTCAGATTGGTTCGTTTGGGCCGGTGTGTTGTGATTGGCTAAACTGTCGCTCACGTTGTCCGGAAGATTAACGCCCATGACCTTTACGGGCGAAACGGGCGGGCATGCCAAAGGTGGATAACAGATAGACGGTGGATACACGTAAATAATGATGTTGAGACTGCAGTATCACAGAGGCAGAATCAGACGGAGAAAGCCGCGATGAATTCAGAGTCAAGCAGAACCTCACCACACACGGCTCTTAATAAAGGTTTCTGAATGATAATTTGCTTCATTTTTTAACTTAATACACGTTTGATTTTACACAATAGCATTTGACTGGCAATGATAGCAACTGACTGGCTAACTAATGTTATACTCAAACAGCGTTTGCAGGTTTACGTTCTTGATCAAATCGAAAATAAAGTCATAAAGCATATATATATGAAAAATACATTTACAACATTAGTACTTATACAAAATTCAGGTCCATAATGTTTGTACACGTTTGCTGTAGACACAAAATAGCCAAACTAGTAGCCCATATAAGCCTACAAAGCCAGCGCTGGCATTTGAAGAAAAAAAATAAATAAATAAAATAAAAATAACACAACGCTCCGTCGGGAATTATACATGCAAATACATTTAAAATGATGAAGTCTTAGCCTACTTACAGTGTGGCCCAACAACTGCTGACTTTTAACTGCTGGTTTTAAAGCTGGATCTGCTTCATGATTTAGAAACAGTTTCTTGTTTACGTTAATCCAGTGTTTTACTCGTGGAGATTCTGGAAGCTGTCTCTCGTAAATGCGCAGCACAGAGAGCTAGATTACGATCGTCACTTTCAGGAATGTAATCAAACACAAATTGTATCCATTGTTGTCGAAGTATAGTGTCCGTGGGAAGCCCGAAACACAGAAGACCTGACAGCTGCATGAACACAACTCACTCGACGCATGCCCTTTCCTGCATATTCCGGAGGGAGTGGTTGATGCAAATGTGTGGGTTAGTGACGTACCATAACCCAGCTGTAGTCCAAAACGAGTCGTTTTTGTAGGCAATTTTACTTCCTGATTTTTAAAAGACGATATCTCTGCTTACACTAAACTTTCAGTGCTGCAACTTTGCAGATACTCTTCATGCACCAATAGCAACATTACACACTATTTGAAATCCAAAAAGAGAAATGGCAGTAAACCCGCCCTTTAATCATTATGCAAACACATGAGGAGAGTCTCCGCATGAAAGACTGGCAGATCAACGTGCTGCTACATTTCTCTCAGATAAAGTAGGAAATGAAATGAAATTGAATGTGGAGGATTTCAACTGTGACAAGATGATTGACAGGGCGGTTTAAGCGGTGGCAGGATGCACGAAACTAAGCGGCTGATCCGTCACAGTAGCAGCACAGGATCATGGTCCCTCTTCTCATCTGAAGTGGAGTGGAACATGTTCGATCTTGATCGCCAGTTAAAGTTCCCTCGCTTCAGTGAGACATCGTGGTCTGGTACATCCTGGCAGAGCTGACTGTGTCATGGGAAGAAGGAATGGATACTGCCTCCGAGCGTAAAAGGGAAAGGTACACTTCAGGGGTTCTTCAGGGGTCTTCAGGCACTTCAGGTTCTTCAGGGGTTCTTTGCGGTGATCATGGTGCTATATAGCACCACTAAGCCCAGTTTGGTTCTTCAGCGGTTCTCTTGGGTGGTTAATGCTCTATGGCACCTCTTATGGTTCTACATAGCACCATATGAAAAGGTAAGTGGCACTTAAAGTGGTTCCCCTATGATTACAAGCCAATGAACCACTTTTAGTGCTATTTAGCACCATTTTTTTTAGATCTGTTGGCTGCATGCTCACAAGCTGGGATGGATGGAACTACTGTAACATTCCCAGTGGAAGTTGGGTGCAAGGGCTTCACTGGAGCATCCACCCAACACCTCTTGAAATCCCTTGAGTCAGAGGCTCCAAACTGAAAAAGACCTTCAAAAACCTGGCAGAGGAGGCACAGCAGGGGAGCTTTTTGGCTCAGAGGAGGGTATACCCCCCTCTGCTTCCAACCTGTTACATACTCTAAAGTATATTTTCTTCATGAAAAAAGTACGTACTTAGAGGGCATAGTATAAGGCAGCAAATTGGGATGCAGCATATTGAGCCGATCTCATTAAAGTGCGTATCTATAGAACAAATGAAGAGTTCAGATGCAAAAGTCTTCTAAGTGCCATTTGAAATTTTCTTCTAAAATCATCATTTTTATCAAGCTTGTATATTTAAGTTCAGTAATTTCACTTAAATGGCGATGAAGATTACTATTAATTTTAGCACAAACTAATTAATTTTTCAAAGATTAACTATTAGCACAAACTTTCCTTGTTATTCCTTTTCACACAAATGATGGGGCATACACTGTTAGACTTTTCTGTAATTTCTAGTTATTTACTTTAAATCACCCACTATTATACAGCTATTTCTCTTTACAGTAAATAACTGTGATTCTCATTGCATCATGGGAATTTTCAGATGTCAAACACCACATTGGGCAGATGTTTGATTAATAAAGTCTTTCTTTCACAGTTCCGTGCACAATATGTTTTCACCTGAAAACATTTTTAAGTGCATTCGTGAACTAATATATGTTGACGTTTTCATCACATCATTATTTTCATATGGCTTTCTGATGTTGTAAACTTGCTCTGTAGTTCACCTCACCTGGTAGCCCAACGCATTCTCATCGTAGGCGACACTTTTGACCATGCGTCTAAATCCGATGTACATGGCAACCTTTAGATGACGTTAGATGATGCTCATCGTAGGGCGTCATATGAGGGGCTGTTTAAACCAGGCCACTTCATGCGTTTTCTCAGATCGGATAGCTATCTGATTTATCAAAACGATTCCATTTACACCTGGTCACATAAATGTGTTTTTCCATAAATCCGATCTTTAATTTCCGCGCTATATACAGTTTTAATGAAGTGCACGTCACCGAAAGCAAAAGATATGAGCTGCATTTTAGTGATCATCTGCTAATTTCAAAATCAGCAAAGACAGCAATAAGAGAGAGCGGCAACAGCCCTGGTAAGATCATTTAGTTTCTTTACTTTTAATGAAGATGGTAGTGTTAAGCATCTGCAAATTACTTTCACTTTGGTTTGCGATAGATTGTGGCGTGCTGGCTTGATGGGCGCTCAGCTGCTCATCTGAGGGGATGCGTGTTTGCATAGCGTCGTCATATCTGACTAAAATAACAAGACATATAGCCTATAACGCTCTCACAACACGCTTTCAACAACCAGATGCATTTACACTTGTCCAGTTTCGCCTGGAATGCGGCCCAGACCACCTCCTGAAGTGGTTTGAGCGAACGGATTCAAATCTGTCTCGGATGCGTTTCGGAGGGCATTTACACCTGGTCTTTTCACGATTGGATGGCTATCCGATCACAGAAAACACATGAAGTGTCAGCGCATGGCAGGGGTGCCGCCAGGAATTTTGGGCCCCATGACAAAAAAAAAATCACATTGGGCCCCCTCATATATATATATATATATATATATATATTGCTTTACTTGTAAATTGCATTGTAATTTACAAGTAAAGGAAACTCTGTATATATATATATATATATATATATATATATATGTGTGTGTGTGTGTGTGTATATATATAAATATATATATATATATATATATATATTTTAATATATGCCATACACCAATAACACTAACCACTACAGAACAATGACACAAATACATTAGATACAAGTGTGTGTGTGTGTGTGTGTGTGTGTGTGTGTGTGTGTGTGTGTGTGTGTGTGTGTGTGTGTGTGTGTGTGTGTGTGTGTGTGTGTGTGTGTGTGTGTGTGTGTGTGTGTGTGTGTGTGTGTGTGTGTGTGTGTGTGTGTGTGTGTGTGTGTGTGTGTGTGTAAGCTTCTCAAACAAATTGCCCTTCATGATAGAAAATAATAAAGTCTGTATAGATGTCATTTACGGCCAAAATTCAGTCTAAATGAACAGATCAAACTGGATTATTTTAATACTGTCTGTAACTTACATGCATGTTGAGGTAAGCTACTTCTTGTTTCTAACTGTATCTACTGTACAGACAGGAGATTGTCATATTTTTTTGGTACAGTAAAAAAGAGCTAGAGAGACAGAGAACCCCACAAATACTCCCTGGAATGATGCTAAGTCAACACAATGTTGCTCACCTTCTTCACTGGGACAGGGACAGGGAGGGGTGCAGTTAGTATGGGGAGACTGGGGTGCTGCTGACTCATCTGTTGTTGTTGCTAAATCTGCTAAAAGGGGATGGATGATTCAATATGAATATATTGCTAAACGTTTCCCTGCACTTATTAAATGTTGATGAAATGTAGGCTAACACTAGCCTGCAGCTAAGTTAGCTAACTTATTTCACTATGGACAACAGGTTTACCACTCACAGACTAAAGGCTACTCACCTTTCTTTGTGAAAAACTGGGCTACAGAACAACAGCCTTTCTTTCAGTCTTTCCTCTCTCTCTTTCCTTTCTTTCCTTCCTTTCTGGAAACCAGGTTTTATTTTACTATTCGACATTATGGTCTCTGTATTTCTAGCGCACCGGCGCTTTCACCGTGCATCGATTGACTGCTAAAACACCGTCAACGATGCGCGCGCTTAGGCAGGACCAAACCATTTCATGCGGATACATGGGGGTGGTCGGTCAATATGGATATTTACTTTTTGGTCAATGGGGATATTTAACTTTTATTGCCAAAATAAGTCAAATCAAAGACATCGTTCAATTTATTATTAATTGAAATATATTCAATGATGATATATATTATATATATATATATATATATATATATATATATATATATATATATATATATATATATATATATATTTTTTTTTTTTTTTTATTATTATTTTTTAGTTTTTTTTAGTAAAAAAAATAGTTTTTACCTATTTGATGGGCCCCCTGTCAGATCAGGGCCATTGGAATTGTCCTAACTTCCCCTCGGATGAAATCGTAAGGATTATTAGGAAGTCGTAAGAAAAGTAACCACACACCACCTCTTAATAGGTGACATGATTTGAGGTCATGTCACTTATGTTTGTATCTAACTGTACTGAAGTGTAATACTAAGGGTGACAAGTTAGTTCAAATCTCTAACCTTACATGGATGGATGTTCACCTAAATATGAAAATTCAGTTATCCTTTACTCACCCCCATGTTTTTCCAAAACTACATAACTTTCTTTCTTCTGTGGAACATGTCAGGTCAAGTCACCTTTATTATAGAGCTTTTTACAACACAGATTGTATCAATGCAGCTTCACAGTGATAACATGAATATAATACAACAACGTTTGTTTCTAGAAGAAAATTGTGTCAATGTCCACCTTAAATGAGTAGTTCACTTTAAAAAAAAAACTTTTGCTGATAATTTACCCCCATGTCATCCAAGATGTCCACATCTTTCTTTCTTCAGTCGAAAAAAAAATTAGGGTTTTTGATGAAAACATTCCAGGATTTTCTCTATATAATGGACTTCATTGGGAACCAAACAGTTCAAGGTCCAAAAGACAGTTTCAGTGCAGCTTCAAAGGGCTTTAAATGATGAATAAGGGTCTTATCTAGGACCCTTCGAGTCATGACTCGAAAAAACATTTGTTCGTTTTGATGAACGAGTTTGAACAGGAGAGTCACGAATAGGGTTGGGTATCGTTTGAATTTGAACGATTCTGATTCCGATTCCGATTTCTTGTTTCGAATTCCGAATTTCGAATTTACGAGTTCGTTTCTCGAATTCCGAATTCTTTTAAGAGGCAGGGTCAAAAAAGTTTAGCTAACCTTGATAACCAACGGTCTTTTTGAAGGAAATACTCCTTCTGACACAAATACTCCTTTTGTCACAAATTTTGCATTTTGCCGAGATTTCGTTATTTTTTAGAAAAGTGAAGCCACACTTTGGACTGCCGACGTAAGCCACTCATGTTCGAACTCGCGTGGTTATGCCAACACTTCCGGTAGACGCTTCTTCATTGGTGTTGTTCAGCAGTTTCTTCTTCCGGTTGGCGGACTGTGAATATCGAAACTAGGAATCGAAATTTTAACTTTTGAACGATTTCGGGAAAAGCGAAAAGTTAGTCCCGGTTCCAAATCGATACTCGATTCTCGATACCCAACCCTAGTCACGAACGCGCATCACAGAACAGAGCAAGGCGAGCATTTGTGCCTATAATACTTAAACTTTATTTTATTATAAATGAGCGATCATTTCACTTGATAAGACCGTTATTCATCATCTGGAATCGTTTAAAGCCCTTTGAAGCTGCACTGAAACTCTCATTTGGACCTTGAACCGTTTCCCAATGAAGTCCATTATATGGAGAAAATCCTGGAATGTTTTCATCAAAAACCTTAATTTCTTTTCGACTGGAGAAAGAAAGACATGGATATTTTGGATGACATGGGGGTGAGTAAATTGTCAGCAAAAGTTTTTTTTTAAAAGTGAACTACTCCTTTAAGTAAGGCAGATCAATAATATTATTGAATATTAAAAACATAAAAAAAATGTAAGAACATTTTTTTCATATGTCAATGGTCACCAAAACTGTTTGGTTTCCGACATTCTTCAAAATACCTTTTTTGTGTGTGTTCTGGAGAAGAATGAAATGAGTGAGTAGCCTAAATGCTGAAAGAATTTGTATTTTTGGGGTGAACTATCCCAATAAGCATGAGCAAAAAGTCATGACTGCCTAAGCAAACACCGCCAGTGTACCAACCTAAAGCTTGGTTTATCATTCGCAAAATCACAGAATTTTGTAAGAAGTATTTAACAAAAACATGGTTTATGAACATTTTGAAAAACACACCTTAAGCAACCTTGATGTTCGGCCAGAGAGGGACTATTTTTAGCTCAGATATGATACTTTACCTTCTGTGAGGAAATCGATAATGCCATAAGGTTTCGTTTCACGTAACTTTGAGGCCTTGCCTCTGATGATTCAAACATCCCCAAAGCAAAGAATGATCTTGCATTGATGGTGTGATGCAATGCAATAGGGACAGAAGTGGGCTGTGCTCTATTTGTATCAAAGATTTGAACAAAAACACTTGACTTGAATGCAAAAAGAGCACTCAACAAGATGTAGTCGCGTTTTATATCTTTGGCTGCATAGGAAGCCCTTTACGGTATAAAATAAATAAATAAATCTTTGTGCAGATGATTGCATCAGTACATAGATTTATTTAATAGCCTTTTTTTAAAGAAAACCCTGAGCTGGCTTTAAAATGGATAATCTGTATGCAGAATTGATTCATTCTGACTGTGCAAGGAGTAGATTAGCTGTTGCAAGCAGGGCTTTCGAAAGTCTATTGATTGCCCGCATGAGCCGCTTGGCCGTATTGACGTCTCTCACAGTCTAATTTTACCTTTAAAAAAATTGTTACTAATTTTAAGATAGATTATATATACATCCTTGCACAAATGACCTGGTAGGTCTATGCATAAACCAGGAGGGAAGATTTGGTGTTCACCAAGTTGAGTGAAATGAAATAGTCTTATTTTTTTCGCTTACCCCATTTGTACCACAAGAGGATAAAAAAAAGAGCTTTGAACTTCATACGCTCAAGCATGTTTGCCTCTGGTGGAGAGTCTTTCAGAGAGTAATGGGGGAATCTCAAGGCGGTAGTGCATATTTTATTTATTGTTCACTGCAGTACTTTCTGAGGTTGTTATGGAGTTAAGTTTAAAAAATGAAATTACCTCCAAAGTTAGATTTTTTTTTCAGAGGCTAACTTTTATTTTATGCTAATCACTGAATGTTAAGAAGATAGGCACATTATGTCAAATAAAGTTGAGCAAGGTAACACTTTACAATACGGTTGCACTAATAAGCATTAATTCATGCTTAACTAATGCACAGATAATACTGAATTAATGTGTAACTAATGATTATCTAAGCTATTCATTAATGATTACCACATTAGGAACTAATTAAGAGTCTGTAAGGTTAATGTATTAGTTCATACATGAATTGTTATTAATTAAATATGTAATTGAGGATTAATTCCATAATAACTCATTTTTTTAACTAATAGTGTTAATTAATAAGTAATTACCAGAATGGGCCAAAGCCTTGTATTTCAACTTCCAGATAATATGACAGGTACACTAATATGCATTAATACATGATTAATTACTTCATTGTTAGTGCAAATTCATGTGCAAATTACTACAATTACTAAATGACTAGTTAATAATGATGTGCCTCAACAAGTAAAGTCATAACATAATGATACCTTTGCAAATCATCAGCTAATGATTAATTAAAGCAGACAACTGGAAGTTGAAGTGCATAGCTTTGACTAATTGTGGTAATTAAAACATTAATTTACACTATTAGTTAATAAAATATGTTATTAAGGAATTAATACACAATGACACATTGAATTAATAGCAATTCATGTATTACTTAATCTATTAATCATATAGACTCTTTATTAGTTGCTCTTTATAATTAATGGTTTAGTTCTTCATTAATTATACATTAACTCATGATTATCTGTGCATTAGTTAAGCATGAATTAATGCATATTAGTGCACCCGTATTGTAAAGTGTTACCGATGGCAACAGTTAAAGGGGTCATGAACTGGCTTTTTAAATGTTATTATATTGTTGTCTGAGGTCAACTTATGACGTTCGCTTGTTTTTTTGCATTCAAAAACATCAAAATGAGTATAGTAATAGCCTATTTTCTACCCTAGTTTTGAGCCTAGCTCAAAAACGCTCGGTTTTTATGGGCGCCTCGCATTGAAGACTTGGAAGTAAACGCCCACTGCTGTGAGTGGATAACAGTTTTGCATATTATAATGAGTTTCAACTCACCCGTCGATGCACGTGGGGAAATTGTTTTGAAAACGTCCAATGTTGTCAAATGGCAACCGGAATGATTCGCCCATATATGTTCGAACCCAGAGTCCGTGTGTTGCACAATTCCTGTCAGATCCAATATAGACAGCACAGCACCGTTCTTTACTCTTAATCAGTCTGCAAATCCAGTCTTGTTTATAAAAACAATCCTCAGTGAAATGAAGCGAACAGACAGACGGACAATGTTTTACCCTCATCAGCTGGAACGTCATTAAAAATAAAGTTTAACCATGCAGTCCTATTGGAATCCAGAGGAAGCTTGCAGTGACTTCCACAACCAGGCACTGCACAATATTCTGTATTGCTCGGTAGCTCGACATCTGACATTTGACATCTATGATGCCCCCTTAGATGTCAAAAGCTCAAGGAAAATTTGATTTTGCTGTTCATCACAAAGCATGCAATCACACCCTCCCTTTAGAGCGTCTCAAAGCCACGCCTCCTTCAAAACACATGAACGTGTACAGCAAGGAGCAAACAAAAGCATCAAGAGACGGCGGACCAAATGCAATGGCTGGACGAACATGTTATGGTCCTACGCCTTCCATGGACTCTCTCTATATATACATACATATAAATACATCAAAAAAAAAACGCTGGATAGAAATGCTAAGATGAGCATAAATTCTAAAAATGCGCAAAAACGTATATGTGCTCGTTTTGAGTCGGTTACATTTTTCTCCAATAAGAAAACATGCACATAACTAACGATGAAACCACATTTACTGAATACATTCTCAATGTGCATTAAAAAAAATCTGTTGATTTGGAAAAAATTCTTGATTTTTAAAAAATTCTTAAAATTTTTAAAATTTGCTACTTTGGATGGAAGCATATAGCTATTAGCTAGTGACAGGTTATCCCACACTAGCACTAAACATGCTACATTTTTGCTAAATCGTACATATTTTACGAATTGGCCAATTCGTATGAATTCGTACGAATGACCTACCCCTGACCCCGCCCCTAAACCTACCCATCACGTGGGTTTAGACAAATTGTACGAATTTGTACGAGTGAGGTCGTATGAATTAGCCACTTTTTATTCACTCGGTACGAATTGGTCGTGAGATAGCGTTGGCCTAGCACTGAGTCAGATTCATTAAAGTGGTGGTGATGGCGCAGTGGATGAGACACATGCCTCTGGTGTGAGAGACCCAGGTTTGAATCCACTGTGAGACACCAATGTGTCCCTGAGCAAGACGCTTAACCCCTCAGTTGCTCCAGAGGCGTGCGACCTCTGACATATATAGCAATTGTAAGTCGCTTTGGATAAAAGCGTCAGTTAGATGAATATTTCTAAAGTACTTAGCTCATATTGGAAAGAATCATTTCAAATGATTCATGCTAAACTGCTCTCTGCCAGTCTTATGTAGCACTGAAATGTCTGATTCATTCATAATAAATTGGCTCTGATATACACACACATATATAAAATCTTGTAGCATGGTTAAATTTTCAAAACTTTTGAACTTAAGCATGTTGAAATACTTTAAAATATGCTTGTAGCTTGGAAACCAACAGTATCTCTAATAATACTGGTCAAGGTGAACACAAATACAATCGTTCAGTGTTTTGTGACATTAGATACCATTCGTTGGTTTCGTTGCGTGCGAATGTTGTCAATCTGTCTCTTAATCGTGAAGATGTCTGACGTAACCTTATTAAATTTAGTTGCGTTCCACTCTGCTGTTCTCTCATAACTCATCACTTCAGTATCTTCAGGCTCAAGCAGGGCTTTTTGACTCCAGCTTTTCAGTGCGTGGTTGTGTGGAGATAAGGGGTCTTTATTGCTAGACCCTGCTAATCTGACTTGGCAGGGGGGATTGAGGGCAGGCTGTCCGGATTGTGACGCCTCCATCAAGCATGACTTTTCCGTGGATGGCCCCAGCTGGTCTGGATACGTCTTTAATGAGTGATGAAAGAGGCAGACGTAGAGCCGGGCAGGTTGTGGGGGTCTCCCTCTTCTAATCCACTGTGTCTGTCTCTCAGCCCTTGTTTAGGTGCATGCCCTCCAGCAAATCCAGAGATATGATTCATTTTTACACGAGAATATCATTGTCATTGGGTTTCCATCTTGCATTGGGTGTAAAGGTGAACACTCCCAACAAATCTCATTTCATCTTTATCTTGATTTTTTTTTAAACTTGAAAAATGGCCTTACCTGAGAAGATATTAGGAGATTTGTACTTAAATGTCATCCACTGATTTTTTCTTCACTTTTTAAATGTAACAGAAAAAAAGACATATATAAAAATAAAATACAATTAATAAAATATCCTTAAATGTATTTTATTGTAGCCTAACTGCCAAGTCAACATTTCTGATTTTCACATAGCTCAACTTGATGCACTAAAATAACACAATAAAAATAAAAACTAGTGAAATAAACATAGTATTTGAATAATACTAAAAATAACATTGCTATGAAGAGAATTTTACTGACAGTGTAAAATATAAAATTCTGACATAATTTTGGGTTATAGAGAAGTTGAATAAAAATCTTCAAAATTCCATGGAAGAAAAAAATTATCACACCAAGGTTTTGGCACAACATGAGGACGTGTAAATAATAACGCAATTGTAATTAATTTCTAGATAACTATTTTTTTTTGAGAGAATATATCTAAAATCTTGCTTTAAGAATGTTTATATATATACATAAATATGGCTGCCAAACGATTAATCATGATTAATCGCATCCAAAATAAAAGTTAGTGTTTACATATATATGGGTGCACTGTGTATAATTTTGTATATATATATATATATATATATATATATATATATATAAATACACACACATGCATATTTAAGAAAAAAATATAATATATAAAATATTTATATATAATATAAATTATATATAAATCTTTATTCAGTATATACATGAAAATATTTCTTAAATATATATACAAGCATGTGTGTGTATTTATTTATATAAAATAATTATACACAGTGCACCCACATATATTATGTAAAAATAAACTTTTATTTTGGATGCAATTAATCATTTGACAGCCCTAAAACATATATACACATTCTTAAAGCAGGATAACTTTAAAACATACATACATACGTAATCATTAATCTATATATATATATATATATATATATATATGTGTGTGTATACATATATGTGTATATACATACACACACACATACACATATATTCCATTATAATTAAAATAAATAAATGGTGTTTCAGTATTCTGATTTTATTTTGTGTAAAAAAAGCATCATAATACAAACACAAAAATCTTTTTATTATTATTTACAGTCATGGCCAAATCAAGTATATTAGTCTATTACATTTATTTCTAATGTTTGCAGTCCAAATGTACACTTGCAACTCAATCCAAGTACTATATTTAAGATTGACACTGTGAACAAACTTTAGATCTTCCTGTGGCGGCGAATGAGGTCCTGCACAAGCCAATTCTCCTCTGAACATCAAGGAAAATACCTTAAAATATAATCCTCAAAGAACTTGCTGTAAAGTGTAAAGCCAGTCAGGCTGTTGGACACATCAGTTTAGGCCTGTGGGACATTTGGGTTAATCTAACGCAGATCTAACTGTACTGAACATCAAAGGCACTGAATCGTAAATGAAAAAACCCAGCGACTTTGAGGAAGAAGAGATGGACTGCAAATGTCTGAGGAAAATCACCTGATTACAAATGCATTGCTTTGAAGCTGGACTGATCGTGGCACATGTATGTTAATGTTATGGCCCCGAATAGATTACGCGCCGCCTCCCCCTGGTGGATAGATCGTGCTATTACACCACAGCTCTTGTTCAAATGTTAAAGCATCAAACCTCATCCAGTCCTTTATTTTGCTTTCTAATCTTTCCTACGACGTCCTGCAGTTGGCCCACAGTCTCCACCATGTGTCGGACGCTGTCTTGGACACTTCCCATTCCCTCTCGCCTCCACGAAAGACGCAGTTCCTCGATCCATCTGAGCACTTCATCAATCTGTTTCTGCGTTTCCTTCTGCTCCTCAAGCTCAGCGAGAGGCGCTTGCTTAGCGCACACCTCGGCTTCATAAGCCTGTAGCAGTTTTGCGACGGAGTCCTGCAGCTTGGTGAGCTCTTCTTTGCCTGCTGGGTGCTTCTGGTGCAGCTGGTCATCGGGCAGAAGGACGTTTTGAGGAGACGGACAGGACGCGGTCCACCAGCATCCCCTTCATGCGCTGAAACATGACTTCGAAGCGCTCCTGTAAAAACTGACGCAGTTTTTGGGTGCACTCTCGAGCTGTCAGTCGGAGCTCTGCTGGCGGGTCACGGCCCGGACACAATCTTTTCACAAACACGGACTCGAGCTGCGACCAATATGTGATTGAGAGAGTCACGAAAGGCATCACAAACTCGTAGTGTGCAGGTCTCCGGGGTGAACCCGAAGAACTGCGCTTCATAAAGCTGGAGGGATTCAGATCCCACTGAAACTACAGTGATAAGAGAGACAAGTTACTGAAGCCCACAAATATATACATTTTATAGATACAGTGCCGGAAAAAAAAAGTTTGGAAGCATTACTATTTTTAACGTTTTTGAAAGAAGTCTCTGATTCTCATCAAGCCTGTATTTAAAATACAGGAAAAACAAGTAATATGGTGAAATATTATTAACATTTAAAATAATGGTTCTCTATTTTAATATACTTTATCATTTATTTCTGTGATGCAAAGCTGCATTTTCATCAGCATCATTACTCCAGTCTTAGAGTCACACGATCCTTCAGTCTAATATGCTGATATGCAAACAGATGTGCTGGCTTAATATTTTTAATAACCTATGATACTCTTTTCAGGATTTTTTGATGATTAATACGTTTTAAAAAAGGAGAAGAATAAATTTAAAATAGGAACCTTTTGTAACAATATAAACTACCATTCAAAAGTTTGGTGTCGGTATTTTTTTCTTTCTTTCTTTCTTTTTTTAAGAGTTAATACATTTATTATCTTTGCATCAACAAAATTAATGATATGTTTAAAGTATATTAACCAAAGGAACCAAACCAAATGAAAATTTCACAATACTACTGTTTATTTTCCTGTATTTTTTATTCAATAAAGCAGCCTTGGTGAACATAAGGCACTTACGCACTTCAAAACATAATTAGTAATGTATCCAAACTTTTGAACGGTACTGTACGTACACACACACACACACACACACACACACATATATATATATATATATATATACATACATACATACATATCGTAGGTATGTGGACAAAAAATTAAAACTCAACAAATAGACAAATGGATAGCATATGTGGAAAGACCTGGGTACCCCCTTTACAAAATAAAAAGAAAAAAGTAAATATGTCAAGTATGAAGAAAGTTACAACATTTTATAGTTCAGTAATCAGCACCTATTATTGTCTCATTTCTAAGGTGAAAACAATAGAATTTAGTGTGACCGAAAACAAGTTGTTTTTTCACAAAAATGCTCATAACTTTCTCAATATTCAAGATATCTTAATGAAATTTTCTGTGGAGATGGGTTTCATATAGTTATTTTGATCTAACGTGGGTTTCATATAGTTATTTGGATTTTTACTTGATTTTAACACACATAAAGACTGATTTGGCCTATCTTTTATAGTATTTTTTCTGACGAGCAGTTGTTGAAAATACAAATAATTGAATGGAAAACAACGATCCAAGGAAAATTATATTTCCTTAATTTAAAAGATGGATTTTGGTTGATTCATGCTATTTCCAGTTGTGTATAAATATAGAGTTAACAATACTAACGCTGGTGGAGGAAACCACACAAAAGTTGAGTGTAGCCTACACGACGCGCTGCATTTTGACAGCTTTTCTACAGGTAACGTTCAGTGTCGGTAGTCATAAAAAAGTGGGGGAGTTTAAATGGCCACGAAATTTTGTACAGCACACCACAAACATATGTTCTTCATGTCCACCTTCCTCTGGAAAGTGTCCAAAGTGGGTAAAAATAATTTCGTGACAGTTGAATTCTTCCGTATTGTTTGAAATCGCCTTTCAGGAGGAAAATGCAGCCTGACTAGAAAAAAAATGAAAACAAATGTGCAGTCGAAACCCCTAATGATGTGATTGGCTAAAAATAATCAAGGATTCCCACAGCGAGTCAATGAAAACAGCGCATTTCAGGAGACCCGCTCAAAATGAGTCGGGAAAATCCGGCACAGAGATTTGGAACACAATGGCGGCCGCTATTTATTGAAATGTCCACATACGATATCGTATAAACGAAAGATTGCTTGTTAGCATTGTCGTAGTTTCAAAGGGCTAAATTATTGATGTTTCTCAAGATAGTAAAGAACTAGCCGTATGAAACCATGACAATAACATGTATCTACATGTAAAATTATTGACTTAATAACATATTGTAACATATTAGAGTTACAGATAAAATAACATAATAAGCTTTTCCGTGTTACCTCCGCTCTCTGCCATCTCTACAGCCCGCGCTCAGTTCAACCTTCTTCATGCGTCACTCAGTGAAATCCCGTTAAATGCAGTATCGCCCCCTGCTGATTGGGAGCACGGTGTGAACATAGGTGTGAACAGAATATTTTTCGAAACAGTGCATAGTTACAGTTTTTCTCAGTCGCTTTGGTGCATTTCTCACATCGCTATTTACATTTGCACAACAGTTAGTTCAACCTCCACAACATTTTGTCATTTGTGCACATCATAGTAGCAGTTTCTCATTCCTTCCAACAAATTGCAAATGCTTTTGGACATGCATCAATTGCTTTCATACAACTCTCTGCTGTTTTATAACATTATCATTTGCTTATGTCATATCAGTCCAAATTAACTATACTTGTGAATGCTGAATAGTCATTCCATATAAAACTAATAGTCCTCATTTCATTGCTTGAGTCATCACATACAAAAATGTTGAACTAGTTGTCAAAATCCGTCAAGCTATTTTTTTTTTATCTTTAAAAAAAAACATTTTGTATCCTAAATTGAACAATTTCTCACAGGCGAACCTCAGCTTTCACTGATGAGAAGAGATGTGCATGAATGATTTACAGTATGTATGTTGTATGTTCAGTTCCAATATGTACTGTGATATTGTTTAGAGTTGTGCACCGATCTACCCAAAGGGAGTTTATGTTTGTTGTAAATAAGGGTGTATTTTTTCTTTTGCACAATGCTCTGAACAAATTAGAATTGCAAAGACCATGCAGTAAAAATGTGAAACATACATATTCACTGTCTTGTACTCAATTACTGTACCTCACTAAATACAGTAATGTGAATCTTTACTGTAGTTTTCAAACGGTGCAAATAGTTTATAGGACTGTCTTGAGCATTTTCAGGTAGTGTCACCAAGATCTGACTTTTTTGCATTGTCAAACACTTACAGAGTAAACTGTCATAATGAAAACATGATAAAGCCATTTGACTATCTTGTTCATAAACACTGGTGTTAGGACTTTTCATCTTGATGACACTGACACTTTCATTGACATGAATACTTGCTTTTGAGGAATGAGTTATCCATTTTGAGCAAGTGACACACTTTTGCAGGTTATCAACTAAGTTTTGCAGTTTGTACTAATTGTTTTGAGAACTGCATTAACTGTTGTGCAAATGTAAATAGTGATGTGAGAAATGCACCAAAGCGACTGAGAAAAACTGTAATCGACCTTTTTACGAAACAAACCCATGAGCCATTGGTTCTTGAAGCATTTTTTCCCAAAGATTAAAAAAAAAGGTCTTCGATAAACAACCGAACCAGGTGAATCACAACATTACAAACTTTCATTTGAAGCATTTGAAAATCGGACAAAAAGACAAATTTATTTAATGAGGGAAACAACTGCAATCCCATCAATCATTGTGAATGATAATGATTTGAAAACGATGGATAAATAAACACCTATTGATTTAAAGATATTTTTTGTCGAAACAGTATAGGCTATATTTTAGGTTTAGACCTACTGCAAAATATGCATTAATATTTTGCAATTAAAATGCAATTAATGCAATTAATTTTTAGATACACTTTTGTTGCCTAATAATAATCTGCTTTTGTTATAACTAAGTAACAATAAGAAAGTATTCAACTAAATATCAAAAATGTTGCCAGGAGAGTTAAGGAAGACAGAAATGAGCTAGATGCAAGAGTAGAGCAATAAATGAGCTTTGCCTTTGCTAATATTTATAAATTATATCAGAAACAGTATTAATAATGCTAAATGTATATATATATATATATATATATATATATATATATATATATATATATATATATATATATATATATATATATATATATGAAGAGTTCAGATGCAAAAGCCTCTAAATGCCATTTGAAATTTTCTTCTAAAATGATAATTTTTATCAAGCTTGTATATTTAAGTTCAGTAATTTCACTTAAATGACAACTAATAGGTAATCTTCATTGCCATTTAAGTGAAATTACTGAACTTAAATATACAAGCTTGATAAAAATGGTCATTTTAGAAGAAAATTTCAAATGGCACTTAGAGGCTTTTGCATCTGAACTCTTCATATATATATATATACAGTATATATATATATATATAACACTTGTCTTGTTTATGAATAATATTTGTTTAGTTTCCATAACCTATGCATATAAAGCATGAATAAGGAGTCCAAAGGTGACACTGTCAACAAACACTACAATATTTGCATACGTTCTTCACCAACAAATCAAAAAATGCCATTCTTCAAATGACCACGATGATCGACACTTTAGAGAACCAATCCGAGCAGTGAATTCACAAAGCGCTGACCAATTGGAAACATCACAAACTAAAACCGCCTCCTCATTTGCTTACCCAGGTGATGACGTGTCAAGAAGGTGCCGGAAGCCGCGTTGTCCCTCCAAAAAATGGCATACCAGACAATTCGACAGGAATATTTACAGATTCCTGTGGTTACTAGAGCTTATACCACCGCCTGCGTACTCACTACAGCGGCCGTGGTAAGTAAATTAGACGAATAATATGGTCTTGAGCGCTATTGTCATCCGTGGCCTCGTCACTATGCAGTTGAAACACAGCTGGTCCTGTGGCTGACTGGCTGTGGTGTTATTAGGACACGTTTACGTAAAACCCGTCTGTATTTATGTTAAGTCTTGTTAAGTGTAATGGTTCTAGGTTTACATATCACTTAGTTTGG
This sequence comes from Hybognathus amarus, assembly GCA_030378365.1. Lineage (NCBI taxonomy): Eukaryota > Metazoa > Chordata > Actinopteri > Cypriniformes > Leuciscidae > Hybognathus > Hybognathus amarus. Next base: position 59,769 of record JAQIUQ010000726.1, on the reverse strand, counting down.
TTTCTAGTTGCCCTTTCATATCTTAATTCCTGTGTTTACATTAATCTAGCTGATTTACCTCAAACGAGCTGCTAAAAGTAACTTTACTTTTGATATCAGTTATTATTTGAGTGTAATATCAATGTAACATTACACTGTTTATTAACCTACAACATGTCATTCGTATCTGACTGTGGTTTACTTTGTGTTCACAGCAATTAGAACTCATCACACCTTTCCAGCTTTACTTCAACCCAGATTTAATATTGAGGAATTATCAGGCAAGTGTCATCATGTGTTTCTTTAAAGAGTTTTGTGCCTCGTTTTATTTGTATTCATGTGAAGCCTGTCACATACTATCCTAGTCAGAAAACAACAGAACAGTTAATTGAACCTTTAAGTTTTAGAATTAAATTGGTATATTTTATGGTCTGTGTAGGGCCCTATAATTTCTGCGATCACGGAATAAAAAAGCACACTCTTTTTACAACTAAAATAACAGTAAAGGGTAAAAAAATGAATTCCCAAAAATTAAAACGGAAAAAACGGAATTTGCAAAAATTAAGACGGAAAAAACGGAATTTGGGAAAAAATAAAATGGAATTTGGGAAAAAATAAAACGGATTTTATAGAGCCCTATCTGTGTACTCTTTGATACATCAGGCTTTTATGGCCCATATAGTATGACATACTGAGAATATCATACTTTTATTCAGAGGCTCACACTGAACAAAAATATGCAATTTCTCTAGTTGTAATGTAAATAATTAAGTAAGATCTGTTTAACAGACTCATTATAAGCTGCAAATAAATTTGATACATGTTCGCTCTATATCTCTGTCCTAGTTGCATGATATTTAAATGCTTAGATGTATGATCAAAGCTCTGTAGATTGTATTGTGGATATGAGGATGCCAAAACATAATGCAATACAATGATGATTGAGAGATTTGTGCAAAAAGCCTGTTGCATCAAATTTGATACATGTGATCTTTCTAAAAATTAGCCTGAACAGTCCAGTAAAAGTTCATTGATAGTTATTCTTATAAAATAAAAATCATTAGAGATTTCACAGCAACACCTACATCACGACCTGAAGGGGTGTTTTTAGGATCATACTAAAAGGCCTTTTACTTAGTGAAAAAGTATAAACTATCAATCAGATGACAAAGCATGTAGGCCTAGTTGATTGTGAGTTTTGATATGGATAATTTAGAGGCCTTGGAAATTCATTTTTCAAATATGATCCAGTATGTGTTGTGTTGGTATTTATAGGGTTAACCTCTTAACTGTCACCCACCCTTTTTTGAATAGACATGAAAATGCACATTTCAAACTTAAATGGTTGTAATTCAAGAATGCTTTGGAATATAGACGTAAGATTGGTCTTGTTTTAAAGAAGACATTTGGCAGATTTTTGTAGAAGTGAAATAAATTAAGAAAGTTAAACAGAAAAAAAGTTATAGAAGTTTGAGTTTATGGAAATGTACAATGTAAAAATATTAATTATTTATATTTTACATAAAATTTATATTTTCAAAAATCTGAACAAGCTGTGTTTCAAATTTTAGGTTGATATCTCAAAAAATTAGCTTTTAGTAAGATTTTGTTTGAGTGCAGTTCCAAACTTTTTCACTAGGGCACAATCAGACTCCATTACTGCCCATATAAGGGCGCCTCCATTATTTTTTTCTTGATATTTCAAACTTTTCAGTCCTTTTTTTCCAAAATAATTGAATGGATGCTATCTTTAGAACTTTTGGCATGAAAACAAACTGAGGTATCTACCATTTTTTCATGATTTTTCATGTTCTCTGCTATTTTAAAATAAAGGTCTGAACTCGCTTTATGAGTATGAAAATATTCTTGTTGCATATTGATAAATTATGGTTCCTCTGTAATATATTTTGAAAATCACCAAATATGGAAACTAGAGATTGTAAGCTTTCAAATGATATATAGTTTGTCAATATTACTAAAGGTATTTACTAAGATATAATTGATTTAAAAATATAGTGGCAAACGTCCCACCTGTGGGACGGTGACAGACTCAGTTAAGTGTAATATTGCTGCATGCGATAACATTTCTTCTTCTTATTATTATCATGGTTGAGAACAGTTGTGCTGCTTTACATTTTGGTGGAAATGGTCATACTTTTGTTGATAATGTTGATAATTATTATCAACGTATGCCTTGGAAATTCATGCATCAGATATGATGCAGTTAGATTAATAATTATAGGGTTAATATTGCAGCATGTGATTCTAATAATTTTTTTGTGTGTGTTCATAGGTATGGCGGATAATAACCAACTTTTTGTTTTTTGGTCCGGTTGGGTTCAACTTCTTATTCAACATGATATTTTTGTATCCTTATTAAAACATAATATATTGATATATTAGATATATTAGTGGCAGTGTGTGTAATGGATAGAGTCTGAGTTTCCTTAACTGGAGTCTCACAGGTACCGGTACTGTCGGATGCTGGAGGAGGGATCCTTCAGAGGGAGAACCGCTGATTTTGTCTTTATGTTCCTCTTCGGTGGCCTTCTCATGACTGTATCCTTCACGTTTTCTCAAAAGAGAAACAGATTTATCTGTATTGAACATTGATGTCGAAAATGTAGATGTAGGCAAGTTGATGTATTTAATTAGCACATTTTAATCACAATGATCATTCGAAATGCTCTACACAGGGACGCTTGATTTTACATGGTAAGCTCTTGTTTGATAAGAAAAAAGCTATTTATACAATTTGTAGAAAATGTAATTTGTGGTAAAGTAACTCACCGTCGCCATCAAGGCCTGTTTACACTAAGGATAAATATAAAGAATAGCAGAGTCCAAAAGTAATGTCACAGAGGAATGATATTGTTGGAATCACTTGCAGAACAATTCTTTTTTTAGCTGATGAACGCTAAAAACATTGAAAAAACTACTAAAAACTACTGCATGCACTTAGAATAAACTGAACAATATCAACCGCAGGTGTGTACGCTACTATAGTTATCATTTATCTTTATAGTTACTTGGTGTGAACAGGCCTTAAGAATAGCCTTAGCTGCTGCCGAAGACTATTTTGAAGATTATTGGAGCGCATTTTACAAGAATATACTATTTCAACAAGTCAAGTCACCTTTATTTATAATGTATTTTACAATACAGTTAGTTTGAATGCAATTTTACAGATACATAATGCAAAAAAGTTTGTTTCCAGAAGAATAAAGTCTCACAGTCCAACTTCAGTCTTTCTACTTAAAAAAAAAACATCAATGTGTAATACATTTTCAAATTGACCAGCATGAATATTGTTTCTGTAGCAAATCTTTTAAGTGTACATAGTTTAAAATCATTTTAGATCGTTTGATTAAAATAGACAGAAAAAGATTTGATTTCATTGGAAAAATAAAAGTGTAAATAAAAGGTTATGAATTGAATAAAATAAGTTTTAAAAAGGGTAATAGTTGAGCATTCATATTGCATAGAAGACAATGTTCCAATTTAGGCGTTTATTTATTAACATATAATATCTTAATATGCTTTGATTATATGTAAAAAGGTTACGTAATACAAAATGAGTTTTCTCTTACTCTAACCTAATATAGAAACTAATATAGAAACATCTATGAAATATGATTTGTTTGGCCTCATTTTGCCTTAATATAATCATGAGAAGAAACATCAGCTAAAACTTGTTAAATATACTTAAATATACATACAATATTCCCTTATTTCAAGACTTGCCTTGCCTTTGGGTCAGAGCCGTCACAATGGGGTAGGCAAGGTAGGCAGCTGCCTAGGGCCCCCAGCTGAAGGGGCCCCCGATGGCCGCACAATCGTTTATTAGGTTGGGTATCTGCCCTCGTCAAACAGCATCAACCACTGTAAACAAACCACCACAGCGAGACAGCGCTATCACTCTCCAGTCCTGCTTCGTGAGTGAGAGGGGCCCCCCGAACTAAAGGGATTCCCCCTATGCAACGACAAACACTATGAGAGCCCTAATCACTGTAATGTTGAAGTGACATCCAGCGTCGCGCACCCCCCATCAGGTCCCCCACGAGCTGTCAGCGGAAGAGAACTGTTGTTCCCACACTCAGCGCGCTCCGCTACGCGGGCATTTAAATTTAAATAGCCTATGCCATCATAATGAAGTGCTCATATCCTTCAGGATTTTCCAAAAGACAGGGAAAGAAAGAAAAAGAGGAAAAAAGCCAAAGACACAGCGATAAGTAAACCATTATATTATCTCCAAATACAACTGTCTGACGTTTTTTCACATCTCTGCGAACATAAACCTTGACATCAGTGACCAAACACAACGGTAACGTTAATGTGAGCATTGTTAGAGGGTGAAAAAGTTCATCTAATTAATAGTCATACACAACTTTGCTCTGTTTGCAGAATTTAAGCATAAAATACACACTAGACAACTTCTCAACCCTCTTTGTTGTAGTAGCTGGGTCATACGGAAATGTAAATTTTTCTGTCCCTAGCCTTTACAGAAATATTACACTTAAAAACACTTTAGAATTACAATTTCATTACATTTTAAAATAAAACGTTATTTAAACAATTACACATTCTTGAGCCATCAAGTGGCAATATTTCATTTTTCTTATTTCTTTTGTCTGTCACATGAAATACAATGCCATGTGACATGATAATAAATTTTCATCCATGTAATTCTGCTATACTCAAAAGTTAAGATTTAAAGGATTGCATCATTGGTTTTAACTGGTTTTCAAACATTTTCATTGTTATAGCAAATACAAGGTTGCGCAAATGTAGGCAACTAACCTCATTCAAACACACTTTTAACAAACCTGATTAAAATAAATAAAACAATCTCCTTATTTGTTGCATTATTATTATTTTTTGGTAACTCTGACTGACATGTGCTGAAAAAATTGAAATAATATTTCATAAAAACACTTAATATTGCCAAAGAAGTAAGGTAACACCAGTGACAAAAAAATGGTGCATGCGATCTTTAAATAAATGCACAAAAATATAAAAAATCATTATGCTGTAATTTATGCATATTCATAAATCAAATGGTAATCTAATAATGTGGCCCAGATTACATCACATGAGATTTTGCCATGCTAATGATAATAGAATAATAATAATAATAATATAAATAATTATACTGTTTTACCTTGTTTTTGCCTTGTTGACAAAAAATAAACAATCAAACTGTGTCATTCCCATCAACATGCCTTATTGAAGACAATGTGACCTTTATAGTAGCCACTTTGTGTAGTGTACAGAGTAATTCAGGACTCTTAAAATGCACCACAATACAAGAAATCCCATCTGAATTTGAAAAATTTTCCTGAGGGAGGACTGGGACCTCACTTCACTCTTTTGCCTAGGGCCCCCAAATATCTTGAAACGGCCCTGCTTTGGGTTACACTTTGCTCAAATACAAATGATTTTCTTAATAGTTGTGCAGATATTTGGCACGTTTGTGAATCTTGTGTTCTTAGGTCAGGCTTTTACCATCATGTTGGTGTATATCTGGAGCAGGAGGAACCCAAACGTGCGCATGAATTTCTTTGGCCTTTTGAACTTCCAGGCGCCCTTTCTCCCTTGGGTGCTCATGGGATTCTCTCTGCTGCTAGGAAACTCCATCATTGTGGACCTTTTAGGTAGAAAATTACTGATTTGTTAGATTTATTTACTTTTCTTGTGCTGTCACGCTTTGGCAACAAACATGTCAAATTTGATTCATTTTCAATTCAGATTTTGTTTTGTATACTTCACTGTAAGTTTATATTTTCTGTCATTTTAATATAAGGCATTGCAGTGGGACACGTGTACTACTTTCTAGAGGATGTGTTTCCCAACCAACCAGGTGGCGGCAGATGGCTGAGGACTCCCTCTTTCCTGTGAGTAATGATGTCTTCACAATGTCAAGGGGCTTTCGATATATAACTAAGAACCTTGTTACTATATGAAAATTTGTGGAACCCAGATGCTCAAATAAATAAAGATGATGATATATCCTGTCAAAAGTTTTGAAACATTAACATTTTTTAAATGTTTTTGAAAGAAGTCTCTTATACTCACCAAGGCTGCTTTTATTTAATCAGTATTTCACTATATTACTGTTTTTACTGTATTTTTATTACAAATTAAAAGAACTGTTTTCTATTTGAATATATTTAAAAATGTCATTTTAATCCTGTGATTCAAAGCTGAATTTTCAGCATCATTATTCCAGTCTTCAGTGTCACATGATCCTTTAGAAATCATTCTGGGTAACATAAGTTGCTTAACATTATTGTGGAAAATGGTTATGGCTTTTTTTTCAGGATTCTTTGATGAATTGTCAATGAACAGCACTTATTTGCATTTATCAAAGGAGAAATCCGGCGCAAAATGAACCTTTGGTCTAATTACACATTGGTACATAGTCGACCGTTCTCTGAGATTTGTTTTCACGATAATCGAATGTAAAGAGTTTTCTCTAAAAACTGCTTAGTGTATACGCTAGTATATGGGGGCATATAATAAGTAAACAGAAATCGTTAGTTAATACCCACTAATAAGATCTCAAAATAGCCCCACACTAACACAGTAACATAATGAGGGTCCATACATGCAAACCAAAGCATTGAGTACTTTGTAAGTGTTCAGACTGTTTAATAAGAAGATACTTTATAGACAGTCCATTTCATGTATACAGACATTTATTAAATAGAAAGCTTTTGTAACATTATAAAATGTCTTCAGCTTCACTGTGACTTTTGATAAATGTAATGCACCCTTGATTGATAAATGTATTAATTTATCTCTCTCTTTTTAATATATTTAATATAATAAATTATTTTTATATTGTTTGAATGGTGTCATTGTTCCCACAAAAATGTTGATAATATCATTATAATAATAATAAGAAATGTTTCTTGAGCCGAAAAATCATCATTTTGGAGTGATTTCTGAAAGATCATGTGACACTAAGTAATGATGCTGAAAATTCATCTTTTGGCATCAGAGCAATAAATTAAAGCAATAATTTAAAAAAAGTACAATAAAAACTCATTTTTAAATTAAACTTTAAAATAACAGTTTTCTATTTTATTACATTTTAAAGTTTAATTTAAAAATGAGTTTTTTTTGTTTGTTTTTTTACAAATATATGCCTCTGTGGTGAGGATAAGAGACTCTCTTCAAAAATATAATATTGTGCCGATCTCAAACTGTTGATTGGGTGTGCCATTTTTATATTTTTTTTCAATCCCAAAAACAATCAAATAAAAACCTCTAGTTAATATTTTACTTTACTTTGAAGTTAAACCAAGCGGCAACATTCTAATCTGAAAAATGAAGCCTATCCGGAAGTGCGAAAAACTGCAATACATCTCAAATCCGCTGGAGAGGCCGGTCCCAAAAGGGAGCAAATGTCCATATATCCCATATTAAAATCTCCGTTTTCACAGCAAAAATTCATATGTTTGCAGTTTGGTCCTGTGGACTTTTATTGTAATCTTCAATATGTTCCGTGTGCCTGACAACTGTGAGGGGTGATTTTATTTTTTTTCTAACAAGCAAAACCCTCTTTTTTCAACCTTTCCAGTAAGATGCTCTTTTGATACACCCGAGGAAGATGCCAACTACAACCCTCTCCCTGAGGAGCGTCCAGGAGGCTTTGCCTGGGGTGAGGGTCAGCGACTAGGAGGATAGTCTTCAGCACCCGTGTGCCTGCCGATCAATGGACATCTCTGAGAGCAAGAGAAAGAAAATCTATTTTCTACTTGTTTCTCTTGTGTACAAAAGAACATGAGCTCTACTCATCGAGCAAAAGGGACACTTGCAGTTTGTGTGCACAGAAATCATCTGCCTCGAAATGTCTGCAAGGCCCATAATGCTCCTCTGACTGTGGGCATGGGTTTAAAAAGAACTGACTTTTGCCATGTTGCTGCCCTGCACAACAGTGATCACAAATCGAGCAGCTGTGAAAGAGAAATATCTATTGATCGTCACCATTTTACTTGTTTTCTTTTCTTTTTTTAAGAATAAATGTATGTAAAAAAGTTTTGAGTACTGCTTGATTGTTGTTGTTTGACAAAGGCATTTAGTTCAAGTTCACAGATTTACAGGGATAAAAGAAAAATACACACTATAATATCAGACATGAAACTTGTTAGTGCAAATATCATTTATAGGCATTACGATAAAGTTCCATCAACATCTTTGCACAACCACTTCCAAGCAATGTTGTACTTCAATAGAAAATGACGTATTTGGAAGACATTGCATTTCTAATGGGAAGTGAAAGATCGCTTTACATAAATGAAAGTAAATGCAGGTTACATGCTATTAGTACTTCTGTTTAAATATTATAGAGTATATGCTTCTAGACCTTCTCATGTGTCTCAGCTGTAGGTAGAGCCACTTTTACTTTACGTCATCGTAATCTTCATCACTGTCGCAGTTAGCTGGGCTGTCAACGTCATCATAGTCCTCGCTGTCTTGGCTATTTTTCTCGTCTGGCGTGTAGTCTGGCGTGAAGATGGATTTTTGGGGGTACAGGAGGGGTTGTTTCCTCAACCTCAATATAGTCCGGCACAGGCTCCAGCATTCTCATAACTATCCACTGGAAATTTGAACATATCAAACTTGTTACATTTCTTTTGCAGAGGGTTTTTGCTCACTGTAATATGCTAAAAGAAAGAAGTATGAAAGTATAAAAGTTTTTCCCCTAAAGTTAAATATTGAAGAGTTTGTCATTTTTATTTATCTTTGTCATGAAAAGAAAATACATATCTAATTTATCAATATATAAAGACCTATAAATCAATCCAAAAGTGCTAAATAAAGTCTGCACTTTAAAATGTTTTATTGTAAACAGGAGGTCAAATTAACAAACGTTTCGGCTCTTTGCCGTTAATTAGCCGAAAAGTTTAAGTTTATCTCCCGTTTTCAATAGATTTTTTTTTGAGTGCAGACTTTTTTGCATTTTTGAATTGATATATTGGTCTCGGCACTTAATTAGCTAAGAGAGCAGTGGTGAGTGTGTTTATTCTTTTTGGTATGGCCATGAACTGGCCACAATAAACAATTGTTAGTTAAAGGCGGGTGGTATTGAAGGAAAGCCATTTTCATTCTAGAAAGCATTTGATTGGACAAACAATTGAATACATAACAAGTGAAACATAAGTCATCAATATTTTTTATCAGTTTTCCAGGAAAAGAAAAACTGTATTTAAAATGTGTATATGCTAGAATATCTTTTTCTTCCAACATTTAGGAGCATTTAGGGAACATTTTACCCTTGCATGTAATACATGTGTACTGAAAAAAACTGGAGTTTTGATTTCCTGGGATGGGAGACAGCTTAGACACCAGCGTGGAGGTGAAAATCTGCTTTTTTTGTTTGTTCTGGAGATTTTTATAAGTTAAAGGAGTAGTTCACTTTTGAAAAAAAAGCTTTTGCTGATAATTTACTCACCCCCACGTCATCCAAGATGTCCATGTCTTTCTTTCTTCAGTTGAAAAGAAATTAAGGATTTTGATGAAAACATTACAGGATTTTTCTCCATATAATGGACTTCAATGGAATTGGGAACCAAACAGTTCAAGGTCCAAAAGACAGTTTCAGTGAAAACTGTTCAAAGGGCTTTAAACGACACCAGACGATGAATAAGGGTCTCATCAAGCAAAATGATCGCTCATTTAATAAATAATAATAACAAAGTTTAAGTTTTATAAGCTCAAATGGTCGCCTTGCTCTGTTCTGTGACGCACGTTCGTAACTCTCCTGTTCGAACTCGTTCATCAAAATGAACAAATCTTTTGGTTCAGAAACGAATGAATTGACTCAGAAAAGATTTGTTCATTTTGATCATTATTCATCGTCTGGTGTCGTTTAAAGCCCTTTGAACAGTTTGCACTGAAACTGTCTTTGGACCTTGAACCATTTGGTTCCCAATGAAGTGCATTATATGGAGAAAAATGCTGGAATGTTTTCATCAAAAACCTTAATTTCTTTTCAACTGAACAAAGAAATATGTAGACATCTTGGATGACATGGGGGTGAGTAAATTATCAGCAAAAGTTTTTTGAAAAGTGAACTACTCCAATTCACTCTGACAGATGGCAACAGACACGTTGTCAGATTTTGTCAGATCAGTGTGTTGGAGCTTGTTTTTGCTGATTGAACATGCTGAATTTGCACTTGCCGGGTCGTGGAATGTCTAAGAAGTGACATGGTGATTGTCTGCGTTTGTCGCTGTCTGCTGGTGCTGACAACCTGGAAGGAGAACTTCATTAGGCCCTCTTGGACATGAGAATGGAACACTTCCGCCTGCTCCTCCAGGCCAAGGAGGGGGATCTGCAGAACTTGGGGCGGCAGTGGCTCAGTGGTTCATGTAGGTTGTCTACAAACTGGAAGGTTGGTGGTTCAATCCCCGGTTCCACCTGACCAAGTGTCGAAGTGTCCGTGAGCAAGACACCTAACCCCAGCTGCTCCCGACGAGCTGGATGGCGCCTTGTATGGCTGACACCACCGTCGGTGTATGAATGAGTGAGTGAATGGGTGAATGTGAGGCAATATGTAAAGTGCTTTGGTGGCCATTAGGTCTATGAAAGCGCTATATAAATGCAGTCCATTTACCATTTACCATAACTTGATGAGCCAGGAGGGCTGGGCTCCAGAAAAAGTGTCCATTGCTCCCCATGTGGCATGTGGATGGCTGTCCAGGGAAGCCCAGGTTGTCAATCCAAGAACCTCCTGGTAAATGCTGACGTCAAGTGGCCCATCTTACAGAAAGTTGGCCACACCCCAGAGCAACATCTTCAGTCCGTTGAACTTGGGGAGAGCAGCCGGCCATTCATTATCGACCAGCACCACAACGCTTGCCTCCGGTCGTTACAAGCACAGTGTCTGTTGGTCCTGGAACAGTTCATCACTAAGATTCTGAAAGGGATGAATGTGACGAGCAGGGCGAGGCCGAGGGCCGTGAGAGAATGGCGTGAGGCCGGTGGCGTGATTGATAATGAGCGACACCTGCACAACGCACCGGTCTTGTATCTCTCACGGAAGAAGCATAAAAGGAGGAGCGACGACAGTGAAGGATGAGAGAGGACAGGCCTGGACTTTGTTTTGCTTCGTCCGTCCGTTGCTTACGTCCGTCAGTCCGTCAGACTCCTGCTTTTACTTTCGTTTTGTATTTGTTTATTTATTTATTCCTGCCTCCTTCTTCCCATTGTAACTAGCATTATCTTGAGTTCAGACATTACAAAAGCTGTGTGGTATTGCAGGGCTATAGAGTAAGGTAAATCAACGCATCTATAGAAAACAAACTGACCAGATTCCATGGACATGAACTGATCTCTGGGAGGTAAGGGTGGTTTCTCATTCAGGTTTATGTGATGAACTTTGTTGTCCCTGTAATGGAAAAAGTCATTTATTTTAGTCTTAATACATTTTTGAGTATAATAAAGATCTGGACTTAAATGATCTTGACAGACTTACTGTTTTTCCAAATTTGTGTCATCGTAATTATTTGGCTTTGCTTGTATACTGTACAAATTAGCTAGAAAAAGAGCAAACAAAAATTAAGGATGAACATGGAAAATGTTAAATAAAATGAATCAAACAGTGGTACATAACGGTCAAACTGTTATAATAAGGAAGTGGTCGCACAGACAATTTTTCAGTAAGGTGAAGTCTATGTGTGAAATGGTTGTTTCGCTGTATATCTATTTCAAAATCCCTTTTTAAATTAGAATAATTTCTGTTAGTTCTAAAAAAACTACATTATTATATTAAGTAAATGTGGCGAGCAGGTCAGAGGGCTGAGGGAAGACAGTGGAGAATGGAGATAGGCCAGGCCTGGATTTATCTTGTGTTTTGTTTGTTTTATTAGACGTGACAGCAGTTGTCCGCGAGGGGCTGCTGTCTTTTACATTCGTTTTGTTGGCCTATTTGTTTATTTGAGTAGCCTATTAAAGTGACTTTACTTAGAAAAAATGAGGAAACCGATTCCAAGTGCCCAACCAAAGGGAACACTAATCATCATAATGATGACTACAGATATTTTAGGAAATTCAACATCAATTCATGAAGTCAATTTATGTGATGGTCTCTCAAAGTTTTCATTTGTATTGACAATTCAACATTCAAGATGACTTTGGGAAATGAGTGAATGCAAACAGAGAAAAATAACTGCAGAAGTGGAGGAAATGAGTCATGAGTGTACTGTCCATTAAGAATTCCCCTCCTCAAAAACTGCACTCAAACCAATCAATTAATCTTAACTTGGGTTTTCTGAGTAAACAAAGTATAGTAGTTTAATAGTACAGTATTACTAGAATTTTACAATTAAGTTAAGACAATGAGTAAATGTAACTAAAAAGTTTTAGTTGAGGAAATTAATGCTTTTATTCGGCATGAATACATTATACTGAACAAAAAGTCACAGACTGAAGAAAAAAACAATACGTACAATTTACTTAATTTTGTTTTGCACGTTTTTGCACGCAGATAAAATTTCACATAATAAGTAAAATGATTTAGGTAACTTTAACTTGGCCAATAAAAGTTTGAGTAATTTTTACTTTACTTAGTAAATTTCGAAGAAAATCGAAGTAATAATACATTATGTAATGTGTAGACAACATACACAGATCACAGAGATCTCAATACTTGGTAAGCCTACACAAACATACACAATACCGGTAACATTCAATGAATCTTTTTTGAGTATGAATGACATTTTTGTCAGTAGAAAAGTCCAGATGTCACAAAACAGCAAGTTACTAATTTCAAAGCAATTATAAAACACTGTAATTACAGCAACAATGAAAAATGCAACCTTATTAATTATGCATGCCCCAGAGCATGATGGGGAACACCAGTAGTAGAAAATTGAGTAGGTTTTACTTAATTTTATAAAGTTGATATTTAGTTTAAATTCAGTATTTACTTTGTTTTTTAAATTCTTGCCTGAACAAACTTATTCAGGTAGAAAATACTTTTTGTGTAGTATTTATTTCATCACAGAATAATTTTATCAATGCAGTAAAAAAGATTACAAAAGATTTATATTTCACATAAATATTCAACAATCTATTCATGATGATTTGCACAAAATATTTAGCAGCACAATCATTTTCAGCAAGGATTATAAGAAATATTTCTTGAGTACCAAATCAGCATATTGGATATTTTTCTGAAGGATCATGTGACACTGAAGACAAGAGTAATTGCTGCTAAAAATCAGCTTTACAATCACAGAATAATTTACATTTTAAAGTGCAGTCAAACAGAATTGTTGTAATATTTCACAATAATTTGGTTTTACTGTTTTATATTATCCTTATCATAGTCCTTCGTTAACTCTCAGGAAAAAAGGTACACTGGGGGCGGGATCCTTTTAAAAAGGTACCTTTGTACCTAAAGAGTGCATATTAGTACCTCAAAGGTATTGGTCCCACATGTGCATTAGTACCTAAATGTTAGATATTAGAAACTTTTTAAAGGGATACCGTCCAAGTTACAGCTTTTGTACCTTTTTTCTAAAAGTGTTCTGCACAGTTCTCACAATAAATTTGTGGCTAACCATGCTCTCATTAAATTCTCTACATATTTACATTGTAGTGTGGCTGAACAGAACCTCTGTAGAGTTGTCTGGTTTTATTTACCTCTCGTTTTGATGCAAATATTGATGAAAATGAAAATTAGTACAATCACCAAAGACACCAGAATAATGGCCATCAGTAATGCGGCCCAGAAGTATTGACGTAAGAACTCCATCTGTGAAATGAAACAAAGAAAAATGTTCAGATTCAGTGATATCACTAGATAAAGGGCATTTAGTTTCATATTAAAATGAATAACATACTTTAAAATCCAGTTACTTCTCCTTTTCAGCAGTGTTCAGGCACATGCTTGAAGTTTCTTGTTTTCCAGTCAGCTGTGTTTGGTAGAGAGTGTTAATAGTTTCAATGCTTTCCAAACTTAGAAAACTAATCCAAATGTGGGAATAAATACAGTAATATTTCAGATTTATCTCAATCTATGACATGAATACAACATTCTCCTCTAGCTCTATCATGCTCACAGCACCCATCCTGCAAAGGCACAAGTTTTACACATGATTAACCAACTTCCTGCATCATTCTTTTCTTAGCACTGGCTTAGTGAGTTTCACTCCATTGACCTCATCTTAATTTATTGTATTAGTTATGCACAGTCTCTTCTAACAGATATACAGTTATTTATACATTTAATTATTCATTTGGTGAAGTACAGATTCATACACAAGGGATCATTAAGGTTTACATCAAACTAAGCCAAAATGTTATATCAATAATTATATTGTGAGGAAATAGAATGCAAAACATATTGACTTAATAGATCTCACAATAAACTCATGGTCTTAACCATATTAATGAACTATTAAGATAAACACAAACTTAACAAATTTTCACATAATATATTAATGTATTCTAAATCACACTGATAATGCTATTAACGTGTATTTTACACTTCAGTTGGTAATAAAACTTCAGTAATGTACATGGGTTACACTTTATTTTGATGGTCCACTTCTATAACCATAAGTAACTTTCTCTAACTCTCATTAGATTAAAAGTAGACGGTTAGGTTAGGCGTTAGGGTTTGGGTTAGTAAATTTACATATTTGCAAAGATACTTATAGTCAGTAAAATGTCTGTTGGACCATCACAATAAAGTATTAGCAGATATTAAATAGACAGTCAACACTATAATAACTGCTAGTTGATATAAGTTACTTATAATTAGTAATGTCTAATGTAGACTACCAAAATAAAGTGTTACATGCACAGCTATTCTGTCTATTCACATATTTTTGTGATAATCAAAATAATAAGATAAGACATTACCTTTGTCTGTCGTATAGATCACATTAGTCTTGCACATATTCTGTAAAGTGATGATTACATATGTGTCACAGATCTTCTCTGCCCAGTTCCCACCCACCAACCCTCTTCCACATAAGCTGTAGGTCGGCTTTGTGACTCAGAAGTGTGTTAGTCAGTACATCGACTATGGTTAGGGGAGTTGATGTCTTGAGAGAGACTGAGCTATGGTGTAAAACAGGAATTATACTTCTGCTATTCTTTAGAGAACTGAATCCAGGCATTTAATTCGCTGTAATCTTAATGATGGGTGTCGATTAGGAAATTGTGTAGGAGGTGTGGCCTCTGTACCCAGGGCTTTATTTATTTGTATATTTATAGCGGTATAGACCGAGGTTCACTTTTCAAACTTGTAATCGTATTGCGTCCGCTAAGATATTGAATTCAAATTTATTTGAAAAGAATGTAGATCAAACAATGAGAAACCTGTTCTCTTAAATACAGAGATGTATAGTAACGAAGTAGAAATACTTAAGTACTGTACTTAAGTACTAAAATGCTGTATCTGTACTCTAGAGTATTGTTTTTTTCTCATACTTCTACTTTTACTTCAGTAGATATTTTCGATGAATTTAATACTTTCTACTTCGATATTTTTTTAATGTTCTGCTAGTTACTCGTTACAATTATAACATTTTTACGAATCATTCGTGGCAATCACATGCCAGTTTTATAGGGTAATGGTATTGATTGACACACACATTGACAACTAATGCAGGGGTTGTCCTGCAATGACATTTTTTGGCGCCCGCCAAAGCAAATTTGTATCCCGCCAAAGCGCCTTATTTGATTGCTACACTGTAAAAAATAAATAGTAAAAAATAAATAAAAAAAGTAAATACTAGTGAAAAAAAAACTATGTAATTTACTTGAAAAAGTTAGTTCAGGCAAGAATTTAAAAAACTAAGTAAATTCCATATCAGTACTTAATTCAAGCGAGTAGAAATGAAAGTGTAAATATCAACTCAATAAAATTAAGTAAAAATTAGTCAACTTTTCTGATACTGGGGTTGAGTAATACTTGAATAATTAATGAGGCTCATTTTTCACTGGTTTCCAGCTGTATTTACACTTATTTATCATTGATTTTTGTTGTCAGTATTAGTAACTTGCTATTTTGTGACATTTCGAGTAAATTTTATGCTCAAAATGACATATTCAAACACAAAACGACCCATCAAATGTTACCGCCATTGTGTATTGTCTACCAAGTATTGAGGTGTTTGCATTCACATGATGTTTAACATCTGACATGATTACTTAGATGATCTAAGTAAAGCACATACTCTAAAAGACTAATAAAATTTAAGATTATTGTTTTTGTGAAATGTAATACAAAGGCAAAGGAAATCGATATTAATCAACCTTTTACTAGCCAAGTTAAAATTACTTATTTTTTGTAAAGTTTACTTAATTCCATATTCCAAGTAAATTTACCTTAAAGATTTCTAATTAAAGCTACTGATGAATATGTTTAGGTTTTTACTTGGCAAATCTTTGTAAATTTACTAGCATTTTCTGAGTGAGATAGTTTAGCAAGCATTTTTCAAGTAAATCCTACTCCAATTTTTTTACACTGTAGTTCAAACTTTTGACTGCTTTCTTTAATAATTACATGACACAATACTTGTACTTTTACTTTTAGTACTTAAGTAGTGAATTTTTAAATTAACTACTTGCAATACTTAAGTAGAAAAAATGTTGAATACTTTAGTACTTCTACTTAAGTGTGGTGCTTAAAGAGCACTTCAACTTCTACTCAAGTCACTTTTTTGATAGAGCACTTGTACTTTTACTCAAGTCCGGGTTTCTAGTACTTTATACATCTCTGCTTAAATAGCTCAAAGTTGCATCTTCAATTGGCAAGCATATTCAGTGCTGCATGCAAAAGCAAAGTTCAGCCTAAGAGATCTTTCCTGTGTTTGCTTTGTAGGGCCTTTGTGCCCCTATTTCTTTTTCTTAGTAATATTGTAATGTTTTTTGTTTTGTTTTTTGTCAGATCACTAGTAAATGTGTAACTGTGGATCCTATCCAGTCTCGTTCGATCAATAACTCACATAAAGTATTGTGTAATTTGTACATCTGAAATATGACATACAGAAGAAGCGCAACAATATACAATACAATAATATACAATATAGTAACTGCCATCCAAACTGTTGCCATAGTTTACACCAGAGTGCAGTGTTTTATTGACAACATGACTATGACATTTTGACTATCTTGTTTATGAACAATGACAAGGACTTATGGCACTGATATGTTCATTGACATAAACACTATACATTTGAGAGATTAACTAAAGATTTTGGATAGGTTACAGGATTTTGCATAGTAATCCAATGTGTGGTTGCAGATGTGTACAAAATGTTTTGAGAATGCATACATAGGCTATTTTAAAATATTAAGGATGATTTTAAAAAAGCACCAAAGCAAGAAAAACGGTATATATAAAACGTCTACTAATATATGTAATCAATAATAAATTAGACACATATACAGTACACATAGTATAAATAAAATTGCATTTATAATATAAATGAATGGAAAGAACGCAGGTGAAATGTCAAGACAGCTCCGCCCATTTGGTATGCGCATGCGCAGTGCGTGTTATTTCTACAATGACGTTGCTCTGTCTCTATTAGCCTGTTCTGCTGGGCGCTACTCACTTTCCGTTCAGAGAGCCGCTTTTCTAAACTCAGCCCCGGGAAACCATGGCCGAGCAGGCCTCGGGATCCACCCGGCCGCCTCAACCTGACGGTAAGCGTCTTGCTCCACAAAGAGAGGTTTATTGTGCCGATTTAGCTGTGTTTGTTGTAGGCCTGCGGCCTGTTCGTCCACGGATTAGCCAGCAACAGTCAACCGGCTGACAGATAGCCTACACCTCTATTTGCATATTTATTAAAACGTTCTCAAATTATGCTTTAATGCTTGACATTGTGTCGAACTGAAGCTTCTGACAGAACTCTTCTTGCACAAAACATTTGCTATGCTGATCAGGAGAAAATGTTTTTTTTTTATGTATTTGAAGTGATTTAATATCATGTCTACAGGTTCTTGTTTGTAGTGTTGCTCAGTTGATAACATTGCGTGCATTTACTTTAATCTAGTGGTTTGATGCACATATTGATTTTAATGTATATGCAACAAGCATTAGCTTGCACTGACAAAAAATGCTTTTTAGAACATGGCATTATTGGGACATATTTCATTGTATATGAAGTAGATATTGCATAATTCTTTTTTAGAATTTTAACCACAATATTACACATACGTTTGTGATTAGATGTGATTTAGATAAGTTTGTGACTTATGGAAAAACATAATAATTCCATTATGTGTGCTCCATAACCTGCAGTTATTTTAATGCAAATCAATGCATGCACTTGTGCTTTGATCCAGTTGAGCTACATTTTTTTTTCGGATAACAACCATCTGTCATCCCTAAAGGCTTGTGGTTGCTTTGGGTGTAGTCATCTTTTACAATTCCAAAGTCTTTGCTGCAAATATGTTTTTGTAAAATCTTGTATTTAGGCCTAATAACAGTAAAACCCAATGATAGAGATGTGTGACCTGTCAGGACAGACTTGCGGTTGACTGACCTGTATGTGGCTGTACTGGCTTGGACTTGACAAGCCAAGCAAACAAGCATTGTTGTCTCAGTCTCTCTTTTTGCCATTGAAAATGTCCTATTATCATGCATTATTTACTCATGTTTTACTCTTGGCTGTAGTGTACACAGCCAAAGTGCCATTCAGATGTTGGCGGTGTAGATGCTTGTAAAAGTGTGGGACCGATGGACGATGTGTTGTTTTGGCAGGAGTTCTGGAGCAGCGCGCGGCCGAGCAAGAGCAGGATCGAACCGACTTCCTGAAGCTCAAACAACAGCTGGAGATGGAGTTCAACCAGAAGCGGGCCAAGTTTAAGGAGCTTTATCTGTCTAAAGAAGGTAATATATTGTTTACAATAACTGCTGATGAACCACTAAGAGACAGAAAACCGAATCTGAAAGGGTCTGAATTTCGTAAAGGGGTGATGAACTGAGAAATAAAATTTTCCTTGAGCTTTTGACTAGGGATGTGCACGAATATTTCGAATATTTCGATATGTAATTATTATTCGAAAAATTAAATACTATTCGAATTTTGAATACGTTGCTTTGCTGGCCGTAAATGCAGTGATATATTCTAAGAACTAACTCGCAGTTATAATTAAATGCACTGGATGGCGCTGTGGAGTGTGTTAACAAGTTGTCTGTATTTGATCACATAATGTTGTCGTCTGCCTCGCGAAGTTTGGAATTAACGTTACTTGAAAAGGCTCTTACTAAACGGAATTACTTTTGATCAAATTAATTAATTAATCTGAGTTATGATATCATCACCATGAGAAATCACATGAAATCCAAACAGTTGAGTGAGGAAAGACAGCTGTTCATCACTGCATCACAACTGCAGGTAAGCGCAGCTGGACCCCGCGTGATCAAAGATGTTAACTTATCTAATAGCAAAATGATTTTGAGACACACTTATTTTAAGTTTCGTTAAGGGAGACCGGTTTAAGAACAGAAAATGCAAAATGCTTTTAGAAACACCGTTCTCTTTGTGTCTCTCAGCGCGGCGTCTTTTCTCACTCGAGCATAAAGTGCTGGCGGTGCCCCTGCATGTAACGTTAGATATTATTGTTTTTCTCAACATAAACGTGAAACAATATAAACACGATAATCAGTCATTTGCTGACTCGTGTGTATAGGTGTACGTTCTGTACGATATCTGACGCAATCTGCTTTATTAGGGTTTTTTTTTCGCTCGCGCTGCTTGAGCGTGCTTTTAATAATTCTTTTTTATATATATATTTTGTTTACACATACATAGGCCTACTGTTTAATGTTTTCAACTAAAAGAAAACTTTAATTACTATTGTAAGCTTGTTGTGTATTGCCTAATTGTAAGCTTGTCCAGAAATGGTGACAAAAACGTAAAAAAAAAAAATTAAAAATAACATCTTTTTCGTTAAACATAATTTAAATAAACGAATATTCAATTTTTATGAGCCCGTATATTCGAAATGCGATATATTTTTTAAAAATGCCCATCCCTACTTTTGACATCTAAGAGGTCATCATTTTTAAGAATATCCTGTAAGTTTCAGAACTGAAAACGTTCTTATTAGTCCAATAAAAGCTTTTATTGACACCAGGCTCAGCAAACTACTCGTTTTTCAAAGTGGGGAACTATGACGACAAAGAGGATAAAACACCACCCCCGCAGAAGAAGATCAACGCCTACTTCAACATGGCCGGTTTACCCCCGTCCACCCATTCGCGCATTACACGCATAACTAAATAACATAGGCCTACCTCATGAGTAGGGCTGCAACTAACGACTATTTTAATAGTTGACTAGTCACCGACTATCGAAACGATTAGTCGACTAATCGAATAATTATTACATTTTTCTCAAATTTAGCATGAGATTGCTTTAATTCTGTGGAAAATGATAGTAAACACAAGAAAGAAGGGGGTACTTCAATGAAAATGCATATTTTATTGAACTTTAATGCTGATAGGCCGATTCATACTATAAGTAAATAAAATTGCCCTGTCTAAAACCAATTAGGCACAGTGCTCGGTCAGTATAGACATGTATGCATAAATAGAGAAACTCTATCATTTTTATAAAGGACAGGCACATTTGTTTTATATAGTAAAAATAAATTAAAATAAACATTTTCTTCCTGTAAACCAGGGGCAGGCACATTAGCAGCAATAAAACAGTAAACAAAAATATTAAGTGCATTTTGTGAGACGCATTCATTGGTCAATCTGTTGCAAACAACTCGTCTCAACATAAGCTTTCAGAGTCGTCTGAATACCGAAAATACGCTTATAAAATGTACAATGTACATCCAAAACAAAACGTATTGGCTTTCATGTTATTTAAATCTTACCGAGGCGAGTCAGACTCCGTTTCATCCAACTGTCTGACGTGCTTTCTCTTTAAGTGTTCGTGACGTCACCGAGGTCTCTGCCGTGATACGCAAGGACTGCTTTGCAAACCATGCAGGTAATTTATTCTTCCACCGTATCCAGGCTAAAATGCTCCCAAACTTTAGATGTTTAGGTACACGCAGCTGCGTTGGACACGCCATTCCTGTACGTTACTCGCTCAGCAGAGAAGGTAATGCGCATGTGCGACTCTCGGCAGAGGTTGTAATGAAGAGAGATGAGAGATGCGGTCGGAAAAAACATGTCTTGCGACAACTTCGACAATGTGATTCATTGTCGACTATTTCTATTATCGATTTTTGTAGACAACATTCGACTGAATCGTTACTCATGATGACAAACCGGATTCAAGCTCAGCGAGCAATAAGATACATTAGAAGTAGCATAAACAATTAACAATAACTTACCACGCTTTCACATTTGAGTAGTGCTGCCGCGATTAGTCGACTTAGTCAAGTAATCAACCATGCAATTTAGTCGACGGCAAATGTTTTTAGTCGACGTGTCGTTTTAAAATTGACCGCATATTTATTTTTGGTCTCCTGCCTCTAATGGCTCTCTGTAATTAATACCAGTCTTACCAGCGCGTTGTGCGCACCCTGCTGGTTAATATGCTATATCCTCTTTTAGGGTTGGGTATCGTTTTGAATTTGAACGATTCTGATTCCGATTCCTTGTTTCGATTCCGGTTCCTAACGATTCCGATTCTTTTAAGAGGCAGGGTCAAAAAAATTTAGCTAACCTTGCTAACCAACAGTCTTTCTGAAGGAAATACTCCTTCTGTCACAAATACTCCTTTTGTCACAAATTTTGCATTTTGACCAAGATTTCGTTATTTTTAGAAAAGTGAAGACACACTTTGGACCGCCGACGTAAGCTACTCATGTTCGAACTCGCGCGAGTTATGCCAACACTTCCGGTAGACGCTTCTTCGTTGGTGTTGTTCAGCGGTTTCTTCTTCCGGTCGCGGACTGTGAATATCGAAACTAGGAATCGAAATTTTAACTTTTGAACGATTCCGGGAAAAACGAAAAGTTAGTCCTGGTTCCAATCGATCCTCGATTCTCGATACCCAACCCTATCCTCTTTCTTCCCCTCCTCCGCCTTCACTCCGGGCGTGAGCGCGATTGTTCCTGGGCGCCCTCGGACCATGTTGCGTTTGCGTGCAGAAAATAACCTACTACTTATTCATTTTGATGTTTTTGAATGTAAAAACCAAGCAAACGTCATAAGTTGACCTCAGACAACAATATAAAAAAATTAAAAAGCCAGTTCATGACCCCTTTTACATCAGATGCATCTTCAAATAAATGCCAATAGAGGGTTGTTTATTTTTGTCTTATTCAAAATCAAACAAAAATTTGTTTTTTTGTTTATTTGATTTAGTTTTTGGCTTTATGAAGTTTACATAGGTGTCCTTGCAGAGTAACCAAAAGATTTATCACATTAGCTATGAACATCTTCCACTAACATTTGAAGGTCTCCAATGTGTTCACTTTATGCCTTCTTTTTGTAGTATATATGTACATTAAAAGTGTCTCATGTTTAATCAGTTTTGTGATAAGTTATTTATTTCAGTGACGGTCACATATTTTGATGTGTGGCTCAAATAACCTAATTCCAAGAAATCTGAACACTTTCTAGGAAATAATTGTTGCCTTGTGTGGGTTTTTAGAGCTGAAGAAAGCGGTTTATTAGAAATGTTGAACACTGTTGTTGATATCTGAAATCAATCAACCCAAACAAACACACCCCTCCCTTCATTGCACATGCAATGCATGAGTAGATGTCTCTTTATCATAGCAGAAGCGAAACAAAATAAAGCGAAGATGACTTCCAACAGTGTTTCTCAGAAATCGCTTACTGCACTTTTTAAAGGAAGAAAATATGGGTTTTACACTCGCTGACTTTTTCTCAAACCAGTTCTTACCTCTTCTATAGACATGTACAGTACCCAAATCCATTACACATTGTGCCTGGATGCACACAGGACTGAACAAGCGAACAGTTTAGCTGTCATAGATCATTGTTTCATCATTGTTCATCTGACGAAAGTAAGAAACCAGATAAGTTTCAAACATTTCAAACAATGTTACCAGGGATCTGAACACATGGCTCTTTTTACAACTGGTATAAATGTCAGGTGATCAGATCACAAGAGGAACAGCCATAAATATAGGTCCAAACGGTCCAGTTAAGTTAGTTAAAGATCATATTTTTAGGACACAGTGCAGGAGTGAAACAAACGCAGGAGGCTTCTTTACATAAACCTTTGTGCTTGTCCTGTAACTCTCTCAGAGGAGCTGAAGAAGCAGACTGCTATACTGGAGAAGGCCCAGGCAGACGTGAGCAAGATGCAGGACCAGCTGGCCGAAGCTAGAGCAGAGATGGAGACCATTAAAGCAGTGGCCACCGTCTCTGAGAGCACGAAGCAGGAAGCCATCGACCAGGTCAAGCAGCAGTGGCAGGAGGAGGTGGCCTCACTGCAGGCTATTATGAAAGGTAATCGGATACTGAATATTTCTATGTTATATGTCCGATAACTGATACCTGGAACCAAGTTTTATTTATTGCGCTATTTCCGCTATTTGAAACGTTAACTAAATCATTTGTCACTACCATGAAGTTGACTGAAATGCTTTACCATACTAATATGGCTAAGTTTTGCAAGCAATACATAAATAGCACAATTTAATGCCATTCAATTATAGACTTAATAGATGGCACCATTTAATTGTGTTTTTCTACTTTAGTTTTACCAATGTGTTTTTTTTTAATTAAATGCTTTTATTCAGCAGACACATTAAATGATAAAGAGACAGTAAAGACATGTTACAAAGATTTCTTTTAAACAGTTATTTTTGTATTATTTGTTAGGGCCCTATAAAATCCGTTTTATTTTTTCCCAAATTCCATTTTATTTTTTCCCAAATTCCGTTTTTTCCATTTTAATTTTTGCTAATTCCGTTTTTTCCGTTTTAATTTTTGGGAATTCATTTTTTACCCTTTACTGTTATTTTAGTTGTAAAAAGAGTGTGCTTTTTATTCCGTGATTGCAGAAATTATAGGGCCCTGATATTATACTATTGTATTTTTTATTATTATTTTGAATTGGGTTTTAGTTTTATACTTTCAGTTTTCATCTTAAGTTTATCATTGTGAATTTCTTTTAGTATTTTTAATAATATTATTTTTAATATTTAATTTTTTTTTTCTTTTTGGTTTAGTTTTAGATATTTATTTTCGGTTAGTAATTTTTAGTGTTTATTTAAATTAGTTGCCAAGACATTTACATTTCGTTTTCTATTTTATTTAAATTTTTGTTGGTGGTGTTTCATCAATATTTATATTTTATTTCAGCTTCAGCTTTTATTTTATTTCAGTTTTGCTACAATTCATAAAAAAAATAGTTTTAGTTAATAACCTTGCTTTTAAACCTTCTAATCAAAAAACGTAGAAAATAATGCATGCAATAATGCATAAAAACAACATAGAACCGCAGTGTTGCGCAGCGATCAATAGAACCGTTGGGTGAAGCGGTCGTAGCCGTGTTTTATCGTGAATAAAGCACAGCTCTTGGCCAATCAGAATCAAGGATTCGAACTAACCGTTTTATAATGTACATTATTACAGCTCCTCTATTCAGTCTGTTTGAAATACGCTGATTACTACAAAGCCTCAGAATGCTCTGATTGGCCAGCTCACCTAGTGCGTTGTGATTGCCCAAACACATGAAGCATGTGTCTGAAATGTAACGCCCCTTGCCATAATCGTTCAAGGCTTCTAAAGCAAATATAACCACACAGTTATTAATGTTGTCGTATTACCACATCAGTTCGGGCCAATGACCGAATTCTAAAAATACGGATGATCAGTTTGGCTTGCAAAGAATGACATTGTGCAGAACAATTCACAGTGGGATTTTCTCTTACCATTCAGATATGATGTTATAAATGTAATTTGTCATCTTCACTGTAACAAATGTAAATAATTTGTACAAAAAATACAGATAAAATGCATACTGTTCATGTAAAGTTGGCGTTTTACTCTCCCAGGTTCAGTTTTCAGTGAAATGTGCTTTGCACAAGTTAACATATGTGTTAAACTTTTCAGAAACTTCTTATAAATAAATCTTCAACACTGATTCCTATTTTCTTTCTATTTTTGGACGTCCAAAGAAATGGGTTTTGCTTTTGCATTTCCGCAATTCGCTGAAGCCTAATCCTCTTTTTTGCGTGTGCCTTTGGACGGGCATAGCGGAAGTAATATATGGACTTCGATCAAGGCATTTTAGGCAGGTCTTGATGAGTGTTCGCAGATTGTGCACATGCACAAACAGATCCATTACACTAAAGGTAACGAAAAAATTAAAAAGCCTCATATGACCCCCTTCAATAAATGAACATTCAAGAAACGCATGATTTGTCGAGAGAGAAGTGCAGACCGAAAGCTGCAGTACCTCGTGGGTTCAGATTCTTGTTGAATCATAAACGTCATAAATAAACTATATTTGGACAAGGCAAGATTAGCTGTGAACATCGTTTTGATGCATACATCCTTATCTTGACGTGCTTGTTCAGATGCAGAGCGGGAATTAAGTTGCAGTTCCAGCAGAAGTTGGAGCAGGAACGGGCTCAGTGGACCCAGTACCGCGATGGGATGGAGCGAGAGGTGGCTGACCTACGCCGACGTCTTACTGACGGACAGGAGGAGGAGAATTTAGAGAATGAGATGAAGAAGGTCTGGTTTCAATTTTTAATACGTCTACTTCATGATTTTAGTTCCTGTTTTTTAGTCTCGGAATCGTGACTCATAGCCAGTGTTTGCATTATGTTGGTCTGTTAATCAAGCTGGGGTTTGTTGTGTCATTCCAGGCTCAGGAGGACGCAGAGAAGTTGCGATCAGTGGTGATGCCAATGGAGAGCGAGATCGCAGCTCTGAAGGCCAAACTGTCAAGCTCAGAAGATCGAGTTAAGGAACTTGAGGCTGCCAAGGTTAGAAGTGCATAGAAAAGTGGAACTGAGAGACAGACTGTTTTGTTCACTTTTATTATTAGTCGTGATGCATTTCATGTGGTTATGCCATGACCTCATGAATAGGCAAATTCACACCTGGCCAAATTAATCAAGGTTGCATCTGGATTAAAGCCATTAGTTATGATTATGACTATGTAGGGTGTAACGATACACGTATTTGTATTGAACCGTTCAGTACAAGGCTTTCGGTTCGGTTTTTTAACCGAACGGTTCGTTCGATTCATTTTTCCTGCCGACCAACATTTCGTTATTCAAATGTAGGCGCGTCGTGCGTGGCAAGCGCGTTCATAATGTAAGAGACGCTGGCGTGACCACAACATTGTAAAACATCAAATGGCAAATATAATGTAAGCGGAACGAACCTGAGCTACTCGTTATTGTGTGGTTGTCTGGATGACGGACCGTTTATCAGTTTGGACCAATGCAGCGCGAGCCGATCTTGATCAGCACTGACTACACAGCCAAATCTAGTCAAGAAAACATTTGAATTCGCCACTGAAGTAATAACATCGCTGCGAGATCTAGTGAGAAACATTCACAGTTATCCGTTATTAACGGATCAAACAGCGCTGACGTGGAAACCAGGAAGAAACATTGTGCCATGAATGAACTATCCAGTGTCCACAGATCAGCAACATCACCAAGGGTTTACTGTATAACACTACTATCTGTAAGTTTGGCAGGAATAGTAGGCTATAATGCTTTCAAGTAACATCACGTCGGTTGTATTTTGACATTATCAATACAATTGCTTCCCTCAAATGTTAATCTAAAATAAAACCTTTGTTTATAACTACTACAATATTACATTTCATTTTGTCCAAGGAGCTGTTTTGTTTTATAAGCTCCTAAGAAAAGTCAGGTATAGTTTCATCATTGCTCAAAGTTAAAAATATCATACTTTATGATGTTAGTTTTAAAAAAACATATAATTAAAAAAATTAAATCAAGGAAATTTCTCTGCCATTTCTTTCTTTTTGCTGTATTTGAAACATACCAAACTGTATTGAACCGAACCGCTGACACAAGTGTATCGTATCAATATTAATCAATCGAGTCTTGTAAAAGTTAGCGGAAGTCAATGAGCCAGTGTCCGTAAAGTCGAAAGATTTTTCGAAGTTTTTTCCCCAATTTTTTATTTTTATTTTTAAGCCATATTTTGACTATGAAATGTCAAGATAATGCTTCTGTTTATGGATGCTTTTACTTTTCATCATGAAAAATGAAGTTTGAAACGTGTGCTTGGTTATTTCCCAGGTGAAGGAGCTCAATCATGTCCTGGAGGCTGAGAAATCATGCCGTACAGACTTAGAGATGTATGTTGCTGTCCTCAACACCCAGAAATCTGTCCTTCAAGAGGATGCAGAGAAACTTCGGAAAGAACTCCATGAAGGTATGCGAACAAAACATTTCTGAAAAGTTGTAATTCTCTATTCTGTCATTTTCTTGCTATCATCTTGATTGGCTGGCTATTTTGTGTAGGTTACAGCATACATTGTACAGTCTCTATATACATTTTGGTTAAGGCGCTATTATGACCCCAAAGTGCACCGTAAGACCAAAGTTAGACCAAATATTTAAAGTAAGTAAGACCAAATATTTAAGGGCCCAATCGATTGATTTATTTACTGGTAGCACTATTTCAAGTTTAGTCCTGTTTCGCATGAACATACTATGTCCTTATTGTAGTAATGACATTAACTAAGTTCTAACCCTGAATCTACCCCTAAAACTTAACTTAAGCCATGTAGTTACCTTACAATACTCTGTACTTTTGTGGAAGGTACACTTTAGGCACATACTGTAAACTAAAGATATATTTACTTGAGATATATCAGTGGTTCTCAACTGGTTTAGCCATGGCGCCCACATTTTGCCATGGTCATTTAAGATGTGACCCAAATTCTTAGGAATTTGAACCAAGTGAATTTATTTATCAAAATGGTTGACACACACACAAGCACTTCACATACACGCATAAATTGTCAGAATATCACTAACACTGATGAACAAACAAGATAAGGTAAGGCTATTAAATAGCAGTACTAAACTAGTTTAAATAAAGTTACTAAGTTGGTATAAGCCACCACAGTCATCAAAAATATAGAAATCAAATTACAAATTATTTTATTCAGCAAGCACACATTCAGACTAATACATTGACCAGTAGTGTCAGTAAAGTCATTTATAATGCTACAAAAGATCTCAATTTCCAACAAATGTACTATATACAAATGTTATAATATACATTAGAAAATGGTTATTATAAATTGTATTGATATTTCATGCAATTACTGTTTTTGTCATAACATAAATTCTTACTGTCCCCAAATTCATAATTATTGGTACTATCTGTATATCACTAACTTGTATGCGCCTCCTAATATGACTTTCAGGGATATTGCTTTATATAATACACATGCAGAAGGTTCATTGTTCGAATACAATGCAAGGTCACAAAACTTGTTTTTAAGAGTTAAACTTTTTAAGATGACATGCTGTCTTTTTAAAATTCATCATTTAAAAAAAATAAGTGAAATAAAATTCATCATTCATGGTGTTATTTGCTCGGAAAACAGGGATATGAAACATTGCTGAGAATGAATGCATCCTGTGTTAATGCTCTTCTACATGCCAATAAACTTTTGCACACGATGCATGAGTTTGTGCAGATCAGATGTCACTTGTACAGGCGTGACTTTTTTTGTTGTTGCAATATGCAGTTATTTTCACTCTCAAATGGAAGTAAAATGCTTGTACTTGCAGGTCAGAGGGCTTTATATAATTAGTACCAAGTCAGTTAATTTCATCTGATTGAATTGGTTTGTTTCAGTGGTTCACCTGCTGGAGTTGGAGCGGCAGCAGCACAATCAGCTGAAACACACTTGGCAGCGTGCCAACGACCAGTTCCTGGAGTCACAGCGGCTTCTGATGCAAGACATGCAGCGCATTGAGAGCGTGCTGTCCTCCGAGCAGCTGCGGCAGGTGGAGGAGATGAAGAAGAGGGACCAGGTACCTTTTTTTATGAACTGGAAGCATTAGTTTAATAAGTTAACCACAGACTCAAAGCAATTCTCAAGTGAAGTATAAAAGCATGCATGAAGAATTATTCTGGACTCACTAAAACCGAAAATGCTACACAAAGCAACAGTTCTGACAATCAGAACATATTTGATGTTTAACTGGGATTGTAGATATTCATAGTTGGCAGAACTACTCAACAGAAATGAACAACAGTTTTGAAGATAAATGAAGATTGTCACCATTTACTGATTTAGATCTTGCTTTTCTTGCTAAAATGTGAATCACAATCTTTCTCTTATTTTTCTTTTTTCTCTCGCTTGGATTAAAGATCACGGTAACACTTTACAATAAGGTTCATTAGTTACTACATTAGTTAACATTAACAAAGAATGAACAATACTTCTTCAGCATTTGTTAATCTTTGGTAATGTTAATTTCAACATTTACTAATACTTTATTGAAATCTTGTTAACATTAGTTAATGCACTGTGAGCAAACATGAACAAACAATGAACAGCTAGATTTGTATTAACTAACGTTTAACAAAGAATAACAAATACGATAACAAATGGTTAGTTAATGTTAGTTAATGCATGAACTAATGTTTAATAAATGAACCTTTATTGTAAAGTGTTACCAAGATCACAATTCTGAACAGCTTTATTATTTTAAAGATCTGCAAACCCTAAATGTTAGGTTCCCAAACAAGAAGCAAAATACTCTTTGACATAATACTCTTTGCTTCAGTAAAATTTAAACAAATGTAATTGACAATTGAAAAATGAAAAATGACAATTAAACATTGACAACATTCAGAAGGTATGCCAGGCTAGACCTATTAAAGATTCTTAGCTAGAAACACTATAGACGTTTGTTTCATCTGGCCACTGGTACTTTATGGTACTTTGTGATTTAGCAGTTTTGTTTTTAACCATCTCGTACTGCAGTTTAAGATACGTTTTATTATAACTTTGCTTTTCATTTATAACTTGACTACATTAAAAACTTCTTGCCTAACTGATAGAGTTCACACATTATTTAAAACAAGTATGCAGTCATTAAATAAATAAGAACAAATACAGAAATTACAAGCAGAGATGAATACTAAATAACAAAATTTACGAAGTCTAAAGGCCATTGCACACTGAGTACGGAATTTTCGGATGCGTTTTTTAGTGTTCGTCAGCCTAAAAATTCGTCACGCATAGAAACCTTGCACACCGAGTCCGATGCGTATTTATTAAACCTTTGCGGGAAAAAACGCAAAAATACCAAATGGATTCGTCAAGCAGTGAGGATGATTTTGTTGCCCTCTCTCTTATTGAAAAGAGAAGAAAGAGAAAATATTACGTCCATCCAATCCTGAAATTGCGCTGAGAGGAAGGAGTTTCATCTCCTTATCAAGGAGTTGCGAATTTATCCCTAGCGATTCAAAATTTACTTCAGAATGTCAGTGGGACAGTTTGATGCTTTGCTAGCGATTCTGGAGCCACATATTAAAAACAAGACCACCAATTTCCGTGAACCAATCGATTCTAAACGGAGATCTGGCAGAATGTCTAAGGTATGGACACACACAAACACACACACACCCGCGCGCGGCCCGGTTGAAGCGCTGGGCAGACAAAACAACTAGGCTGTTATATATTGTGCCCAAATAATACATTAGTTATCGAATTGGCTGCTCAATCACATCTTATTCGATCCTAAATTTAATTTTAATCTGATTGAAAGGGGAGGTTTATTAATTTCATAATCCAATATAGAAGAGAACATAAACACTTGATCGAACTGAAAACGAAACTGAAAGCACGGCGCAAATGTGCAATGATTTGAGGACGAGCTCCCCCCCGGCCCTGAATTGTCAAAAGACCTCTCAAAATGCAGGCTCTGGATGCGAAAACGCAGAAAATCGAACCCGATCCGATTAATTTTATGACGGCAAAAGTTTCGGAGGCGGTGTGCAAGCGTGATTGACAAAACGTGAGGTTGAATTTTTTTTTTAATGTGCGAAATTTTCGGATGCGAATTTCGAACTCGGTGTGCAATGGCCTTAACAGTAGGCAAGTATTCGAAGGACAAGAATGAATAATAAACCTACATATAAAATAACACTATTTGTTCTCTGTATAAATTAAATATAGTTTCATCTTTGTTAAAGCTGTATTTTGTTGTTTTATTAATATCAATGACACAGAAAACATTATATATATATAATATTAATTGTGTGCTGTCACTTTAAGACTGACTGCCCGGACTGAACAAACATCTGTTTTTTTTTTCTCAACTGTTCACACATGACATAAACGAGAGAATACTTTACGAGACGGCCATTTAGATGGGTGTTGACATTTTTGGGTTTGTGTCTGGCAAGGTAACGCGAAAGAGGAATCAATATTGTTTTCGAGCGCTGTCTGACACACCCCTCTCTCTTGTGCGGTTCGAGTGTGTTCGAGCGCATGTGTTCGAGATAACGCGAGTCCTGGTTTTCAGCTCCTCTTCCGCGATTCAAATTGTTTAAATGTGTAAATTGGCAAGACAATAGCCTATACGTCCAAATTATGAACTTTCAATCTATGCCTAGACTATAATGGTTATATATGTGTTGCATCTGGATAGTTCAGTGTTATTCTGACAATTATGCCTACATTTTACCAGGAGGAGGATGAGAAAGAGCGATTGAGTCAGGCTAAAGAGGCAAGTGAGGATGATGGGACGGAGCATGCAGACGCAGTGGAGGACTCTCTGCTTGGACTCTCTATAGAAGAGGTATCCATGTCACTTCTGTAAACCTCGCTAAAGCTAGAACTAAAAGTGCCTTTAATTCATTTAAAAGTAACACTTTAGTTACTGTAATTATGTAAGGGACAACTTTACAGCAAATATATATATATATATATATATGTTTGATTTTACTGTCCTGCTAGGACACGCCCCCTCAGCTGGACTGAGTGGCAAAACATCCTGCATCATGACTGGCTCTAAAGGTTACTGAAGACTAGTAAAAAGTGATCAAATAAGAACAAAGAAACAAATGACATCAGCTATTAT
Organism: Hybognathus amarus; assembly: GCA_030378365.1. Taxonomy (NCBI): domain Eukaryota; kingdom Metazoa; phylum Chordata; class Actinopteri; order Cypriniformes; family Leuciscidae; genus Hybognathus; species Hybognathus amarus. The sequence continues at coordinate 27,756 of JAQIUQ010000726.1, read as the reverse complement.
TCAATCAATATTCAAAAAATAATTATAATAAATCAAGTTAACTTAAAACTCACACATCGTGCTGCTCTTCTACCAGGAGTTGATTCAAAATTGAGTTTGCGCGAATAGAATGTGCGCGCGCGGTGCGCGACCCCCTTTACATGCGCTTCATGAGGCACACAGGTCTCTCTCTCGCTGCCGTGCGCGCAATACGGGTTGGAGCACAGTTTTTTCCTGTCTCGGCATTCACGCTCGCTCTTGATCGTTCACTCTAGATTCCGGGAGATTTTAACCTTTTTGCATGCATCAGGGAGCCGCTATCAATATGCGGTTGACCTGGGGCGTGGCAGTATCGATTCGAATTCCAGTACGATTCCATTTTTAATTCGATTCCATTTTGAATTAATTTCGATTTAAAATCGAAATCCTGACACCCTTAAGGCCAATTTATACTTCTGCGTAGGGTGCGCGCAGTAGGTACGGCGTAGCATACGCACAGACGCGTCCCATACCGCGTACCCTTCGCCGTAGCCTGGCGCGCACCTCCTCAAAAATGTAACTACACGTCGGGTCGACGCGGACCGCAAGATCGGTGATTGGTCGGCTTGGTAGCATCGCATGTCCTCAAACGCATTTCCGCACGTACCTTCTCACGCATTTCCACACGTACCATCTCCTCCGACGTCTTCTCTCATTTCTGCCTTTCAGTTTTAGTAATTTCACTAAAATGAACTGTTTTTCCACCTCAATAAGCTCCAACTCCAACATGATCCACTCTCTTTCAGGCTTGTAGTAACCTAGCCGCAACTCGAGGAATCTAAACAGTGGAACATTAAAACCCTCCGCCACCAACTAGCGTTTCGGAGCAGTACTGCAGAGCAACCAAGACCTGAACGCAAAAGTATAAATGCTCACAACGGCGTCCCCTACGTGCGTAGCCAACGTCGTACACTACGGCGTACCCTCGACGCAGAAGTATAAATTGGCCTTTAGGATTAAAGTAGACATTGGCATTATGCAATTTTTTTTACAAACTTAAGTAGGTTTGTGCAGGAAGTAAGAATGGAATTACTTACGACTCGTTTTAGGCAGTTCCTTTCTGAATCGGTTCTTTCTTTTGGGAGACAACAACTGCATTTATTGTGCATTTTGATCTTAGACCTTTCACAAACAGCCATATATAACATTACATGACAGTTAATATCCAAAAAAGTTCACTAAAATGACTATTATATTATCCACAGCCCTAGTGTCCTAGTGGATTGACCTCTTAATGCTTATCCACGTTGTGTACACAAAATAGACTCTGACACAGGCAAAACGTGCCATTGAAGAAGCATTAATTAAATGTCACTGTTTCTATTTCAAATTCGTTTTCAGTCACCAAATTGTTGGTGCATCACTACTATGATGAATTGTAACAAGTTCTTTATCTTAACTACTTAAAGCATCTTTAAGGACTGTTGAGTCAGGGCATCTTGTTTTCTCTTTCTCTTTTTGATCTCAGTCCCACCTCAGCCACAGTATCCACAGCTCTTTGCGCTCTCTGGACGCAGACACCCCGGGCCTTCCGGACGGCTCTGACCCTTACAAAGACGGGCTTCGGAGGGTTCAGTCCACAGACAGTCTGGGTTCTTCAGGAGGGACCTTACAGCCTCACGGTCTGGGCGGACACAACAACAAGGCCAAGTCCGCCAGCCAGCTGGACGAGTCAGACTTTGGTCCTCTAGTGGGGGCAGACTGTGTGGGCTTTGACAGCATGGACAACTCCTCTTTATCATCCCTCCACCCTGGACATTTTCTCCTCACCAAGGACCAGGAGAAGGCCATTAAGGCCATGACCCCAGAGCAGGAAGAGACTGCATCACTCCTGTCCAGCATCTCTCATATGACCGATACTACTTACCTGCCTCCGACTGGCTACCGAATGGTCAGCGAGAGTGAGTGGAATCTGCTGCAGCAAGAGGTCAGATAGTAAATGCTTTGAATTGCTGTTTTTGTTTGTTTATTCATATTGGATGACTGAGTGGTCTAGTTTGAACCTTTTGTTTTCTGTACAGTAGCCATGTTAGTGAAAATATGTTGCGATCTTAAGCAATGTTTCCACCGCAGGAACTTTCCCCAGGAACTTTGGGGTGGTACTTGAAGTGTTTACACCGCAGGAATCAGGGTCTAAATGAAGTTCTGGGTAAAAATTTCCCCCCTAGAAAGTCCCTGCTGGCGAGGTAGTACTTTTTCAGAGTTCAGGAACTTGCTGATTGGTTGAGCTTCTTGGTTCTTACCAATCTTGTTCTTTTTGCCCGATGGCGGCGCATTCGTCCCATCCATCTCACGGTCAAATAGCTGCGTTTCCACCACAATTACCAGGAACTATTTGTCCCAGGAACTTTTTTCACAGGAACTTTTTGTGTAGAACTTTTGATTGCCCAATGTGACACTTATAGTCTTGCCAAAAAAAAAGTGTTTACAGAGCTTAATTTTTATTTTCAATACTTTGCTTTTTAAAATAAACTTCTAAATGTCTGTTCAGTAGTCACTATGTAACTAATAGACAGTGTTGGGGAAGCTGCTCTGAAACTGTAGTTTGACAAGCTACAAGCTACTCGTAAGTTGAAGTAGTTTAACTACAGTCAAGCTACCCAGTTTAGAAAAGTAGTTAGCTACACTAAAAGTTACAATCAAAAAGTAGCTAGCTACATTGAAACTACTTTTGCTTTTTGAACAACGTATATTATAAATAACTGAATAAGTGTCTGAGGAATGTTTTAATTAAAATATTTAGTGTTTAAAACGAGGCAATGCAATTACGATTTCAAAGAGTATTGTTTTATAACACACAACACTAAAATATCTCTGTTTGTCAAAAGTGCAACAAATAGCCTACAACAACGTAAATTGCATGTAGAACATTTTCTCAAAAATACTGATTGAAATTGGACAAATGAGGCCATGGGTAATTAACGTTAGTTGTTTCTCCATCCTCCAAATCTGCCGTCACAGTCTTGCTATATAATCATAATATGGGTGCTGTCAACTCACTCTTACGTGAGTGAACCGTTAGCTGCAAGATGTGTGATTAAACAACAGGTGGCGGTAATGACAAAAAATTGTTTGTAATATAACAAGAAGAATATCCTTGCATCACGCTGATTCGCGCAGGCTTCAACAATGTAGCAATGTAGCTTTTGCTCACGCTACACCGCTACTTGCTGCAAAAAGTAGTTAGCTACTGGAAAAGCTACACTGTTTAAAAAGCAATTGAGCTACTGAAAAATGTAGTTAAGTTAGTAGCTCACGCTACTTGTAGTTAACTACTCCCCAACACTGCTAATAGAAGACAATTTTAAAATTGTGGTGCTTAGCTAATAATTAAGTGATAAAAAGCAGTTGCAAAATGTTGTACAAAACATTTAATTTAGTAGTAAAACATAGTGTTGTTGCACATTTTATTGGTGCAAGGATGAGTAGGGTATATGTAATATCTGATTAATTTAACTTACAGTGGAATGTTTTCCTCAACATCTCACAATGTCGGGGCACATGATTCGCTGAACATAATGCTTGATGCGATAATCTTAGCCTCAATAGTTTGGTTTTAGTGCCTTTTAAGGGCACTGCACTTTGACATTTTTAAGACGTGGGATAGTCTTGACGCACGCATTTACCTGTCGTGTTCGATGATTTAGACAGGCCATTCATTTCATAAACGCATGAATCTTTTCGAGCTGGTTATTTTTGGTAAATCAAAAACAAAGCACATCCAGTTGTACAGTATAGTTCAATTCAAATGACAAATGACTCTTGAGCCGGTTCTTGTAAGATGTCACAAGCTCAAAAGTAAGCTACTTGTTTGAATCAGTGTGATGAAGATTTGTGAACTTTAGGTGATCAGAGTGTGAGAGGATGCTTGCTGAATCAAACATGCAATGTAACAAAGTTCACATGACAATGTAGCATGCGATCGTTTTTAATGGATCGGCAAATATGCCAACCTTTCATAACACATTTTATGTTTGTTTTTGGTGTGGTTTCTCTTCAGTTGAAGAACGCTGGAAGGAAGTTGGAGCGCCGATGTGATATGTGCTCTAATTATGAGAAACAGCTGCAGGTCATGCAGGGACAAGAGGCCGATACAAGAGAACAGGTTTGACTTTTTGTTCCATTTAAAATCACGTACACGTCCCCTTTCTGTAGTAATTATTACACAGTGAACTTCCTCTGGTTCCTTCAGGTTAAAAAGCTTCAGGTCATGTTGCGGCAGGCGAACGATCAGCTGGAACGGACGATGAATGAGCGGCAGGAGTTAGAGGACTCTATCAAACAGGCCAATGAGGAAACAACTGCCAAGGTAAAGCTGATCTCTGATGAATTTAGTGAAGCACAAACCCATTGACAGGGTCAAAATGAATGTGCTAATTGGCGCATCAGTATATTGTGAGGAAACTGCTGTAATGTTACATCTTTAAAATGGTTCCTCACATCAAAAAGAACAGCATTTATTCATTAAAGAATCCTGAAAAAAGTGTGTCGCGATCATAGACTGTAAAAAATATGGACAAAGCGCCTGTGATGTCTCCCACAGACTCTCTGAGGAACCGTTTTGAGGCTGTTTATGGGGGGTATGGGCGGCGCCATGCTGAAATCTTGGGAAATACAAAATACTAAAGTTTCAGAAAGGATACAGAGGTGGTACGAATGTGTTGTCAGATCATGGCGAGACGTCAAATTCACTCTGCGCAGCCCGTTATCAGCTGTCAATCAAAGTTAACTGCCCTTATTTGTCATACATTTAAATTGTCATACATTTTGTCCACATCTAAATAGGGCTGCACGATTTGGGCCAAAATGATAATCACGATTATTTTGATCAATATTGTGATCACGATTAATTATCACGATTATTTGTTGATTTTAACCAAAACTAATTTTATTGCCACATAGGCTAATTATAACTGCTTTCACATCCATATTGTGCTACATTCCTGCTAATGTACAACTATGTGTATTAAAATAAAACAGGTGCTCTCATTCACCAAAATTCAGTGCATCTCTTTAAAGAATAAAGAAAAATAAAGAAAACAATAAATAAAATGTAGCAAAACTTGTGTAAATATATTTTCAGAAGCAAAATATAAACTTGCATTATACCTGCATAATGGATGTGAATAAAACGAATAAAATAATGGATGTGAATATACAATTAATAAAAAACAAATATTCCATAACAGAATGTAACCAAATGAGAACATGTCAAGGCAGAACTATGCAATAGTTCGAATTAATGGATGAAATTCAGAGTCATTGTTATCTGACACTTAAGAAATGTAAAATGTGTCAGTGATTAGTTGTGAAATCTTACTGCATACATTTTAATCTATTTAATCCTCCATCTGAAAGTTTATGTGGTCGAATTATTTCTATTTATTAAACAATAGTAAAAAACAAGATGTTTGTATTAGCCTACTTATTATTGGAGTCCATTAATCGAAACTTTCATTTCCTCTTATATAGAAATTATATATTCTACTATGTAGTATGAATGTACCAATTTACTAATGCAATTTACTAATGCTCACACTCGGTCTCTCACGCGCACAGCCTTCACATTGGGACACAGCTTCGGTGTCTCTTGCGCACTGGAGTTCGTGGAGGCACGTGATCAGACAGTGGTTTACGGAGCGCTAGATTGGCTTTGAAAAAAAAACAAAAACCTTTGATATACGGAGCGTTCTGTGAATGGAATGACGCATTTTAAATATCGCTCGATCACGCAAATTTGATCGTGGGAAGCCAAAATTGTGATCATGATTAAAATTCGATTAATCGTGCAGCCCTATATTTAAATATGATCTAACGAGTTAGAAAAAAATTCACTTCCCTCACAGTTGTCAGGCATGCGGAACATATTGAAGATTACAATAAAAGTCCGCGGACCAAACTGTAAACATATGAATTTATGCTGTGAAAACGGATATTTTAACATTACGTCTATGGATATTTGCTCCCTTTTGGGACCGCCCTCTAGCGGATTTGAGATGTATTGCAGTTTTTCGCACTTCCGGGTAGGCTTCATCTTTCAGATTAGAATGTTGCCGCTTGGTCGCAAATGACGGCAACAACTATTAAGCAATACAAATGTTTCAAACATGAATATTAATAAATGTTTGTTGAGTAGCAAATCAGCATATTAGACTGATTTCTGAAGGATCATGCGACACTGAAGTCTGGAGTAACGATGCTGAAAATTCAGCTTTTCCATCACAGGAATAAATTACATAAAAAAAAACAGAATAAAATAGAAAAATTTTATTTAAAATTGTAGTAATATTTCACAAAATTACTGTCTTTATTGTATTTGTGGACAAATGAATGCAGCCTTGGTTGAATAAGATTTTTTTTATGTTTTTAAAAGAAGACTCTTATCAACCCCTTTTTTTGAGGCGATATTGCTTTGCTGACTACTGTTTTAAACAAAGCCAGTGTTTAAATGGGAAGAATGCACAGACTGCTCTGAATGTTACTGTTCTTCCAAGTCAAACGACTTCAGTAATTTTCATTTGTCTGGCTCACAGATCTTAGAGTTGAAGCAGAAGGTTCAGGAGTCTGAGTCTCTCGTAAGTGCTCTGCAACAGGCCTTCAGCCAGGCCAAGAGGAACACCCAGGAACAGATGGTATGACCAAATACACTCACACACTACACTAAAACATTCACGTGTTTGCTTGAGGACTTGAGAGAGCATATGCTTAGTTTTTTTTCCATTGAAAAACTTCTAATGTAGAACCTTTCAGTATAGATCTGGACCTATTTTCCATTTCTTCATGTACTAATGCTCTAAAGTGTCTTTGGCATCCACTATTGGCTGCAATATGTTCTTGCTTGAGGCACATCTGGTTGAAATTTGAAATTGCACTATTAAAGTTATAAACTTAATTCTGGTGTGACATGATCCCCAGAATAAATCGCTCTGGAAAGGGTTCTGTCGGTTTGCTATTACCTGAGGAATGTGCTGTGAATCTCTCAGGGTCACATTGATGTTTTCATTGGCAGTTTTCTTTGAAAATCCTTTTATAATGGATCGTTTTCCACTTTAAATGGATATTTGCTTCAGAAAACATTTGTGGCTTGCAGTGGGTTTTCTAGGTTAAGTGGTGTGTGTGTGTGTGTATCCAGGCTGTGCTGCTACAGTCCAGAGAGCAGGTGTCTGAAGAGCTGAAAAGACTGCAGAAAGATAATGAGAGTCTTCAGGGTAAACACAGACTTCACATGACGCTGCAGCAGCAAGAGGACTTTCACGTGCCGACCACTGTACAGGTACTACAGCACGTATGACCGCTGCCAGTTGGGCTGTCAACTTTAGTCGTTTAGTCGACTAATCGGTAGGGTTGGGTATCGAGAATCGAGTATCGATTGGAACTGGGACTAACTTTTCGCTTTTCCCGGAATCGTTCAAAAGTTAAAATTTCGATTCCTAGTTTCGATATTCACAGTCCGCCGACCGGAAGAAGAAACCGCTGAACAACACCAACAAAGAAGCGTCTACCGGAAGTGTTTGCAAAGCCGCGCGAGTCGAACATGAGTAGCTTACGTCGGCGGTCCAAAGTGTGGCTTCACTTTTCTAAAAATAACGAAATCTCTGCAAAATGCAAAATTTGTGACAAAAGGAGTATTTGTGACGAGAGTGTTTCCTTCAAAAAGACCGCTGGTTAGCAAGGTTAGCTAAACTTTTTTGACCCTGCCTCTTAAAAGAATCGGAATCCAGAATCGTTAGATACCGAAATCGAAAAAAGGAATCGGAAATCGGAATCGTTCAAATTCAAACGATACCCAACCCTACTAATCGGTCAATGCCTTCTTGGACGACCGTTTTTTTTTTTTTTTTTACCAATAGAAAGACATTTTCAATGATTTACTCCTTGATATTTATTCCTTTATAAGCAGTTACATATTACTGTATTCTAAATATAATTAGCCTATGTTTTATCCCCAACTTTAAATGCTTTAATTTAGGCTATTTTGTAATGGCGCCACAGTTTAGCGCACACACACAGAGCACTCGGTTTGCACCTGTGGCTGGCTGCGCTGCTGCTTCGGGCTTAGTAAAAGGGATATAGGTAGTTTAGCTGCTGTATTCATTCAGTTAGGACACTACTTGTTTTGGTTTTTATGTTTTTATACACACTGTTTTTATCTCGATGCGGCGTGGACGCTCTTGGAAAAAAAAGAGCGCATCGCTTCCATTATGAGCGCGCACACTACGCGCCTACATTTGAAATCGAACTTGAGCGCGCAAAAGACGTGAGCGGTCCCTTTAACGGCTTTTAATGCTGACTCGATAGATTGTGTTTTCTTGAAATGTTTTTTTTTTATTTGTACACTTTACGCATTTGAAAATAGCCTAAACCTATATGCGTCCTACAATACAGCCTATTATTATTAGGATTGTTTTTTAGGCTATTTTGGTTTTTGTTTAACAACGCCTAGATCGGCTGGACGAAAGTTAACCCATAGCTTTGAAAGTAAAGAAGAGGATACAGCCTGTCTAAACGAGAGCTTTTGTTAGGATTTTTCATTATGTGGCAGAGCAGTTATATTTTTTTGTAGCATGTGGTGTGGTGTGGTCAGGTGTGCGATTGTGATTGTCACTACGGACCTAGGACAGAGCTCCTCACTTTGCAGTTAAAAAAATCACTTAATTTGCAAAGAATTGTATTATTATTATTATAGTTTTATGTATTTTTGATGTTTTTTCGTTGTTGTTTTATAAATGCTCTATGACAATCTTTAAAAATTTTCAATGAAAACATCCCAATTTTTATTTTTTTTTGTCGACTAATCGTTGCGCAAGACAAGACTTTGGTCGACTTAAGAATTTCTTTGGTTGACTACAGCCGTAGTTGTCAGGGTGTAATGTTAAGGATTTAAGGTTGGGCCGGTGGTTAAAATATTTACCTGCCCCACCACACAAAAAAGTAATAAATTAATTTGTTAAAATGGTTATTGTTTTCATAAATAAGGTTATGGCACAGACATTTCAGATACCAGTGAAATTTCACAGTTCTTGATTCCAATTTTGTTACTACAGCAAAAACTAGCCTATATAATATTAATAAGGACTAGCGTATATAAAATGAAATGATTGAAATTTAAAATGAAAGATTATTAAGTAAACAGTCATTAAAAAATAAGAACAAATAATCAAATTATTAGCAATAGAACAAATAAATACAATAGAACACATTTTCAAATTAAATAAACTTTTCAGGTTGGTCTAACAGGGTTTCAGGTACATAATTGAAGTAATCAAACGTAAAATAGCACTTAATATTCTTCACTGACTGTGTAAATGAAATCTGGAATAATCCTTAAAAGCTTTTAGTTTTATAGTCTTTTTTTGTTGTCATTTTTCCACACAGGAACTTCAGAAGCTGGTGTTGCAGTACAGGGAGGACATTGTTTCTGCATGCACAGCGGCGGAGCATTTGGAGGAGAAGCTGAAGGCCGAGATTCTGTTCCTGAAGGAGCAGATTCAGGCAGAGCAGTGTCTGAAAGAAAACCTAGAGGACACACTACAGCTGGAGATAGAGGGCTGTAAAGAAGAGATCGGTGAGTGTATTTGTGTAGTCATAGAAATCTTACATCTGGGCGCTATAATTGTGTATATGAGCTAAAGTATTGGGAATTCAAGTGTTTTGATTGGACCAATTGCACCTGCCATGCCATGCAGCTGCATTTACAAACATTTGTGGAGAAAATGAGTCGTTCTGAAGAGCTCAGTGGATTCAAATCTTAGTGCCTCAGTATACCAAGACATTTAGGACAATGCTATGCTTCCGACTTTTGGCCATTTTCCACTGCACGGTACTGTTCGTTTCGGTACGGCGCGCTTTGGCGCTTTTCCACTGCATGGTACGGTACGGCTTGGTTCGGCTCGGCTCACTTATGGCGCATTTCCACTGCATGGTACAGTACGGTACGGCTCGCTTCGAGCTCGCTTTAAATGGTACCTGGTCTGTTGAGGTTCCAAGCGTCACCGTACCGGTAAATGAAACATGAAACACTGCAGATCACTGATTAGTCAGACAGAATCGTCATTACCAGCGTCATTGTGTTTGTAACCAATAGACATCGACACGGGAAACCAAACCCGCTAGATTTAAATGGCCAGTAACAGCCACGCTGTTATAAATCAGTCTATAATTCAACCAACTTTAAAGCTGTACTAACTGCAGTGGAAAATCAACCAAGCTAAAGCGAACCGAGCCGTGCCGAGTCGTACCAACCAGTGGAAAGCGAAGCGAGCCAAACCAACCGTACTGAGCCGAAGCACCATTTGTGGGAACAGTTTGTGGAAGGCCCTTTTCTATTCCTGCATGACTGTTCCCCAGGGCACAAAACAAGGTCCATAAACAGGGCTCGACATTAAGGCTTGTCCGCTTGTCCGGGACAAGTGGATTTTTTGTAGGACAAGTAGAAGAGAAATTAGTTGTCCGACCAGACAAGTTAAATTTCAAACAAAATAAAATGCCATGTTACTTCACGTTATGTGCCACTCGTTACATCTATTTTACAGATTTAATTTTACCGATTTGAAACGATACACATTTTTCGCACTGCCTGTGAATGTCCTAAATGTGACTCACAGAAAGACGCGCGCCAGTACAATGCGCATGCACAGAGCGCAGCGCAGTGGCGGTTCTACTTTGAATTACACCCAAGGCGAGACCCCCTTCGAGTGCATAATTAAAGTTGATTTTAGTTGATCATTATGAAAATTATTAGATAATATAGTGACCAAAATAATCACATACACAGAATATTGTTCAAAAAGCCTAATACACAGTGAAATCAATTCACCAAATTAATAACATTAAAGATTCGTTTTTAAAGGAGTGTCTTTTATCTTACCTACTAAACTTAAAAAAAGGTTAACACAAAAAAAGATTTTATAAAAAGATAAACCTCATATTTCAGCATTTAAATCATCTCTATAAAAAGAATGAGTCAATAGATACATTCCTGACATTTTTAATGCACAGTAGCTTATCTTTTATTATTAATAGTAAAATTCGTACCAATTTTCCTATGGCTGTCGTTGCTATAGAACCATGCACTCATTACACTGCGCTCTCCACAACGACAAAGATGTTTTCAGTAGCTAATGTATTTCCACCACAGAAAAACGCTTGCTGTACTTCTGCTAAAAGATTTATTTATGGAGAAGAGAAAAACACCAAAGTTTTTGGGTGCACGTGCACTCCCATACTGAAAAGTTTGAGCGCGCTTCCCGTGCGCCTCATTTGAAACATAGAGGATTTGAAATAACGACCTTGAGCACGCAAAAGACGCGTTACATGAACTAATCAGGAGATCCCCTTGACATCGCTTCTGCGCACGGCACCTTCCCAGCAAGCAGGGCGCCATTGCCAATAACTGAATCGAAATTATAAAAAATAGAAAAACTTTGGGGCTTGTGCTCGTGCCGCCCCCCATGTGACATGAAGAAATGCCGCCCCGGGCGACTGCCGGTTCGCCCGTGCCTAGAACCGCTACTGACCGCGCGCCACAAGTTCTCTTTCGCGCTTGAACGAACATCAACATACACAATTAAGCCAAAATGTCATTTGTCGAGTATCTTCATAATATAAGAGCAGTCTTATGATGGACATAAAGAGTTGTGACTCGAGAGAATGAAGCGCGTGAGAGATCCGCGTCTCTGTCCACAGCGGCTGCTCTTAAAGGGCCAGCTACCAATAAAGCGTTCCGTCAGTAAAGTTAATGAAAGAACAGAGAAAATTTCTCACTGCTCTTGGCTAAAGAACTTGTGTTGCTTTAATAAGGAGTAGTCTATATTTAATTTATAATTTATGCAGCGCAGACTGTTTGATAACTTTATTCAATTTCTGTATATGTCCTACCTGTTAGACAGTTAATTTTTATCCAGACATCAATGGCTTATTGATCATTATAGGTGTTATCAATCATTTAGTTGTTATTGCTAATTGCATTTGTTTTAGAACCAAACAAGTTGACTCATGAAACTATTTGTTTATTATATCGCAATCGCATATCACAACCCGCAATAGCCCTAGATAAAATTATAAATCTTTACCCGGACAAGTGACTTTTGTACATGGACAAGTGAAACATAAATTTACTTGTCCAAAGGACAAGTGCCTCAAAAAGTTAATGTCAAGCCCTGCATAAAGACATGGATGGGTGAGTTTGGTGTGGAGGATCTTGACTGGCCTGATGTGTATATACAGTATATTTATAATGGTCAATAGCTGTGCTTTATTCATGATAAAACACGGCTATGACCGCTTCACCCAACGGTTCTATTTATCACTGTGCAACACTGCGGTTCAGGTTTTTTATTTTATTTGAGCTTTCATGCATTTAAGATGTTGGAACATTGTTGCAGTTCACGGTCAGGGGCTATTTTTTTTTTCTAGCGGAAGGAAGGTTTTTTAGTGATTTTACTTCATGAGAGTTGCACAAATGCATTTTTTTTTTTTACTTTAGTATTTTTATTGTGTGGTAACTGTTTTATAAAAGCAATAAGGTACTCGAGGCAAGTGCTGTATCGTGAATAAGTAACGGCTAAAGGGTTTACTCCGCTTCGCATCATGCCTAACAATGCCCTTCAGCCGTTACTTATTCACGATACAGCACAGCCTCTCTGTACCCTATTGCTTATATATATATATATATATATATATATATATATATATATATATATATATATATGTATGGCTGTCAACGATTAATCGTGATTAATCGCATCCAAAATAAAAGCGTGTGTTTACATAATATATGTGGGTGCACGGTGTATAATTAATTTATATATATAAAAACACACACATGCTTGTATATATTTTTCAAGTATATACTGTACATAGATTGATATATAATTTATACTATATATAAATATAAATATTTTATATATAAATCTTTTTTTATCTTAAATATACATGCATGTGTGTGTGTTTATATATATATATATATATATATATATATATATATATATATATATATATATATATATATATATATATATATATATATAAATAATTATACACAGTGCACCTACATATATTATGTAAACACAAACTTTTATTTTGGATGCGATTATCGTTGACAGCCCTAATAGATATATATATATATGTATATGTATACACATATATATATATATATATATATATATATATATATATATATATATATATATATATATATATATATTTATGCACTTTTACAATTTGTATTTCAAGCCAAAATAAGTACATTATGAAATGTACAACTACCGTGATCTCATACGTTATATAAGATTGTTCATTGGGCCCACCCTTAACTTGAATGATTAAACTGCACTGAAGGTTTACACTGGCTTACATTGAGGCTTTGAAATGTGAGGCTTTTAGTGATTTGGAAAAATATTACTAAATCCAAATTCTCTTTTTAAAGGAATTACTTTTGTTTAGCTTTTTTTGTTTTGAGACTCAAGTTATCTACTTATTTACCTCATATTTTGCATTTCAATACTGTCTTTTTCTCCTCCACTTCTCCCTGCATTGGTGACTTGTGTTCAGACATCCTGGAAGGTATGAATCTTTGCCTGACTGTATGTTTGTCTCAGGTTGTGTCTGTCTTTAGTGGAACCACCGATGCCTTCCTAACACACCTCCCCCCAAACCCATCAGCACTGTGTGTGTGCGCATTCACATCCTTTTCACTTCATACCACTTAATTTAGCTGTGTAGTGTACTGTACTAATACAAATAACTTCATGTGACCTTGGGTTAGTCTCTGCATTTGGAAGAGACATTAAACTGGAATGTGGTCGTGCTCCTACAAATGTGCATAACTTGATAGAAATGCATCATCTAACACTTCTATGTGCATTTGAAATGTGTTCTGCATATTTCTCTGTTGTGGAAGCTACTCTAAAACTCTTGTCAAGTTGCTTGGGATTTAAAGCAGTTTATTTATGGTCAAGTTAGTTTTTTTGAAAACAAGAAGTAAATTGTGTCCGGTTTAAGGGTGAAGTCGATATGAAGCATACAGTACCGGTAACATACAGTACGATTTAAGTTTTGAGTTTGATAGGATTTTGTTTTAATGAATAAATACACTAGAAACTGTAATGATATTTCACAATATTACTATTAAAAATTACCGTTTTATATTTTATTGTATTTTAAACTGTCACTTCACGCAAAGTGAGTCTTCAGTGTCACATGATCATTCAGAAATTATTCTAATATGCTGATTTGCCTCGCAAGAAACATTTCTTAATATTATTAATGTTGCTTGCTTAATATTTTGTGGACACTGATATTTTGTTTCAGGATTCATTGAAAGTTCAAAAGAACAGCATTTTTTTGAAAAAAATCAATTTTGAGCAGTAGAATTTTTTACTTCCATAATGTGACACATTTCCAAGTGTAACAGGTTATGGTGGGATGTAAACCTATCCATCAGAACAAGAGCATTTGGTGATCCAGATAATCCAGATAATAAATTAATTTTTAGTAATTTTGCTGTCTCCCACCCACTTATAAATTAGTGGGTTATAATTTACACTAAATACAAGTTGAAAACACTCTAATTTATATACAATATGCATGTGCCGGTATCAAATTTTCATATAATAATAATAATTGATTAAGCTTTTATCACTGTGTTGAATTACTAAGTTACCATTTGAAATTAAGTTATCATTTGAACTTAAAATGACCATTTTTATCAAGCTTGTATATTTAAAGGATTAGTCCACTTTTGAAAAAACATTTGCTGCGATAATTTACTCACCCATGTCATCCAAGATATCCGATGTCTCTTCTTTCCTCAGTGGAAAATGAATTAAGGTTTTTGATGAAAACATTCCAGGATTTTTCTCCATATAATGGACTTCCCATCGGAATACGTCATTACGTTCAAAAAAGGTCACGGGCAGCACTAGCCGGAAGTACAGAGAATCAAAATCGTCCGAAGATTCGTCATATTTTACCTTTAATTCCTTTTTTTTTTTGTAAACGGCGTTTGAGTCAGTTTGCACGTTTAACCTATGTGTTCAACTTACTGACTCTTGTACTTCCAGCTCCGTCGCGCGTGACCTTTGAGAACGTAATTACCAGCATTCCGTCACGTTACAACGCGCCTCCAGAATAGAGCAAGGCTAGCATTTGTCCTTAGAAAAGTTACATTTATGGGAATAAGTTTTGAAGTACCCCATCGTTTCGCATATATAAGACCCTTATTCATTTTCCGGTGTCGATTTAAAGACATTTTGAAGCTGCATCTGAAACTGTTACTGACGATCTTTTTGGAGTCTGGCTGGTCTGTTCCCATGGAAGTACTGCCAACTATACTGGAGATAAAAATCCTGGAATGTTTTCATCAAAAACCCTAATTTCTTTCCGACTGAGGAAAGAAAGACATTGGACATCTTGGACTGACATGGGGGTGAATGAATTATCAGCAAAAGTTTTTTCAAAGCCGAACTAATCCTTTAAGTTCAGGAATTTCACTTAAATGACAATTAATAGGTAATCTTCAGTTGCCATTTAAGTGAAATTGCTGAACTGTAATATACGAGCTTTGATAAAAATGATCATTTTAGAAGAAAATTTCAAATGGCACTTAGAGGCTTTTGCATCTAAATTCTTCATATTTTCAATATTTTCAAATTATATTTAGGCTTGGATATGTTAGACCAGATTAAAATGTAAAAATGTTTAATTTTGAAAATAAATAGCTTATTTACTGTGCATTCACACCGCCGCGCGAGAGCGTCAAAGTGGCCCGAAGTCATTAATTTTCAATGAGAGCCGACGCGGTGCGGTCTTGGACGGCGAGAGTGGCGAGGAGAAGTTGAAATCAGTTCAACTCTATTTGGTAATAAGCAATGACGCGTTTCGGCGGCAATCAATCGGAATGTAGAAGTGCTCCGTTTGAGAGAATCCCAGAGAACGCAGTCCTGTAAAATTTGGTTCCGGCCACAATAGTTCGCAAGTAAAATAGAGGAGGTTGATCATTTGAATTTGATAAGAGGGCGCGCAACACGCAAGATTTTCGTGCTAGAACACTTTTTCAGCGGAATGCAAATTATAATAGCACTTAACCATGAACACAAAAGCCACACCACACACATATGGCTTTTAATTTGTTTCAAACTTATAGTGACATTTTTGCGAATGAAATAAAGTTATTTCCATCGAATCCATTTTTTTGCAAAAATTACGACCAACATTATTGTTTGCTTTGCAGCCCCTTTAAATACAGTTTTAAAAAAGATCACGCATTCAATCTACGTGCAGAGCATCCACGAATCTTTCCACGGCGTCGTTGGCAGGGCGGCGAGACGAATTTTGTCGCTCTCGATTGGCGGCGGTGTGAACGTACAGTAATTATTCAAGTAAAAATTAATTAATCGAACACCATTGCGAATGCAAACATCTGAATTGGGTGTTTGAAACATTATTGTTCAGAAACAGAAAGTAGCACAGCTGCTTTGTTTACGGGGTTACCGGGGTTAACAGCGGCATTTCTGCTGTTCCATCATCGCCATCTACTGTCAGAGAGTGAATGTGCATATTCAGATTCAGCACATCTCCTCACTGGTTCCACCATGCTTCTCATCCGTGTTGTTGTTTACATTGATGCACCAATCAGCAAAACAATCGAAATAATTCATAGTAAGAAATTGTTAATAATTAGAAAAGAATTTTTTTTCATTACAAGTTCAATTCAACAGAACCTAAGAGAGTGAGGACATTGTTACCTCAATTCGCTCAGCTGTTTTTTTATTTTTTTGAAACATGGTGTTGTAGTGCTTTGTTACTTGTTAAATACTAGAAAATGCTACATTGTATTGAAACAGTACCTCAGCTGTTTTTACTACTGAAAATGTTGTATTTGCACTGTTCAGTGGCAACCTTATTACGGCTTGTGACACAGTACAGAATAGAGAGAATCATTTTTTAAGAGTCATGCTTAATTAATTGACAAGTCACAGTTTTTCAATTCTCATTGTGGCTCAGGCCGCGCTAAAAAGCGGGTCTTTGAGCAAATATTTCCTCTTGTTACTGAGGAGAACGCCCACCTTGTTATAAGAGAACTGGCCATGCATTGACTACATGTGTCTGACTAATCACAACACAGCAACAGCATGTGACACTGTTTCTTTTCTGTTCTTGTCTTTCTTCCATCCTGTAGCATCTTTTTCCAGCTTGAAAACGGAACTGGAACGAGTGAAGAGTGAGAAGGAACAGGTAGGGCAGAAGTTCAAGGCATACTAATGATTTTTAGTCTTTGGGCTTGCTTGAATGTCACATAAACCGGTTAAGAACATGTCATGTCCAAGATATAATGGATCCTAAAATCACAAGGGAAAATTCCCCCCAAAATTCTCAATGTATTGTTATAATAAATAATATTAATAAAATTAATTATTCATATTATTTAAACTCTGTGGTATTTATTAGGGCTGTCAAACGATTAATCGCATCCAAAATAAAAGTTTGTGTGGGTGCACTGTGTATAATTTTATATATATATATATATATATATATATATATATATATATATATATATATATATATAATTATATACAGTTATACACATATATATATTATACACAGATATATACACATATATATATATATATACACACATGCAAGTATATATAATATATATATATTATTTACACACATGCATATGTATATTTATAGATAAATATTATTATATATATTTATATATCCAATATTTATATATTATATATATATATATATATATATATATATATATATATACTATATATATATTTTATATATATATACTTTGTATATATATATATATATATATATATGTATATATGTATTATTAATATTTTTAGTTTTTTATTAAATTAAATTTAGATACATTATTTAAAATAATAAAATGACAAAAGCACACGAAATTACAAAAAAAATATATTTAATTTTTATTTTTTATTTATTTCCAGTTGTATCTATTTTGGTAACACTTTACAGTAAGCTATAATTTCTTACCATGACCTAACAATGAGCAATACATTTGTTACAATATTTATTCATCTTTGTTAATAAAAATACAGTTGTTCATTTTGGTTCACTGTGTAACAAATACATCTTTTAAATCTGACGTAAACAAGTTTTAGTAATGAACTTTTGGACTGAAGTAGATTGAGTGTTTACAAACGAGTTACAAAGAGTGTTACTTGGGTGTCGAGAAATGTGTTCGTTTGGTGCTCTTCAGTTTGGAGATCCAGATTGAGTGTTTGTTGTGTGGCTTCTGCAGTTGTTGACTGACTGTTGATCTTTACAACAGCTGGAGAGCAGCTTGGCAGAGCAGAGACTGATGCTGGAGAACGTCCAGGGCCTGAAGAACGGTCTGGAGGAACAGTTGAAAGATGCCCTCGGCAGCAAGGTGTGAAATCTAATGTGACCAATGCGCTCTGCCAGAGTTTTGAGTTATGTTTCTCATAAAAAAAAACTGAGTCTACTCAGCGCTTCCTGTGCATGTGATGAATCAGTCGATTAGATAAGTCCATGCAAACAACAGGATGTGCATCAAACAAAAGATTAAATGTTCATGAATTCTAAAATAAACTTGACAAAATGTGTGCATTGTAGAGTGCTTTGGAGACTCAGGCGTTTGAAGAGAAAGACAAGGCACAGAGACTTCAGACAGAGCTGGACGTCAGCGAGCAGGTCCAGAGAGATTTCGTCAAGCTGTCCCAGACCCTTCAGGTAAACACATTTCACTGGTAGAACTTGGAGAGCACAACACAGCAGGTTAAGACTGTTCTGCGAAATGATGATGGCAGCTTTGGCCAGAGCAACACATTTTCTGCTCCTAGCGGTTAATCACAGGACTTGAGGCAAAAAATAGATTCATATCTAAGGAATTTATTCAGTAAATGTTTCTTTCATAGGAAAGTATTTTCTCTTCACTAAATCATAAATGAAATAAAAAAGAGATATATAAATATTAGGGCTGTCAGTTAAACGCATTATTAATGGTGTTAATGCAAGTTTTTTTTCAAGTACTTTTGCAACAGGACGATCAAACCTATTAATTTAAATTTCAAACCTATTAATTTGCTAGGACGTTTTGTTGCTTCATCGCTCAAAGCGCAAGCGGATCTAGCTAGACCGAAAAAACCAACAGGCACGCCGCACACATTTGTTAAGGCTTGCGAGCCGGCCAAACAGTAGATTAAAGGAGCATAACGCAAGTCTCAGAGTTTTTCCAGAACTACGCCCCCTGTGCGATAAGCGATCAACTGCGTGCGCGCTCATGGAATACACGCATACACGCACGTTTAGCGAAGCTGTTCATAACCAAAGGACTGGAGCATCAGCTGCACACTGTGCGCACACATCTTTTGTTACAGTCAGTAATGAGGTAATACAGTTTTAAATCTGCAAGCCATTTAAAATATATGAAAGGAAAGGCATTTGAGTAAATTACACACTTATGTAGGCCTATGTGTGTGTGAGGGGAAAACAGGGGTAACGTCAGTAGAAAACTTAGGCTTTTGTTTCCATCGATCTCCATGTTGAACTGTTTTATGTGCTTACTGTATCCACTTATGATTGTGTTATAATGGAAACACGTTCATGAACACGTTTAAGCCCTAGAGCAGACTGCTCGTGATCTCTCCGTTTGTTGAAAGCCTTCCCAATGTTGACTCTGATCTTATTCCGACGCCTGGCACTGGACAGACAGAAGTTGTATTTTCTTTGCCTCACATGGAGTTTGCGTTGGGGTTTGTAATGAACTACAAGCCGGTCTCTTTGGGGCTGTTTTTACAACTGGCCACAATGCGTTTTCTCAGATCTATCTGATTTATCAAAACGATTCCATTACACCTGGTCACATAAATGTGTTTTTGCAAAACGGATATTAATCTGATATTCAATTCCCGCGTTATATACAGATTTCATGAAGTGCACGTCACCGAAAGCAACAGATGAGCTGCATTTATTGATCATCGGCTTCGGCTATTTCAAAATCAGCAAAGACAGCAATAAGAGAGAGCGGCAAAAGCCCTGGTATGAGATCATTTCATTTCTTAAGGCTACTTTTAATGAAGATAGTGGAGGTAGAAGGTAACTTAGTGATAATCGTATGCGTCTTACTTTCACTTTCATTTGCGATAGATTGCGGCGCTGGTTTGATGAATACACTCGCCTGCTCAGGTGATGCACGTCGTCATATATGACTAAAACAACATGAAAAAGCCTGTTTTCAACAACCAGATGCATTTACACTTGTCCAGTTTCGTCTGGAATACGGCCCAGACCACATCCTCAAGTGGTTTGAGCTATCGGATTCAAATCCGTCTGGATTCAACCTGGTCTTTTCACGATCGAATAAGTTATCCGATCACAGAAAACACATGAAGTGACCAGATGTAGGCTAAACAGCCCCTTTGAATCCATCTTCTACTTTTGGGAAAGTTGACTAAAGTTGCGTCGCTCGAGTTGTCTTCTCTGATACGGAGAACGGCGGCGAATACACTAACCTGCAAAGCATAGGCACATAGCCAGGCGAGCGTGAACGCGCATGACGTCACGCCCAGGCTCAGATTCGAGCCCCAATCCCTCTTATTTATTTCACTGTACAGGATTATAGAGGCGATCGCAGTGATCAGAGAAGGGCTCATTCAGCCCATCAGACGATTGTTTCAGCATGTATGGGTTAGAAAACGGCTATTTTTAACATAAAATGTTGCACAATGCACCTTTAATGTTACGTTTTAAGTGGATGATGAGCGTGAGATGCCAAAATGGACACCAATAAGATTCTGAATGGAAATTTTACTTTTAAAAGTTGCCAAATTCCATTGACAAGACCAAAGTAATCTGTTTTGTCGTTGTGAATTGAGCTATCAGTCATCGCAGCACGTCCAGTCTGAAATACCACTTAATGATGGCCAAGCACACACACACAGCTGAGCCGACTCTCTGCCCCTCGTCAAGATCAGGACCCAGTCAGTATTTCTTTCACCATTTTATTGATGGACAATGTTACATTGTGTGAGATTATTTGTGCCAAGTGAGAATGTTAGTGTGAAATTGTACACTGTATACGCCAACGTAAAAAACAAATTGCACTAAAGCAAGCCGATCCACTTTTCCATGGTGATGAGCATTAAATTGAGAAAGAAATCAAGAGACATTTAGAACAGATTAAAATGTGTGATTAATCGCAAGTTAACTATGACACTACTGCGATTATTCGCTAGTTAACTGGCATTAATGCGATTAATCGTGAGTTAACTGGCATTAATGCGATCTAATCAGCGAGTTAACTATGATATTAATGTGATTAATCATGAGTTAACTGGTATTAATGCGATTAATTACGAGTTAACTGGTATTAATGTGATTTAATCGCGTGTTAACTGGCATTAATGTGATTAATCGCAAGTTAACTATGGCATCAATGGGAATAATCAAGAGTTAACTATGGCACTAATGCGATTAATCGCGAGCTAACTATGGCACTAATGCGATTAAGTAAGGACTAACTATGGCATTAATGCGATTAATCGCGAGTTAACTATGGCACTAATGCGATTAATCGCGAGCTAACTATGGCACTAATGCGATTAATCGCGAGCTAACTATGGCACTAATGCGATTAATCGCAAGCTAACTATGGCATTAATGCGATTAATCGCAGAGTTAACTATGGCATTAATGTGATTTATCATGAATTAACTGGCATTAATGCGATTCATTGCGAGTTAACTATGGCATTAATGTGATTAATCATGAATTACCTGGCATTAATGCGATTAATTGCGAGTTTACTATAGCATTAATTTGATTAATCGCAATTAAATATTTTAATTGTTTGACAGCACTAATAAATGTTTTGAAGAGGCCATATTATGCTTTTACAAAGTCTTCAAAGATTTTGTTTTTAGAGTCTAGAATAGGTTTTGATGCTCAAAAAACACCATTACATATTTTAAATTGTTGCTGCACCTCTCTTCCCAGTTTGTCAGTGACGCTCAGGCTGGGTTTCCCAAAAACATTGTGAGACCATTGCCACCAATGCTCACTATGATCTACTTAGACAAATGGCAACCTAAGCACGTAACGGCACTGTGAGGGTGCAAATCGACCGCCGCGAGCACCTTTCTTTAGACCTTAAATGACAAATGGGACACCCTACGGTTTTACTGACTTAACAGACTCGCACACGCGGCAGCCATTGTAAGTCCACAAGACCAAAGGTGCATATGAAGTGTGCCATTTGGGACAGGGCCTATAATGCTTTTGGGAAACGCAGCCCTGTTTATTTCCTGTCTCTATGAAGCTCCTTCTTCCGAAAAAGCACAATGTGCTCTGATTGGTCGGCTGGACCACTTTGAGCGTGTTTTGGATATGTCGCGTACCATGACTGTGAGTTTCAATGCTACTAGCGCACATTGAGAGCGTTTCAGGGAGTTCAGAAACCCTAACCCTTTGGAGTGACTTTGTATTTTGGAACTTTTCAAACCTTTTTCATGCCCAAACTGCAAAATTACACACTAAAGAAAGCCGAAAAAGTACAACAGTAAAGTATAAGTAAATATATAAGTAAAAAATAGTCCTCTTTAGTGCAATTTTTGTCCATAAATTCCAGAATTTTTCAAGCAATATCCCAAAACATTTTGTAGGAGTTCGTAGTAGCAATGTGATTAGATTTCAACATTTTTAAATAATTAAATTAATAAATAGTTTATATATTTATTTGTCCAATTCAAAAGTGGTTGATTATTATTAGGGCCCAAGCCCTGAAAGGGCGCAGAGCCCTATTGTTTTCCTTCCGATTATTTTTAGGGCCCAAGCCCTGAAAGGGCGCAGAGCCCCTATTGTTTTCCTTCCGATTATTTTTTTTTTTTTTTTCTTTTTTTTTTTTCTTTTTTTTTTTTTTTTTTTTTCTTTTTCTAGCGACTATTCGGGCACTTTTGAGGCCCTTGACATGCTCGAAAACTCTTGAAACTTTGCACACGGGTCAGAACCCGCGGCCATCAGAGCCGGGCTGAAGCTGGTACCCGGGCGTGGCAGGGCGGCTCGTCAGCGCCCCCTGGAATGGGGTCCGAACACCTGGTCCATAACTCAAACACACTTGCATGTAATAATATGAAACTCGGTACACATGTCGATAGCAGAATTTCATCTATACCTCGCGTTCTTACTTTTACCCCAGCCCAACAGGAAGTTGGCTATTGAGGTTTTTTTGTAAAACACACGCAATGAACTTTTAAATACTCCTCCTAGAGCTCTGATCCAAATTCGACGAAACTCGGTCAGCGTGAAGTCAAGACATTGAGGATGAAAGTTTGTGTGGGGATTTTTGATATCTCGAACGGTTTGGCCGTCGCGAGGAAACGAAACTATGGCGAGAAACGTGAAACAGGAAGTGTGTCATAACTTCAGCATACATTAACTGATCTGGATGAAACTTCAGCAGTGCGTTCGCTGTAAGAGGACGATCACATGGATGTGACTATTGTGAGTCAAAGTTATAGCGCCACCAACTGGCAGCAGGAAGTGTGTCACTTTCAAAATGCTTTGAAATCACCCTCTTATTTTTACCCGATTTGCTTCAAACTTCATCTGTATAATGTACATACACGGCAGATGAAGACCTATGAATGGATTCTTGATATCTTTGAAACTGTTGCCGTGGCGACGCATCAAACTTTACCATTCTTTTAGGATGCATTCTTTTAGGGATTCGAACATTTGTCCATAAATCAAACACACGTGCATGGATTAATATGAAACTCGGTACACTCATAGATCACATCAGGCCAAACAACTTTCGTGCTCTAAGTTTTACGACAGTTCGAACGGAAGTCGGGAATTATGTTTTTTTTTTTAAATAATTGTCCTAGAAAAACATCAAATTACAACCCATGCTGTTACCAATCACCACCAAACTCGGTGTGCATGAAGTCAAGACATTGAGGATGCTATATTCCGGACGGATTTTTGATATCTCGAACGGTTTGGCCGTGGCGGATTTTTTTGACTAAAAAAGGACACATATAGTGTGTTATAACTTGGTTAGTTTTACTGACAGTTACAAAACTTGCCGTGTATATTGTTCTATTCAAGCCAAACAACTTTCTAATTAACAATAATAAGCTCAAACCCACAGAAAGTCAGATATTGTAGTTTGAATATGATCATGCTCTTTCTAAACCTAGGCCTGTCACACAGTCTGTGTGTGTGTGTGTGTGTGTGAGGGGAGGGGGCTTAATCATTTCACTGTGTGTCTGGCCTGCTAAAGTAAATACATTTCTTAAGCCTGGTATTTTTTACATAAGTTTTTATTTTTATTTTTTTTATAAGTAAAGGCATATAACCTGTTTAATTGTAGTGCATTGACAATAGTTTTATATAATTAGTGTATTAATTAAATTAACTTGGTCCATAAATCAAAAAAGTAAGTAAATAAATCAAAAAGGAAGTGTGTTAAAACTTCTGCATACATTAACTGATCTTGATGAAACTTCAGCAGTGTGTTCGTTGTAGAGGTCGATCACATAGATGTGAGTCAAATATATAGCGCCACCAACTGGCAGCAGAAAGTGTTTCACTTTCAAAATGCTTTGAAATCGCACTCTTACTTTTACCCGATTTGCTTCAAATGTAAACACACGCCAGATGAAGAGCTGTGAAAGCATTATTCAATATCTAAGATAATGTTGCCATAGCAACGCATCAAACTTTAACATTCCTTTTTTTTGATGATTTTGAGTCTCTTAGCGGCTTTTGGGGCCCTTAATGGGTTTGAAAACTCTTGAAACTTTGCACACAGGTCAGATCCCACAGCCATCAGAGCCGGGCTGAAGATGGTACCCGGGTGTGGCAAGGGGGCTAGACAGCGCCCCCTGGAACGGGGTCCAAAAACTTGGTCCATAAATCAAACACGCTTGCATGTAATAATATGAAACTCAGTACACATGTTGATCTCATCGTTTCATATATTCATATATTCTCCTCAAGCCGGACAACTTTCTAATTTACACTCATGAGCTAGGACCCACAGAAAGTCAGATATTTTGGTTTGAAAATGTTGAGTGTCTCTCTGAGCCTACACTTCTGTATGGCAAGCCCTTTTAACATTTAAAAGCTAAGTTTGACTATTCGTAATTAACATTGTAGATATCAACAACGTCTTTCTAGTCGTAATTACATTTTGGATAGTTTGTATTATCATTTAAGATATCTGTAACGTAATTGTGACTAGTCGAAACGACAGATAGAGTATGGCAAACCGTTTTAACATTTAATCATTTTAACCTACTAGTCTCTATTTTCATGCTACTAGTACTTATTTTTTAGATACTAGTATCTATTCCATTAAGTACTAGTACTTATTCATTAGCTACTAGTGCTTATTCTTTAGATACTAGTGCCTTTTCTTTAGATACTAGTGTTTATTCTTTAGGTACTAGTACCTTTTTAAAGATACTAGTACTTATTCATTAGAAACTAGTCCTTATTTATTAGATACTAGTACTTATTCATTAGATGCTAGTCCTTATTCATTACATACCAATGCTTATTAATTAGTTACTAGTACTTATTCATTAGATACTAGTACCTATTAAATAGATACTAGTACTTATTCATTAGACACTAGTACTTATTTCAATGGTGACTAGTAACTATTCTTTTGTTACTAGTCACATTTTTTCCATTGACTTCTATGGTGATCTGTCATTCAGATATCAACTATTCAGTTCTGACTAGTATGTTAGTATGTATTCCAATTGTGGAATACATACTAGTATGTATTCCAAAGCAGGGGTTACGCTTTTGCACGTCGTGCAGAATAACCCTAAAGGCACCAAGGTGGCGGTGCCACCGGCTTTATATATATATATATATATATATATATATATATATATATATAAATATAGCTGCGAGCAGCGATGGAGGGCCAAAGCCGGCGGTACCGCCATCCCGGTGCCTTTAGGTAACTAAAGGCACCGGGATTGAGCTACCAGCTGGCTTGGGCCGTGACTGCTCGCAGCTATATTTTTATTTATTTTTTATTTATTTTTTATTTTTTTTATTTTTATTTTTTCTAGCGACTATTCGGGCACTTTTTGGGGCCCTTAACATGCTCGAAAACTCTTGAAACTTTGCACACGGGTCAGAACCCGCGGCCATCAGAGCCGGGCTGAAGCTGGTACCCGGGCGTGGCAGGGCGGCTCGTCAGCGCCCCCTGGAATGGGGTCCGAACACCTGGTCCATAACTCAAACACACTTGCATGTAATAATATGAAACTCGGTACACATGTCGATAGCAGAATTTCATCTATACCTTGACGTTCTTACTTTTACCCCAGCCCAACAGGAAGTCGGCTATTGAGGTTTTTTTGTAAAACACACGCAATGAACTTTTAAATACTCCTCCTAGAGCTCTGATCCAAATTCGACGAAACTCGGTCAGCGTGAAGTCAAGACATTGAGGATGAAAGTTTGTGTGGGGATTTTTGATATCTCGAACGGTTTGGCCGTGGCGAGAGAAACGAAACTATGGCGAGAAACGTGAAACAGGAAGTGTGTCATAACTTCAGCATACATTAACTGATCTGGATGAAACTTCAGCAGTGCGTTCGCTGTAAGAGGACGATCACATGGATGTGACTATTGTGAGTCAAAGTTATAGCGCCACCAACTGGCAGCAGGAAGTGTGTCACTTTCAAAATGCTTTGAAATCACCCTCTTATTTTTACCCGATTTGCTTCAAACTTCATCTGTATAATGTACATACACGGCAGATGAAGACCTATGAATGGATTCTTGATATCTTTGAAACTGTTGCCGTGGCGACGCATCAAACTTTACCATTCTTTTAGGATGCATTCTTTTAGGGATTCGAACATTTGTCCATAAATCAAACACACGTGCATGGATTAATATGAAACTCGGTACACTCATAGATCACATCAGGCCAAACAACTTTCGTGCTCTAAGTTTTACGACAGTTGAACGGAAGTCGGGAATTATGTTTTTTTTTTTTAAATAATTGTCCTAGAAAAACATCAAATTACAACCCATGCTGTTACCAATCACCACCAAACTCAATGTGCATGAAGTAGAGACATTGAGGATGCTATATTCCGGACGGATTTTTGATATCTCGAACGGTTTGGCCGTGAGCGGATTTTTTTGACTAAAAAAGGACACATAAAGTGTGTTATAACTTGGTTAGTTTTACTGACAGTTACAAAACTTGCCGTGTATATTGTTCTATTCAAGCCAAACAACTTTCTAATTAACAATAATAAGCTCAAACCCACAGAAAGTCAGATATTGTAGTTTGAATATGATCATGCTCTTTCTGAACCTAGGCCTGTCACATCTATGTGCCTGTGTGTATGCACATGTCTGTGTGTGTGTGTGTAGGGGGAGGGGGCTTAATCATTTCACTGTGTGTACTGGCCTGCTAAAGTAAATACATTTCTTAAGCCTGGTATTTTTTAAATAAGTTTTTATTTTTATTTTTTTATAAGTAAAGGCATATAACCTGTTTAATTGTAGTGCATTGACAAATAGTTTTATATAATTAGTGTATTAATTAAATTAACTTGGTCCATAAATCAAGAAAGTAAGTAAATAAATCAAAAAGGAAGTGTGTTAAAACTTCTGCATACGTTAACTGATCTTGATGAAACTTCAGCAGTGTGTTCGTTGTAAGAGGCCGATCACATGGATGTGACTATTGTG